>VXBX01007478.1:620185-751691 GCA_013400415.1 Scytalopus superciliaris
AAAAAAAAAAACAGAAAACAAAACGCGTAATTTATTTTTGATTGCCTTTTTACTCCTGAGATTCCCAGATAGTCAAGTCTTCTATATCTGCAAGGGCTGAAATCTCCAAATTTTATTTCTTTTTTTAGAATAGAAAAACCCAAAACCAATAGAAAGATGTGTAAACTGAAAACAGCACATGTCCTTGCAAGAGCAAAAGTCACTTTGCAAAATGAGTGCATTGCAGAAAATAAAGCTAAAAATGTTCCTTGGAGAAAGCTAAATAGCAAAAAAAAAAATCTCTTTTTGGCAAGTCAAACGTGAATGGGTCCATCGACCAGATCAAATTAATGCACTGAAGAGCTCACATAATGTTCCACTTGCATATTTCAGGCTGTGGAGTGATCACAGAGTTTATTTTTTTCCTTTCACAGTTCAGAATAAAGGAAAGAAGTGTTGTTTCACGAAACTGAAGCTTTAGAGGAGATATCTCAAATATAATTTAACTAAACAACGTGCAAGGTTAAATTCAACTATTCTTTCTCATGGTAATTAAAAATACAACTCAGAAAATACAGTTCATTTACTCTTGGTAAACAAGCAGCGACAGCATCTGGCACCTGCACTTGCGGTATGTGCAAATACTGTCAGTTGGGTACATCCATCTACAATGATTATACCCTGGATAACAAAGCTCTGTGAAGTTTCTTCACACAAGATAAGACATTTCTATCACCCTACAGTGCCTGTCCCAACAGTCACTAGTCCTTGCTTATTCCCCTAACATACACAGCCTCTGCCTCAGCTCTTGGATATATCCAGTAATCCTCAGGGAAATCCCAGAGCAGAACAACTTCTTCCAGTAAACACTGCCCATTTTCTCCTTCTGGCCAGATATTTTCTACAATAAATAACTCCATTTCTCCAGTGTAATAGAATTCCATTCCCATAACCTCAGTTACCCTTTTCACTGCCTTTCTCTTCCAAGTCTTCTCTTGTTCCAGTGTGATTTCCACAGATTTCAGTGACTTCCCCCACACTGGTAAAAATTATCTGTCCCTTCCCTCTTGTCCATCTCCCTTCCCACCAACTCTGCCATCTTTCTTCCCCATGACAAAAGCAAACAGCTGACCTTTGCTATCTGCCTCTGCCTTCTCCACTTGTCCAATCCTCTGTTGTCCAGTGGCCTTTTTCATCACCAGATTAAGCTCATTCTTCTTGATCTTCCATGGAATTTTATCAAATTATACTTGCAGCCAAACAAAACCCCAACAACAGTGAGGGGGAAATACTGGAGGAAAATTATTCCTTTCCACTTTCTCAGAATGAAATCACCAATTGCAATAAAATGTTTTTTGAGAAAGCAAAACTAAATCAGTATTTCTTTCATGGGAACAGAAATTTTGTCTCGCTGATATCTGAGCACCAATTCAAATTTCATTGAAACAGAAATTGGCTAGTGGTGACATGTTCTTCTGTTCCCTCAAATGAGTCATGGATTTCTAACTGTGATGCCTCAGAAATTACTGGAATAGCCCTATTTTCCTTGTCTTTTGAAGTTTTAAATTGCAACATAATAGTCACTACAGCAAAGAATTAGCATCTTACAATATAATGCTCTTGTACAAAAACATTAAACTGAGAATGGCACTTCTCCCAAAAGGTGGGAACATGTGTTAGAAGCAATAGCATCCACTTCAGGGGGCAACAGTCTATATGATATACCCAAGGGTGTCAATACAAACACGATTTCAAAACAATATATGTCCACATATTCCAGCAGGTGTAATGATTCATTTATCTGCCATGACTGAAAACCTCGTGGCCATAATGAAGAACATCAAACATTTCCCTTCCCGTTAGTCATTACTGTTGTATTCCCAATTTGGTGAGATTAGAGTACACAAAAAAACTGTGGCTCTACTTCACCCCCCCACTGGGGAATTATGAATCATTAGGTTGAGAAAATATTTTTACAGCAGTCAAGTGGCATCAGTGTACGTGAGAGTGCTCTCCCACTCCTTAACTGCCTTCTAAATCAGATACATCAGTGTAGACATAGAATAGAAAGAAATCACTGAGCTGAAACCAGTCATCCACTGGCATAAGCAATCATATTATTTCTCAATACCAAATCAGATACCAGACCGTTTCTCTCAACCATGCCAAGCCCACTTGAAAACTCCTGTGTCTGACCCTCCATTACCTTCTGAGAAATCCTTTCCTGAACACCCTTGCTGTGATGGTTAACACCATCCTTTGTCCAGTCAAATCTTATTCCTGGTAGGAAAAACCCCTTATTTCAGCAAGGTTGTTCATCAGCTCAAATGGCTCCTCTCCTTCTCTTGTATTTACTTCTCTGATGTATTTATTTGCAGCAACCCTGTTCACTCTAAGCTTTTATCTTAGAACCTGGGTCTGAGTTCCCATTCAACCCACCTGTTTTTCTTGGCCTTTGTTCAAAATTTCTTGAACATGAATGGTGCAGTACAGGGACTTGAGCCATGGCTTCTCCAAACTCTTGCCTCTAAAAATCTTGCCTGACACTTCCTAGGATGGTGATTGCACTTTTACACTACTACTCATTCCATGCAAATGAACAGTAGGCCTAAGACTTTCTCTTCTTCTGTCATTGCTGCACTATAAAATTATGAAGTATTTTCTTGTTACTTCATCTCTCAGTTACTGTTTTTCCTATTTTGTCCTACAGTCCTCTGCACTGATTGGGCTTCCTGAATGTTTTGGGTTTTTTCTTCCTACTCTGTTGGCCTACTTTGCTTATAGTATCAGCCCCAAAGGAGTGAGAAAGTCCTGTAGAAATCCCCTATAACTCATCCTTCTTCACAGCCTGTTGTTGCCTCTCCATCAGCCTGTTCCCTATGCCACCTTCTTTTTGTAATTTTGATCCCCATCACCCTCAGGTTAAAAAATAATTTATCACATGGTATCATAATTTCATTAACTGGATTAAAACTTCCATTCTCTGTTTTTTTAAAATATTTGTTATGTAACCAAGAAAACTGTCACATTGAATTCCATCCCTTTCTGCCATTTACTTCTGTACCTCCAATTATTCATTCCTTAATAATGTGATTCTAAAACCTGTACATTTCCAAAAACATATCAATGGAGTTCATCCTGCTTTGAATTAACACAATCAGGTTAAACCTTTGAAATTACAACAAGCCAGATCAGGAACAACCAGTATAACTGAAAAAACAATTTTCTGTGGTTTTAGCTATTGCCAAAAAGGTCAAAAGTTTAGAGAAAAGGGAGCACAGGCACTAGAGCTGGCATATATGACTGCACAGCACCAGTTCAGAGGGATCAGAAGAGAAGGGCAATGCTCTTTCTCCAAGAAACAGCACTAAATTTGGATTCCTAATAAGCAAACACTGAGTCTTGTAGGTGAGCAAAACTATGGTCCCATTTGTGTGTTTGCACCACTGGGGTTTATCAGGGACAGCACCAACACTGAGGCGACAAAAAAAGCATTAGTATGCAGTTATAACCCCATAAAGAGTCTTGAATGTTTAGGTTCAGACTTATGTGAAACATTTCTAATTAACATATTTCATTCATTTGCTTGTCTTTGCTTTTTCTTGGGACTGGGATAGAAACACCGTCCTTCAAAAGCCCTTTGAATACTTGGATGATTCTGAAGACATAGCTTTCTTTATATACATTACAAACAAATGTTGCTTGTAATTGCAGCATAAACAAAGGTCTTCCTCCCTCCCTCTGATTATTTGTCACTTCAACTCTGTCCCATGTTGTAAATGTAATTAAATTCTATTTCCACGAGCACCCACTCTCTCATAGGAACACTCTCATAGGACAAGTCAGCATAGAAAATTATGCCATTCTTGAATAATGGCAGGACACCAAGTGATTGATACTGGTGCCTGGGACTTCAAGGTAAAGTTAATTTGTAATTTAATGCCACACATTTCCACATAACAAGTCCTTTCAAGACAATTAATGACTACAGGATTTTTTTAATGATGGCTGCTAAATAATGGATGGCATAAAGGGCTGAACAGTATTTTCTGTTACAGCTAACAAATCTATGGATGGCTTCACTGACATTGCACTAGAAATACAGAAAGAAAACAAATACATTTAAATATTCATCCCATTAATTATATGAATTTATACTTTCATAAAATAATCTATTAGAGTTAATAGCACAACCCACTGCCAGGATTTTTTTCAGAAAAGTATAGTTTTATGTTATGTTTTTTATTTCTAAAAGAATAGAAGAGTATTCCTAGGGAAAATGCATGTTCCTTTTGGGAAAACGCATGTACCCTGAGGAACTCTCACCATTCAAAAAGGATTGAGTCCTTCTCAGTAACAGCAGTTGAAACATGCAGACCCTGGGGCAAGAACCCCAAGGAACAACTCACACCAAGAACCAGAAGACATCATTCCACACATTGCAATGGGCTGACAGAGCACAGGGCACAATGCATGAAGCAGCCCTGCAATCTGGAGCCATACAGGTGGTCAGGTAACTGTCCACAGGCTCAGGACTATTTTAAGCTATGCAGGTTCCACTTCAGATTGATTCATGTCATGTCGATGGTTAACAGCCCTGATGGTTTGCTGTGGTGGAGAGGAGTTTGAGTTTTCTTCTCCATGTAGGGTCCTGCAAGCACAAAGTCTGAGATAACATCTTGACTCTGTTCAGATAGAAGAAATCCTGCCTGGGAAACTAGATAAGCACAAGCCTAAGCCATCTATCTGATCAAGTTTTAGACTTTTGTTGCTGTTTTTTTACTTTTCAGTGAGTATTTTAAATGCAGAAACACTTCATGGAAGACAAAGAAAATCTAAGGTAACTCCCATCTCCAGCAACATGCCTAATAAAATTCTGTAATGGCAGAAGGTCACTGTAAAACTTTGTTTTTCTGTGTACATCCCCATGTTAAGTTGTTATGGACAGAACTCACAGGCAGAAAGCACTTCTTTTTTACCTGTATACGAGACTAGACATCTATTTTTAAGCTTGATGGTGCTAAATCAGGTTGAAATAAATACAGAGAAGGAGGAAAGAGCACTGTTGAGCTCAGGAGAATAGTATTTCAACACTGTGTTATGGAAGTGACACCCAAAAAGAGCCCAGTCCTGAGAAGCTGATGGAGTACAGACCTTGCCAGCCCTGCAGGAAATACACATTGTGATAAAAATGCCAAAAGGTCTTGGAAAAATGGGCCACTACCTGCCCATAAACAATGCCAGATGGAAGTATTGATCTGTTTGAGGGTAGAAAAGCTCCACAGGCCTGGACAGGTTGGATTCATGTACCAAGACCAATTGTATGTGATTCAACAAGATGAAGTGCACTTGGTCCTGCTCTTGGGTCACATCAAACCCATGCTGCAGGCTTGGGGATGAGTGGTAGGAAAGCTGCCTGGCAGCAAAGGACCTGGAGGTGTTGGTTGACAACCAGCTGAACTTGAACCAGCAGTGTGCCCAGGTGGCCAAAAAAAGAAGACCAATGGCATCGTGGCTTGCATCAGGAACAGTTCAGCCAGCAGGACCAGTGATTGTCCCCCTGTATTTGACACCGGTGAGGCTGTACTTTGAATATTTTGTTCAGCTTTGTTGGAGCATGACCAGAGAAAGGCAAGGAACCTGGGGCTGGAACACAAGTCTTACAAGGAACAGCTAAGGGAACTGGGGTTGTTTAGACAGGAGAAATGGAGGCTTGGGGAGGAGTTTATCACTCTCTACAACTGCCTGAAAGGAGGTTGTTACCAGGTGGGGGTTGCTAACTGCATTTACAAGTAGTAGATAAAACAGATCTGAAGTGAGACCTACCATCCTTCTGCTTTTGGTCAGACCACAGATTTCTGAGAAGGTGTTAATTGCATCAGGTAGGGAAGGGCAGAATAACCAGTGACCCATCATGGGACTGAGGTGGTACCTTCCATCAGAACAAGAGCGAGATGTGTTGTCACATAAAACAATCCCCATGAAAGCCTCATGGGCTGGTTGAATGACCTCAAACAAGTGTTAAAAAGACAAGACCTGCAGCTGGCTATTTTTCAGTCCACATCATGACTTTCAGGCCCTTGCACTGGGCACAGTTACATGGTACCTGCTCTGGGCATCCTGGGAGCAACTGGGAAAAGTACAGCTATGGAAACAGGGTCTGAAATGTTCCCAGCTGTCACTTTCAAGGCTGCCAACTGTCCCTTTTGCATCAACTATACCCTGCTGTGACCGTCCTCTCCATTTCTAGGTAGCTGACTCAAATTCAGATACACTTAAGGGTACTTGAGGCAATAATTCAGCAAGCTGTTAAATTCATGGTTGTCACACTAATTTTTTGATTTGCATCTCACTAATCTATGCCCAAGTGTTCATGTCAGTGTGGATGGATGTAAGAGTATCCTTACTTTTCCAAGTCTGTTGCTGTTGGCTGACTTTTCATGTACCTGTCCATTTTCCTTATGTTCACTTATAAAATTGTAACAGTTTCCCAGAGACACAGGAAAAGTGAAAGCATCTACAAGAAACTCCCTTGTATTTTTGCATGCCTGAAATCTCAACAGCCAAGTCTTTGTACCAGCTTATTCTGGGGATAGTCAGACAGACAGTAGAAGGCCAAACCAACATGGTTTGATTTACAGAAAGTCTTTGAACTGGACATGGACTGGTTTTGATGCAGAAGACACTGAGAAGTAAAAACTATGATGTAATTCCAAAGAGTCCCTTACCTGATCATAAGCTATTATTACGAATTGTCCTCACAGAGCACAGTATATATAATGTATAATAATAATTTACTTGCCCAAATTAAAAAGGGGGAGCACATCATGGAAAATTAGAAAGCAAAGTAATTAAAATATGAAACAAAATATGTAAATAATAAATGTCCAGAAACTGTTCGAGATAACACAGGATGAGAAAGAAATAAATCTTTTGTTTAGTTCCAAACAGTAAGATTTATGACTAAAGTGATGGAAGAAACTAGATTATGGCTTGATTTAAAAAAAGAAAGAGGTCACTAAATAGATGTCTGACTAACAGGTGAAATGACAGATTGCCACAGCATTAGAAAGATCTATAAATTACCTTTCTCGGCTAAATACATCACTGTATTGAAATGGGTCTAGCTAGAAAGTCTGCTTAGTGACTTAACAAGAAGAAAGATCAACAAGGGAAAGAAAATTACTAAAAGGAAAACAACACTTTGAAGAATTTCATGCCTCAATATTAATTAATTCATCAAATTGTTGCTCCAGATCAAGAAAACTGATATGAAATTCTGTTAAATTCTGTTAAATTTGAAACATGCAATAATATAAACAAGGATTTCTGGCAACTCAAAACTATGTTACTTCTAAAGCAAAACATTTTCATGCCCATTAAAAAATAAAAAAGCCCACTGTATTTTTGGAAGAACAAAAGAGGTCCAGATTGGTTTTGAGTTAAGGAAAATTTCCTTTTCCCCAAAAACTTTTTTATCCAGCAACTGAATTTAAAAAAAAAAAAATAAATAAAATAATAAAAAAAAATAACCTAATTATTCAAGACTTCAACCAGAAAAAAAGGATTGCAAATATATCAGCAGCAGAAGATGAGACCTGAATTCAAAAGAGTAAGTAGGAGTGGGGATGTGGAATTGGTGTGAAAAAGAGCTAGCTTTGTCATAATTCACATAATCTTATTAGGAAGTCATATTCCTTTACCAAAAGTTTGTTTACTTCTGTTTTGTACTTGTCAGGTTACAGTCTGTGAGCTTTGGTGGTCTCCCAGTATACTTAGGACATAATGACCACATGACTTACAAAAGACAGGAAAGACTGTAATTCCGACTTAAATACTCTTATTTACACTAAATTATTCAAAACAGTATTCTGAAAAAGAAAAGATAATTACAGTGCCTAGGTGATGGAACAAGACATTCAAAAATAGGTGTGCAGCATGTATGAACACATGCTGGTTTTTAATGGAGACGACAAATGAGACGTTTTTATATAATTTACCCTTCTGTTAGTTTTAAAATGACTCTCACAGTTTGACAAAACCAGTCTTCAAAAGTTTGTATAATGATGAGAGAAATACTGGTTTGACATCTCTGTTAAAGCAGAGGACTAATTCTGTAGATCTTGAGTCCAATCCTTACAACAAGAGAACAAGCACTAATGAGTCCTATTTTCCTGCTAGGGTGCAATTAGAAGAGCAGAAAGAGGGATATTAAAATGACAGTAACTCAAAATACACAAATGGAGATAATGAACAATGTAAAGGTGAGAAATAATGCCTTTCATTGTTCCAGTGCTGCATCTAACCCCTCAAGGCACCCTATGGGAGTACACACATAAGCTTCAGCTTCTAGGAAAGCTGCATTTCTTTTTGCAGTTGTTATAGCAGTAGTAGCTCCACAGCCCAAAGCTATCTCAGACATCTGTACTTATAAACAGCACTGAGCTTACTTGCTTGAATAAGCCTTTACAAATATCTCTTTCAAGCAACTTCTAAAATATAACTACTTTCAGAAAAGGTTACTTACAAACATGGCAGAGAGAACATTTGGATTGGCCCCATTAAAAGGCTATTGTTTCTGACAGCTATCATTGAAAGAGATGGTCAGAAAGCTCAGTAGTTACTCGGTGTTAGAAAAGCTCACAGAAACACACTGCTATGTCTTCAAAATGCCAGGGGATACAGTTTGTGCACCTTTCCCATACAAAAAGAGATAGATATGCCCAGGGTGCACTTTTCCAAGAAGCAAAACATCTGACTATAAAATGAGCAACAGAAGCAAAAGTGTAACAGGAAATAAAGATGTTCCTTGGGAACATGGGAATAAACGTGACTTTGCACAATAAATAATGATAATACAACCGCACATTTATAGACAACAGCCTTCAATTATCAAACATTTATATAACAGACAAACAGCTCAGAGAAAAGCAAAATCAGCATGGCCTAACAAGGAGAGGAAGGAGGAACGTGGAGCCCATGCCTTCTCTTGCTGCAACCCAGACAGTCAGATAACAGAACTGTGGTTACTGGACATCATGAGGGCTGGGGGTAGACTCCTAAAGGCATAATGAGCATAACTATCCATAATCAGCAGGAAGAAGGTTCTTCCAGAGGACAAATTGGAGCAGGACGAGAAACTCTTGGTGGACAACAAACTGTCCCTGAGCCAGCACTGTGCCCTTGTGACCAAGAAGACCAAGGGTATCCTGGACTGCATTAGAAAGGACATTGCCACCAGGTCAAGGAGGTGATCCTGCCCCTCTACTCAGACCTGAGGAGGCCTCACCTGAAGTGCTGTGTCCAGTTCTGGGCTCCTCAGTGCAAGAGAGACATGGAGCTCCTGGACAGGGTCCAGCAGAGGGCAACAAAAATGATCAAGGCAACTGGAACATCTCTCTTACAATGATAGGCTTGAGGGAGCTGGGCCTGTTCAGTGTCAAGAAGAGAAAACTGAGAGGCAACCATGTTAATGTATAGAAGCATCTGAAGGGAGGGTGTCAAGAGGACAGACCCCTGCTCTTCTTGGGGGGGCCAACTAATAGGACAAGAGGCAATGGGCATAGACCTGAATATGAGGAAGAACTTCTTTATTGTCCTGGTAATCACACACTGGAACAGATTGCCCAGAGAGGTTGTGGAGTCTCCTCCACTGAAGATACTCAAGAACCATCTGGACACAATTCTGTGCCATGTGCTCTGGGATGATCCTGCTTGAGCAGGGAGGTTGGACCAGATGATCCATTGTGGTCCCTTCCAAATTCTCCATTCTGTTATTTTGTAGCTCTTCAAAGCATCCTCTATAAGAACTCCTCTCTGTCCCCACCTCCCACCCCCAATTTTAGATGGAGACCCAGAAGACTAGACTTGCCTTTCCTTCATAGTTTACCAAACACTTCTTACTGGCTTCAGATTTTTATTTCATCTCAGGCTAAATTTTGCTGCATCTTTTAAGTGAATCACAGAGAACTTTCCTCTATAATCACAACTGGAACATGGAGGCAAGTAAAGACCAAAATATGTTCAGCAGCTTTTTCCCCTGGAAACCTCTTTAGCACAAAACTCCACAAACATGAGGTTTGAGTGTGAGAACATTCCTTGAGGTGCGACTCAGGATTGATTCACTGACAGAGATTGTATTTCACAGATTGCATCCCACACCAGTGTTTCCATTTTCCTCTTTCAGCACCTTACGAGTTATTCAGCTACAACTTCTACCTAACCTGGATTCCTCTCCTCTAACATTGACAGTAGTGTTAGAGGAGGATCCATCCTCCAGATGCTCTCCCTCCCCCATAAAGCTAGATGGTATCCAAAGGGATAAAAAAAGCAACTCAGAAGGAGAAAGAATGCAAGTGAGTATTACTCAAAAAAATACCAGCCTGTCTCAGGAAAGTGCTGTGTTTTTCTAGTTGCTGTGCATTAAACCTCTCTCTGTGGGTGTTTTCATGCTACAGCAGATCTACAGGAACCACCTTTAAAGTTGGGTACAGGTCACAGTCCAGCTGCAATGACACACTCCTCCCAAAACAGGCTTTAAATCCACTCAAGAAGTAGCAAAAATCAGCCCACTCTGAGTGCTGCATAGTCATGGCTAGACCCAAGACACCAAGAGTGTGGTGGTGGTGATGCTATTCAACATCATTATCGTTAACTTGGATTATTAGATACAACCATTCTTTCTAAGGTTGTGAGTGACATCACATTTGGTTGAGTAGGAGATATGGCACGAGTTTGGAATGCATGGCTTACAGATGTCCCTTTCAATCAAAATCTTTCCATGAGTCTGGGACACACAGACCAACACAGAGAGAGAGAGAAACTTCTGCTTCTGATTGTGGTAGACACCAACACCACAGCTGCTTTGTCTTGGCAAGCTGAAAGCTGGCTGGACAAGCTATTTCTCCCCTCTGACTCTTGTTTGCTACGTTGCAATCCTGTTTCACATAAGCACACTAATTGCATGATCTGGACATGTGGGAAACACTAGTTCTGTGCCTAATGACACTGAGATAATTGGCTGGCATATGGCACCACAAAGGCTGATCTCAGCAGCATCAAAGCGATACCTCCCAGAACTGGGTGTTGGCAAAGAGTGGCAGTGCTTGCTTGCAAAATACCATTTGTCTAAACAGCAAGCCTCAGTACTCTTCTGGGAATGAAATGTCCATAGCTGCACAACATTTATTCAGTGGGAACTCTTTAATCTCTCGCAGCCTCTGTTAGATGGAACTATTTGGTACAGACAGTTAAGAAGAGGTGAGCAACAGCAATGCAGCTTGTAAAGATGGAGTAACATCTATAGACATAATACAATTGTTGGCAGAAAGGAGGGTTCATGAACTGCAACAAATTTAATTCAGCAAAAGCATCTTTTGGAGTCATAAGCTGTGCTGAACTCTCTGAGACCGTATCTGTTCCTCAGAAAACAATAATAAATAAATTTGAGAAACATTCACTGCAATGAAATATGCTAAGAGACTAGTGTAAAATCACCTGGTCTGAATAAAGCACAGAAGAATATATCATAGCATTGACAAAACATTATATAAACAACCTATCAAAAGAAACACATGTTAATTTGCAGGATAAACTGTAAAGTACCATTTACAAATAATTTGTTCAAAAAAATCTGATTATTTTACTACATCACAATCTAGAAGTTGAGCAAAGAGGAAAAACATGGATTAATTTCCACTACAATAGAAAGATGTCATTTGAATGTGCAATGCAGAGTACTTGCTAAGCATATTCAAAGGCTTTTCAACGTCCTTTTTTCCCCAAAACAATATAGACAGACAAACAAGTTTATAGCAACAGCATATACTGCTTTGCATGATGACTCAGAATGCAGAAAGACAAAGCCCATCTTCAAAACTGTTATCTTTTTTCCCCAGGGGGCATTATTGTCACAGCTCCAGAAAGCACTATCTATTAAGCTATCTGCTTATCAGTATTGTTAATTCATTGCATGGATAGTGAGTATTCACTCTTGTCTGAAAGAAAAACTTAGGAAGATAGAGGATCAAATTAAGGAAGGAAAACTGTGTACCTAAGGTGACAAGAGCCTGCTCCCACTCTGATCCTAGACGGCCCCTTTCCCTCCTCTCCTTGGCTCTGTAGGGCAGGATCCACACCAGAAAGCACCTAGTACAATTGCACTGCTACTGCTGATTGTAAGCACAGTTGTAGTTATTTCCCCAGCTGTAACAACTCCTATTACCTGTGGTTAAGACACCCAAATGGAGCTGGGAGCTCAGCATAGCAGAGAAGAGGCAGTTTAGGGTTCCTGGAATGTATGGAGAAACTTACTTGGCATCTTTTAATGTGAAACTCATTTCAAAATCTCAAAGTTTAGTATTTTTAAAAATTATCTTTGAGGAGTCTGTGAGCTTTTTGTCATGTGAATCTGATACTGACAAAGATTTATAGCAGGAATAAGACTATCACACAAAGCAAAGTCAATTATTATGAGCCTTTCAGTCCTTTGTTTTTTCATGAAAGAGTTAAAGCAAAAAGCAAATGCCAATACCTTTCTAGTGCTGTCTATTCAGTTTTTAACTATAATTGCCATTCATCACAGAATTGGTTGCTTTCTTGCTGTGCCTGCAGCAAGTTCCAACTCAAGTACATTAAGCAATTGACCTTTTAATAATGCAATGAACTGATGGCATTGCAATTTTACCATAGCTGGACTGTTTATCAAGGGATAATTGTTGCATCAGTGGGAAGATAACAGTTTTTAAATGCAAACTCTGCCCTGTTATTACTCTATTTCTAATAAAATTCTCCATGAAGAGTAGGGAATATGATATACCCACTCAATACCATGCTCTTTAGCCCAGGTGGTAAGTAGGCTGTTTTTGAAATGAGTCCCACTGCCTGATTCAATTCTTTTTGGGGTGCCATGTCACCACAGGACTTGCTTTTCAAGGCCCAGAATGGTGTTCTGGGCAGTGCTGTGAGGCACAGAGTGCATTTCCAGCCATCCTGTGGTCTCTTCCACCACGGGAAGTACATAGTGCTTACCTTGGCAGGTTTGCAGCACTGTGATTTAATTCATCTGCCAGGCCTCTTCATATCTATACTTGGCTCATCTCCCACCATACCACGGGGGCTTCGCTCTCTTAGCCTGCTTAATTGCAGCACGTGGCTCACAATCATGGATAGCCTGGGAGACAGTGTCCATGGTTAAATCCACCCCTCAGTCTCATGTCCACCTTTAGGTGGCATCATGGACCCACAGAATTATGAACAACTCTCCCTTCTCCTGCCAGTCCAGGTCTGTGACACTTGAACTTGGGCAGCCTGGTCTGTCTGTTCATTGTTGCAATGTTCCTCATTAGATTGGCTTTTGGGCACATGTGTGTCTACATGGCAGACTCTCATGATCAGCTTCTCTACCCAGGCTGTGATGTCTTGTCACATATCAGAAGCCCAGATGGGTTTCCCTTTACATTACCAATTCAGCTTCTTCCACCTGTCCAGCCACCCCCACAGAATGTTGGCCACCATCCATGAGCCAGTGTAAAAGTAAAGTCTTGGCCACTTCTCTTGTTCAGCAATATCCACAGCCAGCTGGATGGGTCTGAGCTCTGCAACTTTACCTGATCCCCCTCAGCCTTCTGTGGCTTCTGTAACTCACTGTGTGGGGCTCCATATGGCTGCTTTCCATTTCACCCCTACAATGCAACAGGAACCACTAGTGAAAAGAGTGTAATGCTTTTCGTCCTCTGGTAGTTGGTTGTGTGGTGGAGCTTCCTCAGCACATGCCACCTGTTCTTCTTCCTCTTCATCTGCCAGATCAAAATTCCCACCTTCAGGCCTACTTGTAATTATCTCCAAGATCCCAGGGCAATTAGAGTTCCCAATTCAGGCACACTGCATGATCAAGGCAATCCAGTTGTTCCATGTCTCATCAGAGGCATGATGCATGGAAGGAGCCTTTCCTTTGAACATCCCCCCCAGTGTGGGTAGTTGGGGTGCCAGGAAAAGCTGTGTTTCCATGCCAATCACTTCTGAGGTGGCTTGAACTCCTTCACAGGCTGCTGGAATCTGCTTCTCTATTGGGGTGTAGTTGGCCTCAGATCTGTAGCTTTGGCTCCAGAATCCAAGTGCTCAGCCTTGAGTCCTTCCAGGCACCTTCTGACAGAGGCTCCAAGAAGGCCTATTTTCCCCACCTACAGAGTAGAGCACGTTCTTGACCTCTGGTCCTGACTGACCCAAGGGCTACAGCGTGAACAGTCTCCTGCTTGATCTGTTCAAAAGCTTCTTGTTGTTCAGGGGCCCATTGGAAATAATTTTTCTTATGGGTTATGAAGCAAAGAGGACTTACAATCTGGCTGTACTATGGGATGTGCATCCTCCAGAAACCTAGGAAGGTTTGTTTCCTTCTTGCTGGTTGGTGGGGACATTGTTGTTATCTTGTTGATGATTTCTGTTGGGATCTGACAACGTCTGTCCTGCCACTTCACTCCCAGGAATTGGATTTCTCAGGCAGGTTCTTTGACCTTACTCCATTTGATGGCAAAACTGGTTTTCAGGAGAATCTGGATGATCTCCTCTCCTTTCTCAAAGACTTTTCTGCTGTGTCCCACAATACACCGATGTCATCAGTGCACATGTTCTAGAGCCTCATGCTTCTCCAGTGCTGAGATAGGTGCTCTGAATGGATGGCCAGGGCCAGAGAGTGATGGTGAATGATGCCGCATCCAGTTGGCATTGGGTCACTAGTGGTGTCCCCAGGGATCAGTGCCAGGCCCTCTCCTGGATGAGGGGATTGAGTGTACCATTAGCAAATTTCATGGACAACAACAAGTTGGGGTGGAGTATCGGTGTGCTGGAGAGCAGAAGAGCTCTGCAGAGAGACCTGGACAGGCTGGATTGGTGGGCCGAATCCAATGGGATGAGGTTCAACAAGACCAAGCTCAGGTCCTGCATTTTGGCCACAACCACCCCCTGCAGTGCAGCAGTCTGGGGACAGAGCGGCTGGAAACAGCCCAGTGGAAAAGGACCTGGGGGTGCTGGTTGACAGAGAGCTGAGCATGAGCCAACAGTGTGCCCAGGTGGCCAAGAAGGCCAATGGCATCCTGTCCTGGATCAGGAACAGTGTGGCCAGCAGGAGCAGGGAAGTGATTCTTCCCCCCTCTAGTCAGCACAGGTGAGGCCACACCTTGAATGCTGTGTCCAGTTCTGGGCCCCTCATGAAGGACACAGAGGTGCTGGAATGGGTCCAGAGAAGGGCAACAAAGCTGGTGAAGGGTCTGGAGTGCATGTCCTGTGAGAAGCAGCTGAGGAAGCTGGGGGTTCTTTAGCCTAGAGAAGAGGAGGCTACACAATGTTTTCAAATAACAGAATGAAGATATATATAGGTATTACCTAACAAGTTTTAAACCACTGAGCACATTGGGTCTTCTTAGCCAGCCAAGAGAGTTTGGTGTTTCTCCTTGCATTGAAGATTCTTTAAGACTTTTAAACCATTAAAATAAGGCTTATGATGCACTGAACCCATCTTTTTCTCATCTGGAAAAAGCATAGTTTCCTACCAATTATATGGTATGGATATGTTTGGGAACACCACTTAAGTCACCAAGCTGATTTCCTGTAAACCGCTTAGCAGTCTTGACTGCAACCTGAACTGGTTTTCATATTGTGAAGCAAAGCTGAACAGCCCTGTAATCCACCTTTGTTTTCCCAGGACTGCCCATGCATTCTCTCCTTCCCTTCTTTGACTACAAATATGTATTCACAATAGATTTCCTAATTCCTATTAGTTTTCCAATATTATGTATAATTGTAATGCCACCCTAAGAAGAAAATATTTAAATAATTGTAATGCCACCCTAACAAGAAAACATTTAAATAATATTTTAGTCCTGATACTCACTCTATATTGTCTCTACAGCATCTATAAAAAGTTTGCTTGTCCAGTAAAACCCAATTTGTAAATGTATTTCAGCTTGAATTTACAGTGACAAGTGATTCAGTTTTGGGCATCAAATATAAGAAAGATATAAAGCTATTTGACAGTGTCCAAAGGAGGGCTACAAAGATGGCAAAGAGCCTAGAAGGGAAGCTCTATGAGAGGCTGAGGTCACTTGGCTTGTTCAGCCTGGAGAAGATGAGACTGAGGGGAGACCTCATAGAAGCTCACAACTTCCTCACAAGTGGAAGCAGAGGGGCAAGCACTGATCTCTTCTCAGTGGTGACCACTGACAGAATCCAAGGGAAGCTGTGTTGCATGAAGCTGGGGTGGTTTATGCTGGAAATTAGGAAAAGGTTCTTCACCCAGAGGGTGGCTGGGCACTGAGCAGGCTTCCCAGGGAAGTGTCACAGCACCAAGCCTGACAGAGTTCAAGAAATGGTTGGACAATGCTCTCAGGTACATGGTGTGACTCTTGGGGCTGTCCTGTCCAGAGCCAGGAGCTGGACTTCCATAATCCTTGTGGGTCCCTTCCAGCTTAGGAATGATATGATACTATTTATGATTCTGTGATGATCAGTCACCTAAATAAAACTATGTCAGGACATTTGCAGTGCACTCAGCAACCAAAGCACCTGAAGCAGATTGGCACACAAAACATACAGAAGACCCACATCCTTTTGAGATCCTCTGTTTAAATGTGTGAGAGTCTAACTGATATGGCTGAAAGACACACTTTCAGACTTACAATTCTTCAGATCTGAGAGATAGCTAACAATTAATAACTGTGATACCTCCTTTTCCAACCAAATACAAAGCTTTCTACTTTTCAGTGAGCTGAGCTCCAACTCAACATCAGAAGAACACTAATAACCTGCATTAATACAAACTAAACACTCCTCAGATGGGGAAACTGCTGAACTGAAACACAGAGTTGTTAAAAGCTGTATTACATAGTTATGGTTGTTCAAGGCTCTTTGTGTTAAAATGTTTGTTAGACATCTTTTTTACAGAAAACTAATGCCTAACAGTATAGTTAAATTAACTTAATTTGGTATATTTCTGTTTTTCCATGACAAAACAGCAATCAGAAGAGTCCTCTGTGTATTTCTGAACAAAATATTGATGTAATTTCTTAATCCACTGAAAAGGCTTGTAATGTCTAAACATTAATGATATTCAAGATAAATTTTAGTTCAAAGCAAAAATATATTTTTTGTGTGTGTTTCCTATTGAGTTCACGCTTTTCTTAATGTTCTGTTTGTTCCTGAGGCTGAAATGCTCCCTCTGAGACAAACCCATCATATGCTCATAAAACTTGATGCCTGGCTAGCATATTCCTAACTCAGATTGTAAGCTTTTGCTGAATCAGTGTGCATATGATGTTTTGAAGAAACATGCCCTCCTATTTATAACCTTTCAACAAACAGCTGGAAGAATAAGCAGGTAAATGCTGCTCTTATTATAAGCAGGTAAAGATCTGTTCTTATTATAACAAAATAGTTTTCCAAATTAGGAATGGGCAGTCATACATATATATACACATATATGCATCACAAAGCTTGTATCTGAAAAAGCAAGTCATGTCTTTGTTTATCTCCTTTTCCCCATTTGTTTTAGCAAATAGAACTTTTCTAGTTGTATCACCAAGCAAGTCTCTCATTCACTCTTGGCAATCCAGATGGTAATCACAGCCCTATTTCGGTGTTATGCTAGAGGAAAAGACGGTTTAATATGGTTTAAGCTTATGTTATTCCTTCTTTTGCTTCTTTCAACTTTTAACACCTCCCTTCAGATGAAGAGATGGAAGAAATTTGTCATCTTTTTTCACCTAGACCTTTTGCAGCCACAACTTCTTACACAGTATGCTGGGTTTCCCAGACCCATCCGTGTTTCCAACACTGGATTAATGAAAGCAATTCACAACTTTATAGCTACACACAGCAAAGTGCCTTTGCTAGTAATGTGACAAACTCTGAGGGTTTCAAACATCTGCAAGATTCTGTACCACCTTCTGTCATGTTTTTTTAACTGTTCTGAATAGGTTCCAAATCACCTGAGTCAGGAGCCCTGTCTCCAAGTCTAACCACTGTGCAACTCTTATTAACATATTAGCATCAATTGAAGTATTAAAGGATAATAAAGATGCAATTCAGAAGTATCATAAATCTACTCTTTAAATTAATCCCAAATGAAAATGTCTGGAAAAAAATAAGGAAAATTCAGCTTTTACTACATTTTCCTTCCAAGATGTTTCAGTTCTGAATTCAGATGGGAGTGCAGTGTCAAGGCTATGTTGATAACTAAAGGGTGACCATTGCTTTCTAGAGAATAAAAAGGTGGGAGATGTTAATGGCCACTAACCCCTCACTCTTTCTCAAGGACATTGGCAAAAAGCATAGCATCAACCTGCTCATAGGGTCCCACAGACAAAATAACTAGGACACTTAACCCCCATTATTCAGACAATCCATCTGAGAAATGGGGTGAAATGAAACTGAAACAAATCACATGCACTTATAACAGTTATTAAGAAAGTCCTTGAGAGTTTTGGGAAAGACTGTTTCTGCCATCACCAAACCTCTTCAGACTAGGTCCGAAAGGAGTCAAAACCTTCAGGGAAATCAGGACCAGAAAAATGAGAATGTAGATGAAGTTTTTTTCTGGTATGGAGGGGTTGCCTAGGGCAGGGCAGCCTAGACCCTGCATCACAACTTCCTTAATTAAGGCAAAAAGAAGGGTACTGGAAAAATTGAGGGCCTGATAATGCCAACCAGACTCAACCCACAGGGAGGTGTGTTGATCCTCTGGGGCCCAAGTAAGGGACATCATCAAGAAGCTTTTCTAGCTTGGTACTGCCCACAGATTGTTAGCCTCTGCCAGTTGTTCAGGTAGGCAATGATGAGATCCCAACAAGAAGGCTGCAGACAATCAAGAGGGACCTCAGGACCTTGCAACAACTGGTCAAAGGATCTGGAACACAAGTTGTGTTCCTTTCTGTCCTGCCAGTTGCATGGAATTACGGGGCAGAAACAGGAAAATCATTCAGATGGACATCTGGCTTTGAGACTGGTGTTATCAGCAGAATTTTGGGGTTTTTGATCATGAGTTGGTTTATATGACATGGAGCCTACTGGCAACAAAAAAACAGCGTCCACCTGTCTCAAAGGGGGAAAAGGATCCTACCTCAGGAGTTAGTAGGGCTCACTGAGAGAGCTTTAATGCAGATTTGAAGGGGGAATGGGGACATAGCCAGGCTCAACAGAGACAAAGTATGGGAAATGGAAAACTATAGTGACAACCCTAGTAGAAAAAAGGAGGCTTAAGAGTGAATACCTTAATCAAGCACAAGCAGCCAAAGATGTAACCAACAAGACAGGACTGGGGCACCCCTTTGCACCCGTACCGGGATATTGACACAATCAATACTTCTAAAAAGTGCCTGTACACCAACACACAGTAGGGGGAACTGGAGATGTGTGTGCAGTCACAGGGCTTTGCTCTCATTGCAGTTGCAGAGATGTGCTGGGATAGCCTGCACAATTGGAATGTTGTCACTAAGGGCTATGTGCCATTTGGGAGAGACAGACCAAGAATGCCCAGTGGTGGAGTTGCCCTCTATGGGTAACAAGACTTGGAATGTATCAAACTCTGTCCTGGGGTGGATGATGAGCAAGTCAAGAGCATATGGGTTGGGATAAAAGGACAAACTAGTAAGGGTGAGTGACAGTGTTTTGGGTGTTTGCTACCGGTCACCTGATCATGAGAAGAAAGTGGATGAGGCCTTTTACAGACAGCTAGAAGCCACTTTAAAGTCACAGGCACTGGTTCTTGTGGGGAACTTTAACTACCCTGACAACTGCTGGAGAAACAACACAGCAACATACACACAGATCACAAGGTTCCTGTAAAGCATGGATGACAGCTTTCTGAGAAGCAGCAGAGAATCCCAGAAGGAATGGTATGCTTTCCAAAGAATTTTGGCACATCAGGTTGTGTATTGTGTGTGCATTCTACTCATTATGATACCAACTTTTAATGCCTCCTATATGCTGGAGGCGCTTGGACACTATATACATAAAATGAAAAACTTAAGCTAAGCATTATAATTACTTGCACAACTTAAGGAATTAGGGGTATTTTCATGATTTGTAATTAAGATAACCTTGCAAGGTCAATAGATAAGCTGTGGAAGTGAAATTGCATTAGAACTAAGGGCTAAGCATATCATCAAATTAAGCAAATTGATGAATGCCAAATGTAAAAGAAGCATTTGCATCTTAACAGAAAATTAAACTGTACAATTAACTAACATGCAGCTAAACTAAAGAAACAACACTTGCAATTCTTTGTTAGATGGAGTAAAAATGCATGACTCTGGATCCTAAAGGAAACTACTAGGATCCTAACAGAAATGCCATGTATCTGACAAATTTTGTGAAGTCGGACCTTAGTGACTCTTCAGAAGTATAAAATTACCTGCAGTTGCTGAAGTCCCATAGCAAATGAACCCAATCTAGCAAGGAATTGCCAAGGGCTACTTGAAATGTTCCTCTCCCTTTTCATGTCCCTTTGGAGCTTTGGCTTTCTCTCTAGTTCTCCCTCCTGCTGACTACCTCCTCAGTCACTATTTAGTAAGTTATCTACTGCTCACTTACCCAAAGGGAACTATGCAGGAGAATGATAATATGACTTGAGTTCTGATTAAATATCCTGCTTCTCTGGTACTGCTGTGATTAATCCACATCACAGTTCAGTGGTTCAGATACAATTCAGGTTGGGACTAATGAAGTTAGGGTTTCCTAGTCAGCAGTGACAGTTCCAAATTTATAAGGAAAGTCATACCAATATGTTATTGTTATAAAAGTATTTAAGTCAACTCAGTTAACAGAATGATCAATGCAAGAGTCAGTGTCTGTCATCTCTAATTACAGTTTTAGAAAGGCTCCATTTTCACCCCAACTCTTTCTCCTCACATTTTCTTGCACATACCTCATCTTCCTTCCCAACAGGTCCACACCCAGAGAAAACATTCTTTACACTCCTGGTAAGGTACAGAGGACAGCAGTGTTTCTCCTGCAGAGCTGTTGCTTACTATTATGTAGGCATTCTTGTGTGATAAGACTCCCCAAACAGAAACAAAAGGGAGATGTGAAAGAAAGCAATAGATCATTTCAGTTCAGCTGTCAGACACCCTCCAGAGGCCAGTGATATAGGAACCACCAAGATTGTTTTGAAAAAGAACATTTCAGAGGCAAAAAGAAAGTCCCATAAGAGATGAATGTGAGAAATGAAGGTGGAGACCCGAGCCAGGTTGTCAGTTTATGTACATTTCTGGAATTATCAACTCAACAGGAAATATCAGTTAAAACTAGACTTTGACTGAACTGCTTTCCCACTCTTTCCTTCTGCTGGATGTTACACTTCTGCATCAGGTGGCAGTAGGTGCAATTTCCCATTTAGCATCATACTTAATCACTCAGCAGCTTGCAAACTCCAGGCAGAACTTACTAGCGAGCTGAGTTTCCCCAGGTGCTGCCAATGTGTGGCTCCTGGACACAGACAGCAGTTACTCCACTGCACTCCAGAGCCCTCTGGGCTGGCACTCAGCACCCACCGAGCAAGGTTAGCAGGAGCAGCTGCTCAGCAAGTGCTGCTTGCTGGGCCCTGGAGTGGCCTCTGGGCCTCTGCAGAGCTCCCATCATTTGTTAGACATGAGAGGGCCGTGAAGCTGCTGTGAGGATGCACACCATCAGTCAGACAGCTGGCGTGGATAATAGGAAGAGAGAAAAACAAAGTTCAAAATCCCGCGGGGCACAAAACTTAGCACTGTAATGCTACATTTAAACAGATAGACATATTGTATTCTCTGTATGTCATCGATACAATGTATTTGGCTTGTAGGAGCCGTTAACATACTTTCTTTCAAGGCCTACAGAAAGTCTCCCATATATAAGAGGTGCTGAATACAAATCTCTCCAATGCCACGGTTATGTACACAGAAGAGAGAGCCACATAAGACACAGTACTCAGTGCAATGCAGTGACAATGCAAGCAGTGCAAGGCACACACACACAGTGCAATCAGTCATTCTGGGAAAAATCTTAGCCCCAGAACAAATTGCCTTGCAGCAATTTAAGACCTCTGGCCAGAGACATGCTCCTAATTAGCAATCATGGCAGCATCAAGGGAAATGGGGAAAAAGTAGAGATGCAAATAAAACTACAGTGTCAGCCCCACATTTAGGAAAACACTGGGAGCATATTTACCCTCTCCTTGTTCTTGTATCCCACATTACACAATGCCCACTTTCACAGTTCAGCACAGAAACATCCAAATCACAAACCTGTCACACTTTAAATCCTCCTTGTCCCTGACTCAAGCCACCACACTTCAGTTTACTGTGGCTGTGACACACAAGCACACACACAACCTGTCCTGCCGAGCAACCCTCTTTGGCAAAGGGTGACAGCAAACAGGACTGGTGGCTGTGATGCCTTAGCCCACCACATCATCCCACTGGCTTATCTGCCAGCACTCTCTATCATCACACAATATTAAAGGGCATATTCAGCAGAGCTGAAGCACCCTACAGGAGTCTTAAATCCAGTTAAAGTCAACATAAACTAAAGATGTTCAGGACCCCATGACATCAAGTCACCAATTAACAGTCCACCTGCATGGGACAGCAAATCAGCACAACATCAAAAACCTTTGTGCTGCAAAGTACATGTTCTGAAGTAACCAAGCCCAAGGGTCCCAAAAAAAGGAAATTAATCTGTCAAAGACCTCCACTGAACGCACCTCCTGCAAGGAAGCAGGAAGATAACTAGGTCTGGAGGCTGTAATATGGACTGTCAATCAACAGACTTCCCATTTGCATTCAGTCTACTGCAAAGGCACAGATTATTAGTAACTACAAGTCCATAATTCATTTTGTTATTACAGCATGAGCAAGCATTAAAAGTTAGAACCAGCAGATTTTGCAGAAGAAGCAGTGTTAGGTTTATTAGGATTTGACCTTCAATGATAAATATTTCTGTTCTTATTCAGAGAGAACTACTACTAATAGCAGAGGGGAGAACTACTGTTAGCAGCAGAGGAGATCTGGAGCAGGGGCAGCACAGGATGGACCTTCAAATGGGGAAACAACCAGTAGAATGGTATTTCTCAGAAAAAAACCCCAACCAAACAAAAACAAAACAAAACACCACCAACCTGATAACAAGAAAACCCTCTTTAAAACCCCCTAACAAAAAGAGACAGATAACTCACAAATACCTTCCAGTCTTCTGTGATTTATTCTTACCTCTGTGATGTTTTCTTGTACTTTCTCCTGCAGGAAAAGAACAAAATACAACTGAGATAGGAAGGCTCCACAGGTGAAGAGGAGAAGAGGGAAGGGTCAGAAATCAGGAGTAATTCAGTGAAGTCACTTCTGCCATAAGATTGCCCCAAACCTGATATAGTCATTCCCTCCTGCTAACCTCAGTGGTGGTTCCCACTAAATTCAGGAGAAAAACTTGTGTGTTTTCCTGCATGCACATGCTGCCCTTTCTTGTGAGACAAGGTTACTGCAGCTAGGAAAGAATGACTTACTATTCTAAATGACTTAGCAGGAAGTCCAAGTGTCAGAAACTTACTTGTACTTAATAGTAGTAAAGTAGTTTTTATATCTCCGTTCAACAGATAAGTATGGTTTTATCTGTAAAGGCCTCACAGTACATTTTAAACAGGTGATCTAGCCTTAGATTGCTCTTTGAGTTTGAGCAATAACATTGCTTTTCTGATCAGTTACACCTTTAACGCTTTTTTCACTCAAAAATATTTTAATTATTTAATTATATTATATTTAAATCTGTACAGTCTCTGATGACAGTACTAGGAGAAAAAGAATTTTCCAAAGTCATAGAAATTTTAAAAAACATACATACATTTTTCTTTATTAGTTTTGTTTACTGTTTCCACACCTGCAATCCAATCACAGTTAAGGTTTACATGTACCAAGCCAGCAACTGCATTTGGAAGTACTGAATTTGCATGCCACAGTTGAAGAGAGCACAACTGGAGGAACCCTTGCTTATAGATTCAGTATCACTGCTGCATGCACATGCTTTAGAGGGAACACCATCAGCAAATCCTGATATCCAGGGGAAAAAATTCTGTATGCTTTCATTTCCAGCAATTCAGAAACAAGGTCTAACAGTGCTACTCACCAACATCATAAAAAGATGGGTGTTGATAATGTAAAGCTGTTTGCAAGTATAGTCTTCAGTTTTCTTTTGCAAACACAGTGCCAACATCTACATGCTTTGTGGTTACAAAGCACCACTTACACCTGCCATCCATTAAAGGAGACCACTGGAAACAAGGAAATGAGAAGGTACTTCTTTAATAGCACAGCCACCTTCAGAGACTGCCTTCAATCAGCAACCACGTGTGAATTAACCAGAGGAGGCTGCAGGGTGTGGACTTGGATCTCGTTGATTGTTTGTTTTGTTCTGGTTTTTTTTTTTGGTTTGGGTTTTTGTTCAGTTGTTTATTTAAAAAAAAAAAAAATAAATATATGGGACAAGCTATCCTGATTTATGTCCCCTGGCAGAGTCAATGAAGAGAGGAACGAGCTACAAAATTCCTTTTAGCAGATGCTTTAGGATAAACCTGGAAACAGCCACATCTTCCAGTCAAGTTCAAGGGACTTCTGATCTGAATAAACCCAAGCTATGCCTCTTTCCTAGGAGAGGAAGAATGAGAGAGATTTAAAGGAGGTGATGTTACAGCTTTTACCTGTGGGCCGCCCTGTGCTCATGCCTGCAAGAGGCTTGTTGATATTACCAAATCTGTGTGTGTTCAAGTTTATTTTCTGACTTGCACACATGTCATGCTTGAACTGCCACCTCCATTCAATTCCTGTTACCTGCTGTGGAATGTGTTACTCACAGGGCTACATTTAGCTACATTAAAAAAAAAAAAAATTAGAATAAAGTAGGTCCATTTTTTTCACGCTGAAAAGAATTAGCAGGTGATTCACACTAGACAGACCCTATATAACCAGTGTAAACTAAAAATAACTTAACAGAACTTAATGCAATTACACCTGCACAAGTATAGTATGAAGTGAGTCAGTCCTAGTAAAAGAAGGCTGCTAGAGCCTAATGAAAACAAACCTTGTAAGACATTTAAAAATAGATTATTTTTTTTTTTAAGCAAAATGATGGGTAAGATGAAATCTTTTACTCAAAAAAGTTGAAGTTAACAAGAGACGAGCCCACTATTTCAGTACCTGCTCTTCTGGGGATGAATGAATCCTTCTTGTGGCCAGAGGAATGACACATTATACTGGCCCAAAATAAAATCAGGACAGATTTTTAAAGGTATTTAAGCACCAAGAAGATGTAACTAGCTACAGCTGTATGGGCACTCAACTGCCATGGAAATAAATAGACAGGAAAAATTTCTCTCTGTGCTGTGACGCCCATCAACTTCTTCAAGGGTATGTATGTGTCCTCAGGGTTATGTTTCTACTTCTAATGTTTAATTCCAGTGCACCCTCAGCTAAATTGCTTTTCCCTATATTTCCCCTTCAGACCCTTTTTCATTTTATTAGCTCTTCAGGGTTGTGGCTTTAGCTATATAGGCATGTCAATTCATGACAGTGGGGCATAACTAGAGCCCAAATAACACTACTTTTGAGTTCTTGCAAAAAAGCTGTCCCCTTCCTATGCATCCAGAAACACAGAGATGAAGAGAATACAATAGAAATACACAAAATCTGTGCCTCTCTTTGGTAGTGATGTTCTCAGACCTTGCTCTTCTGAGAGAGTTGAGTGAGTTAATATGACTGAGTAGGCTCAGAGAGAAGGGAGAGCAGAGAGGTTGGGGGAACTGTCAGCTGCCCCAGTTTTGCCCCATAATCATACAACTCAGAATATCAGCTAGCTAGATGAATTGCTCTTTCACTCCTACACAGCCTCTGAAAAATTACTCGAACCACTTAATTTCTTTTTACTCGTAATAATGGCTTGGTTAAGATGGTGTTATTCCACATTCATTTCATGGGGTTTGGTATAAATGGTATATTTTCAGAATATGGAAGAAAACTGCAGGTGCTGCAGAAGTGATGGGAGGATCTTTGCCTAATGTCATCTCTGGAAATTTGTACTAAAATCTGAAAGCTGATAAGCATCTCATGCTCTGCTCACACACTACTGCTAGAGATTAAGGGTTATAGCTGCCCTTAGTGAGGACTCTGCAGGCTTCTACCTTCAGTGCAGTGATCACTTAGGCCACCAGTTGGAGGATGTGCACTTGATGACCTGAGGTACACACATGTAAATTCAGATGACACTTTTCAATGAGTTGATGCTTCCCAGCTCAGGAACGGCAATTGCCACAAGAACGTCCTTAGCCTGCTGAGATGGTGAAATGACTCAATTTTAACACTGAAGCTCAGAGTCAGCATTCACAGCAGCTTCATCTAATGGGGATTTTTTTGCTTGGCTATTGCAGTGGGGTCAGAGGACACACACAGTTGGTCAAAACAGTTTAATAAGCCAGACAGATCTTTTGAAGTCCCTAAAACTCAGTCGTGTGTGCTCTCCCCTTTGTATCAACACATGACAACATACAAGCCTGGATCTAGCACAGCATGTGTTTTCAGGCTGGATTTGTGATTCTTAATGAAAAAGAAGGCAAAACCTTTTTAGAGCTGCAAGAGGCTTGCAAAAGTGGATCTGCCACAGTGGTTTGAAGAGATGTTGCTACCAGCTGCCTTGTGTGCAGTGCTCTGCCACAGGTCTGCACCCTCACAGCCCTGCCAGCAGACACAAGGGCACCCCTGGGCATCTGCTGCTTCAGTGCAAAGCTCAACCTTTTGGCTTAAATTGCCAACAGTGGTGGCTTTAAGCCAAGGTTCCGGGTTTCATACTGCTGCAACTGTGGCACACTCCTCACTGCCCACTCTGTGGGAGATGACTAAAAACCCCATGACACTCACTCCTTCGGATGATGCAGCAAACCTCCCTCCCCAGAGCTTATGTTGTCGCTGACACTGGTAAGCATGATCATAGAAAAGAGAACAGTCCTCCTGCCTGAAGATGAACATTTTACAGAAGATACTCCTCCAGAGGAACCACCATTGTTAAAGAAAAGAGTTGCCAGGAGTTAAGGTTTAAAAATAGCTATTCACAGGCTCAAGGAGAAAGAGGGACTTTTCCTCTTCTATATTTAGAAAGCTTTATAATTAGCATATTTAAGAGCGAGAGGAAGCTTACTCATCTGTTAACAAAAGTACCCAACAATGTCTGTCCTGAAATATTGGAGTCCCACTACATCCATAGCTCATGTAACTAGTGCCATTCATCTCTGCTTCCCTGCAGGGCTCCCACCACCAAATCATTTGGAAGCACAGAGGGGAAAAAAACACCTTATAGCAGTGAAACATCCATCCCTTAAAATGCACATTCTGTCAGGGCCCTTTCCCTTTCTGTTTCCCTCTCCCTTCCCCTTCCTGCCAAAGCTGAGCTTCTCACATTAAAATTGGTGTTAAGATAACACTTTTAAAATCGTATTTTGTACTTCAGCAAACCAGCATAAGACAAGCAATGAAATTTGGCAAAAGAGAAAAAAGTCTTTCTACAGGTCAAGTCTGGAAGGTTCTTTCTTCTCTTTTGTTACCCTTTGGTGAATCTGGTCCTGAATAACACTTCCCTTCCTTTTTCTGTAAGAGCCGACCACAATTCATGTTTACTGCTTTTGACCCCAAAGCCTTCCAACTCCTAGGTCCAGAACTCCCAAGGTTTTCCCTTGATGGTCATGTCTAGACAGGAGGATTAAGAGCATTTCCCAGCTCCCAGGCTCAGGTGCCCTCTCTGGCTGTACTGCAGTGGCATAGCAGTTTGTACTGGGGGTAAGCATCATCCCTCTGTGTATCACTCCAAGGGAGAGGCAGATGAAGGCTTAGATCAAGCTGACTGACAGAATCACTTAAATAAATTGAAAATCTTCTCTCCCAGCAGCTCAATATTCTGAATCATGCAGTGCATTACCAAATAATCATCATCACAGGATTAGGGTTGCATTTATGTTACGTTACCAAAGCCTATATTAATAATCAAGTATAAATCATTTCACAAAGACACAATCTCACAGCACAGACTAGAGACCGGCATCTGCCAAAGCACAGGATGCCATGGGAGCTCTGACCATAATTCTGTGCCTCAGAATTATACTGAGGTAACCAGACTTCAAAGGCTATAATGTCATCAACACCTGGTGGGGTTTTCATTCTTTAATTTAAACAGAATGACTACCTTCCTTGCTTTTCACTCTAGTCAATAATAATAATAATACAATAATTTTTTTTTCTTTCATATGGACTGTTTGTCAGAATACTGTGCTAAGTTAGAAACAATGCAATATCAGAGGTTACTAACAGCAGAGGAGAAGTGGTGCTTAAGGAAAGAAGGTAAGATTTCAGCTGAAATTTGATGGAAGGTTTATGTGGAATTTTAAAAATACAAGGGAAATCATTTTAATTTAGGCCCTGAACTACATGGAGATATCCTGAAGTTATGAGAGGACAAAGCAGTGACTTGTCCCATTTTAAGTAGATTAGAAAAGTCTGTGTGCTCTGAAGTATCGGCATGCATGGTGCCAGCACACAAAGATAAGAAATGTTCACAACCTGAAACAGGTATGATGATTTCAGTAGAAATGGAGACAAGAAAGCCGAGAAACACAACAGGTCCCAATTAGTAAATAAAGTAGGTAAATAATTCAAGGTCAGAAAACATCCTCTGATCAAAGGAAAATTCTGCTTTAATAAACTTTAGTTCATCTGGCTGACTATTGGATTTCACCAGTCTGACTGCTGAGTTTACTACAGAGCAACAAAAAAGAAACAGCTTCATCTCCAAAACTGATTGCAAGCATTAGGACATATGAACAACCAATAGACATTTCTTGTAATGCCTCTGCTTCACTGTGACCTTTTGCTACAATAGGGCTCTTAAGTGTGGCTTAACAACCAGTCTCCTGCTTGCTCATTTGGTGTCTAATGTGTGTACTGAATACACATGTGAAGCATAACTGGAGGGGCAATGTGTTTAAATTCTCGTTACAAAAAAGTGTCTGTGATAGCACAGTCAGTGATGAATTTCTTCTGTAGTACAAGCTCAAAATAGCTGAAATCCCTTCTCTACATATTTAGTAAAGAGTGGAGAGAGCCTAGAGGTATTACAATCTGAGTGGACTGATGTTAACAACATTGTTATACTATATGGTCTCATGAGAGCTGATGACTTTAAATTGCACTGAAGTCCAACTTCCTTTGTTGTTCACATAGTCAGAGTGCTGGGCAGCAATTCTCTAGAAAAGCAGGGATTCAAGAATGGGGAGGGAGAAGGGAAAAGGGGGCTGGTAAGAAGGGAGTTACTCTTGAGATTTGCTCCTGCAGGTAAGGATCCAACTCACTTGACTTATTTGGCACTACAAACTCAACCCACGGCTTCATCTTATCTCCCAAGGCTGGTGTAAAAGAAGCCACCTACTGACCTTGGGCAGGACTATATACTTTTATTCAAGCAGTACTGTTGGAGGTGTATTAGTTAAAGGTAGTCTGAGCTACAAGGACCTGAAAGGAGCAGAGGAAACACTGTAGGGACACCAAAGTGCTCCAGCTTTATCACCAAACTAAGTTTTCAGTAATGCCGAATCAGAAGGGCAAATTCAAATTCACTATTGAAATGGCTCTATATTGGACAATAGAGTTGACTGGGGTTTTTAATGTATTGGCTTCTTAACTACAAAAGAAGTCAGCAAGTGTTGTAAAAACTTCTAAAAACATGATTTCATTCATGTAGATTTTGTATGGAGCCAGTACATTTACTGAAATCTTGAGGGTCTTCTTCTATATTTACTTGGTTTTCCATAACTCCTCAAGTAAAAGACCCAACAAAACAACCAAAATCAAAAACAAACACTGGTGCACTTCTTGTTGATGCAGCTGAAGAAAAACATGAAGTAAAAAGGAAAATGAGTCTGCTTCAGAAAATCTAACCCTTTGAAAGAGTATAATCTACTGCTCATTGTACTTTTCCACAGCACACAACAAGCAAATTCTCCTGTGCTTCACAAACATCACAGTCTCAAGAGAAGTGTGGGCTTGTAAAAATCCAGTTACAGGAAAGTACATTTCAGGAAAATACTGTCCAAAGGTCTGAAAAGAATATAGAGCAGTTCTCAGTATTCTCGCTTTAATTAAAAAAAAAAAAAAAAAAAAAAGTTAAATCACCATAGTGTACAACTTTCACATATTTATATTTGAAAAACAGGTCTATAACTAGCCTGACTCAGTTTTACTTTCTAGCTGGCCACTACAGATGATTTATGGAACATCTGGCTTTGCAATGAGTGAGGGTGATGGCCTGCAAAGAACACGATGGGTGATACTTCAACGTGCCTATTCTGTGGCCTCTCCCACTGGAAGGCATTGTGGCACTCAGTGCACAAGAGTATTGGGGGGCCAAGAGAGAAGAATATCCCCCACCATTCTGAGCACAGATGTGCTTCACGTTGAGTTCACATGGCAATACTCATCTCAATAAGTGGGATGCCAGCTCCTTGCTATTACAGTGTCTCAAAAAAAGGAGATACACAATCTTTCCTGTGCATTCCTTAGCTGTATCCTGTTTGCTTCCCTAAGAAAAGAGCTGTGAAAATGGGTCAGCAATGAGGGTACAGGGGAACAGCTCCTCTGGGAATAAGGCAAAGCAGAATTTTGCAGAGCACCTATAAGGGCAATATTGATGTACCATGTACTTTGGAAGCACGTAATACTGTTTAGCAGGAATTCTATTCCCCCAGCAGCAAAAAGCTGTCAGACCCTGAAAGAAATAAGAATGTACAGATTCAAAACTTAATATAATCACTGCTACTGTGTAAAAGTAACATTTTCAGATCCTGCAGGAGCCAAACAGACAGCTGTCCAGCTTGTTTCATGCAGGGTGGCTCTGTGATGAGTTACAGCATGCATGACAATGGGGAGGGGGGAATCATTCTCCATACCCTGGATTAAATGCCAAGACAGGAAACACGGACTGGAATTACATCAGGCCAGATGAGCTGTGTGCATGAAGTCACTAAACAAATCTGCATCTTGCCCTAAGCTCTAGTAAAACTATTTGTTGCTATTTGTAAATCTAAATGTTGCTTGTTATTGTTTCCCCCCCAGCCTCCCTCCCCCCCGAACACAACCTATCTCTTCTGGCTGCTAGCAGACAGCTGGTGTGACGCAGAATTTTAAATCTCGTGGGTTTGTGCCAGGCCCTTTCCTGACTCTGGGTTACGAACTGAAACACTTGGATTACTGTTGAATGAGCCTAAACACTGGGAGAAAAAAATTTTATACAGAGGTGCAGTGTTCTCTTTCCAAAAGAAGGTTCACTGCCTCATCCTCACCTCCCAGTCTCTCCCTCTTCAGCATGTTGGTAGGTTTGAAAATTATTCAAGCCCTTTAGCAACACCACTTTGTGTAGTGATGCAGGACTGCTGTTGTTCTGTTAGTGCCTCCTCAGTAGCAGACCAATTATTAAATATCACTTTTAGGAACAGGCAACATTTAAACTTCTCATGAAGAGACAATGTTTTAATTCTAGACTGCTTAGAAATCTCTGTTTCTCCAGTGATGGGTTTCTGGGATAGCCTGTGAAGGCGTGTTTGCAGAGAAGTGGTTTCACAGAGGCTTCTATCCTCAAAACTGCTGGTTGCAAGAGAATCCATCACTGTCAGCAGGCTATCTGTGTCACTATATTATTTGCTGCACAGAGTAAAAAACGTTGCCCATCTTTCCTTCCTCCACTCCCTGGGCATGAATGACACACATGAATGTGTGCCTGGGTGTGAGGCACACAGCTGACTCCACTGAATTAAACATGAGGGCAGAGGGAAGGAAGTGAAGAAGAGAGAGAGGTGGCAATGCTGCCACCTGCAAGCTCGGAAACTTTGCCTTGTCATCTCAGCATGGGAATTTCTCAAAACATAGGAGGAAACTTTGGGAGACAGAACTGGGACAGGCAGGTGGGAGCATGGGAACAGGTGTTGAGCACGTACACAGAGAACAAAGGAAGCTGTGCAAGATTTCTGTTACTTAAGGCCCTGCTCCATCCTGACACTACCTGTCTCACAAGTATCTAGATGGCACAGCAACCATGCAGGCAAGAGGTGGGATATGTTTTCAGAAGCCTCAGATATAAAAATGTATTTAAATAAGTACATCCTGTCCTTTCCACATACCAGGTGCCAGGGTTGAGACAGGGACTCTAGCTCTTAAAACTTTGGCTGTGGTAAGGGAGTAGTCAAGTTCCCTGCCTCTGGTCCACAAAAGGAGCAAGTCTGCCTACATAAGGTTAATAGGTAATTCAGATTGAAATTTGATAGTTCATAGACTGTGATGCTAGGTGTGACTATTATGATAATTTACTCCAAGTTACTCAGCAAATTTGAATGACTCAGGAATTTCATTCTTCTCCATTTGCAAGACAATATTCACACTGCAGTGGAGCTAATTAGAAACAGATCTTCTAGAGATTGCTGAGCAATTATACAAAAGCCTTTCTCTAAAAAGCACTTAAAACACACTCTCTGTGTGACAGTAATTACCTCAACTACACATCCAGTCTAATTGCAACCACATCTGTAGGCTCTCTGCACTGTTAACACTAGCATGTAACACTAGTGCAATGAGAGAAAGACAACTGCCCAGACAGCATTAATGGGAACACTGGAAGGAAGAATTTTGGCTGGTGGCAGAACAAAAATATGGCCAAGATACAAAAGAAAGTTCCCCCATACTCTAAAGAAACAAAACAATGGCCTCCTGAAGAAAAGACTCACATTTGTCTGAATGAAGACGTGCTTAGAAGGTGGCACAGAAGCAGTGTTTTGTGCAGCAGTTACAACCAGGTGTCTTTGCAGAATCCAGGTTTTCCTTCAAGGTCTTCACTGGAGTGAGGGGAAAAAAAAACACCTGTGCTACAGAGGGGCAGCATTTTCAAGTGCCTTTAAAGGCAGCCCTTGTCCCTGTGTTTTCAGCAGAACTCAAACTCCTAAATGACTTGCATATATGTTGTGCTATGAACTATTTTGATCTGGAAATAAATAAATCCAACAAGTGTAAGGATCTGAAAAACTCACAGGACTATCTCTTTTCCAACCATAACTTTATATTATTATTATTATTGTTGTTGTTGTTGTTGTTGTTGCTGTTATTTTTTAAATGCTTTCTCTGGTTGTCCTCTCCACTCTTTTCATAAGTCAGTATGCTCTTTTGTAGATGACCTCCCAATTCTCCCCTCCCAGTCTCAACCCCCACAGCCTCCTTACTTTCACTTTTCAAGCAAGTCTGCAAAAAGAGAGTTCTTCCATCTGGCTGTAGCTCTCCCTGTTGCATCAATATGTGTACAGAAGCATGTCTAAACTGTGTATTCAGCCTCTGCTCAGCAGACACCAGGAACTGCTTCCTGCCAGTGAGACACAGAAAACCAGCTGTCTCACAGGAGGACGTGTGATATGAGAATCATTTACATCAACCATCTGAACTGCTCAGCCTTGCAAGGAGGTTAGTGCTCTACTTCTGCTCCTTGGCCCTGCCTGCCACAGCTGTAGCCCAAGGGCACTGTATAGTCTTAGCTATTAAAATTGCACAGTTCTTATGTTTAACTCATGCTAATCTCGGTGTTGAAATAAGATTTGTACCACACCAGGATTCATGCCACAGATGGCTGTTGTGCAACTTTCTGTCTTTGCACGTGAACAGTATCTCTCTCTCTATTAGTGTAAGAATTCACTCCTAAAGTGACGACACAGACCCACTAAAAGCCATTCAGAATGTCACATTAGCAACAAAATAACTCGGCAGCTTGATAGATATAGAAGAAGAGCATGGAACTTATTGTGCATATTTATATGCATCTCAGTAACTAAACTGTTTCCTACATCTCTTTTGACAAGAAAGATCATGATAATCTTCTCCTGCTGCATGCCTAAGCTCCCATGAACTTTTCCAACCACATATCACCAAGTGATAGGCATGGAAGTTCTCTCAAAGAAGGCAAATCAGACTGCTCTGACATGAACTGGAATCCTTGGCAGAGACACAGCCTTCCAAATCTCTCATTGATAGCTGTATAGATCTGTGAATCTCCAAGAACTCTGCACACACCTTCTTGGCCAGGAAAATTCAAAAGTCCCCAACATGGACCTTACCAACTGTTTAGAGGAATCCTGATTTCACTGAAGTGAACCAGCTGAGTTCATCACAATGAGTTTCAACAGAGTTTGAGCTGCACTCTTGATCTATTGCAAAATTTTAGTTGTGGTTTCTTTATACTTATAATGAACTTCAAAATCAATCTGTTTTTCAAATATCCAAGACACTTCCTGAAAAAATGTGGCAGAGGCCTGGGTCTGCTGGAGAAAGGACTATTGCTTAAGCTACAATCCAAATTTAAGCACAACACTGGGCTTCAGACTGTTGGAGAACATTTTTGCACCATCATGGGAAGAAACTTCTCTCAGGCCATCAATTACTTAGAAAACTTAGGGGGGGAAAAAAACCAACCAACCAAACAAAAAACACAAACAAAATAAAACCCAACAACAACAAAACAAACAAGCAAACAAAAACAAGCGCAAAAAAAAAAAAGCTCCAAAGGCCAGGAACTGCATTCTAATTTTAGCCCTGCAAGCACATTGGTATCAATGAGCTCATTCTTTCCAGTACAGCACAGTTCAGAAGATCAAAACCAGCCTTATGAATCCAAACAAGCCCTTCTAGCAAACCTCTGCTTTATCCAAATGCCCAGGGTTTTGAGAGCGGTTTGCACCTCTAGAGGTTTCACAGTTGCTACAGTGTTTTAATGGGTCAGCCCTAATATGTGATCCTCCAGCTTCCCTCACCTACCAGTCAGAGCACAGTCAGATGTTTTCTAGTATTTTGAAGTGATTTTTTTGATGGAACAAGACAAGGCTGGAACTGGAAAATTTCATTTGAATGGCAGGAAGAAAAAGGAACACACTAAATAAAAACCCTTTCAATGGCTGAGTTGGATTTAATTTAGTGTTTGAATCCACCAAAAGCTGGCAGATTAGGAGATGAGCTCTCTCCACAGCCTTTAAAACATTCATGCAAAGGATTTTTCAGTGATGTCTTCCACTGGGTTTTATTTCTTTCTGTATAGACTCCTAGCCCGCTGAAATAGTTTTAAAAAAGAAGTACAGAAAAAGGCTCTTAATTTCACTTTGACACGAGGCTTAATAAATTCATCTTTCCCAAAGTAAATTATTTCATCCCTTGCAGGATTGCAAGCTTTTTAGCAGTGATATTTGAAAAGCACTGAATTTAATATTACAGAGGGAGACCATTTCTCCTATGACAGAATGTGGTGGTCTTCTTATGACTGCTGAAATAAACTTTTTGGGCTGCGGGTATTTCATTTGTACTATCCCCAGAAGAATAAAAGCTTCTTATGATTATGTAAAAAACCAGAGAGTTTATATTACTTCTTAGTCAACATTTTACTATTAAACAAGAAGTCTTCTGTCATTTGTTACCTACAGGACCCATCTACTGATTTAATGATTCAAACAAAAGTCACTCTGTGGAACAAAGTAACAGAAGGACTGTGGCAAAATGTGTCACTATTGAATTACTACAACTGCAAACACCATCGTTGTTAATTAACTCATTCTGCAGGTGCTGTCCTGATATTTATATGAATATATTCTCTCTTCTATCCATTTGTCAGGCATGAGATTAGCAGCTGGCAACACTACTTCTGTTCCCATTGCTCCTTCAAAGACTATACTGCAGGCAGTATAAAACAAGCTTTTACAAATTAACCTACTGGTAAAATTGAACCCTTCTTCACATTACACAAAGAACAATATTATGGATCAATCAGGCAACTGACAAACCTTAAAACTAATCGAGACATTCACACCCACAGCTCACCCAAATGAGGAACCTCTAAGCCACACTGCTGCCTCTAGCATATACCCAGCGCCTCCTTGCTGACCAATGTGACCTTCCTAATCCTTCTAGGAGCTGTGACAACCACAGGAAAAGTGAAATTTGGACCTAAGAAGCCTACAGAGAGATTCCCTGACATGGTTCTTTTGCATATTATCTCTATATATGCCCATTAGGAAAGTCAAATGAGAAAATGGGTGGCAGCAGCTGCTTTAAATATGGTTGAAGGTACCTTAGTTCTGCTTTCAGGACAAACAGGGCTTCAGTTTAAACCTAGACACTCAAGAGCTTCAGGAGGACTGAATCCAAGACCAAAGACAGCCTGGTTATGTCACTAGATTATGTAATTACTGGGTCAAATCAGCCAACTTGTGTGTGCTGAGGGAGGGGCCAAGTCAGAGTCCCCACGGCCAGGCTTGCAGCCTTGTGGGAGCCGTGGGCAGAGCTGCTGAGCAAACAGGCCTGCCTGGCAGTCCACACACACCACACACCCCTCGAGCCTCTGACTGGCTACACCACCCCCTCTGCCTTGGAAGCCAGTGAGTGGTCAGTGAACTGGACATCCCACCTGGAGGGCCAGACCACACAAATAGAGGGGAACAGAGCCTTCTTTTTCTTCTCTCCAGCTGTCACCATGTGAAGGATTCTCAGTGCTACCTTTTTTAGCTCTTATTCTAATCTCGTTCTTTACTCCTTCTTTCCTCTCTCTCTTTACTGCTGTTTCTTCTCTTAATCTCTCTTTCATTCTCTCCTCTTTTTCCCCCTCTTAATATCTTCGGGATAACTTAAAACCAATGAGTTGTATTTTACTAAGTTTTCTGAGGTTTGGCATGTGCTGGATCCTTCAGTGAAAAGCTTCTGTCTTGACTGTATGTTACTCCAGTAAAACTTTTGCAAAAATGTGTGTTTTCTCACTAAATCAAAAGAAATCTCTTGAGAAAAAGTGTGTAGTTTTTTCTCTTTATGTGACCTCAAGATATTAAAAACCAAAGGCTCTGCATGAGTTTGGTGGGAACTCTTGGAGTCTTGAATATAAAAGTAATACTCTGAGTAAAGCTTGAGGCTTCGGGAGTGGGGTGTTACACCATTATATGGCACGTGCAGGACAGCCAGGGGATGGAGCCCAGCCAACATGGATTTATGAGAGGCAGATCCTGCTTGACCAACCTGATCTCCTTCTACAACAGAGTGACCTGATAATTAGATGAATGAAAGGCTGTGGATGTAGCCTATCTAGACTTCAGTAAAACATCTGACACTGTCTCCCAGAGCATCTTCCCAGAAAAACTGGCTTGTTGTGGACACTTTGATGGGTAAAAAGCTGTCTGGGTGGCTGGGCCCGGAGAGTTGTGGTGAATGGAGGTAAATCCAGCTGGCAGCTGGTCACTAGTGATGTCCCCGAGGACTCCATACTGGGGCCAGTCCTGTTTAACATCTTTACTGATGATCTGGATGAGGGCATAGAGTGTACCCACAGTGAATCTGCAGATAAGTTGGGTGGGAGTTTTGATTTGATGGAGGGTATGAAAGCTCTACAGAGAGACCCAGACAGACTCTGTCAATGGGCTAAGGACAACTGTGTGAGGTTCAATAAGGAAAAGCCCTGGGTCCTGCACTTGGATGGAGCTACAAGCTTGGGGAGAAGTCACACGAGAGCTGTTCAGTGGAAAGCAATATGGGCATGCTGGAGGACAGCCAGCTCGGTATGAGCTCAGTGTGCCCAGGTGGCCGAGAAGGTCAGTGGCACCTTGGCCTGTATCAAGAACAGTGTAGCCAGCAGGGCCAGGACAGTGATCATTCTGATGTACTCAGCACTGGTGAGGCTGCACCTGAGATCACTTGTTGGTTCAGCCTGGAGAAGAGGAGACAGAAGGGAGACCTCATCACGTTTACAACTTCCTTGGGAGGGGAAAAGGGGCAAGCACTGATCTCTGCTCTGTGGTGACCAGTGACAGGACCAAGGGAATGGCCTGAAGTTGTGTCAGGGGAGCTCTTGGGTATTAGATAAATGTTCTACCCACAGAGTGTGGCTGGGCACTGGAACAGGCTCCCCAGGGCAGTGGGCACAGCACCAAGCCCAACAGAGTTCAAGAAGCATTTGGATGATACTCTCAGGCACACAGTGTAACACTTGGGGATGGTCCTGTGCAGACCTAAGGGTTGGGCTTTGATAATCCTTGTGGGTCCCTTCCATCACAGCATATTCTGTGATTCTACATTTAGTTCTTGGCTCCTCACTTTGGAAAAGGCATTGAGGTGCTGGAGTGTGTGCAGCAAAGGGTGACAAGGCTTGTGAAGGGTCCAGAAAATGTGCCTTACAAGGTATGGCTGAGTTTTGTTTAGTCTTGTGAAGTGGAGGCTCAGGGAGACCTCATTGCTCTCTCCAACCCCTGAAAGGCAGTTGCAGTGAGGTGAGGGCTGGTCTTTCCTATCATGCCTGCAATGAGATCACTAGAGGAAATGGCTTTAAGCTGAGACAAGGGAAATTTAGATTAGATATTAGAAAAAGTTTTTTCACTGTTAGGGTGTCAGGCATCAGAATAGGTTGCCAAAGGAGGTGGTAGAATTACCATCCCTGACAGTGTTTAAGAGGTGTTTGGATCCAGCACTGGGTGATATGGCCTAGTGGTTACAGTGGTAGTGCTGGGCTGATGATTGGACTTGATGATATTAAAGGTCTCTTCCAACCTTGATGATTCTATTAGAGTAGCAGCATGAGGAATAAAGTGATTTACTATGTATTTAGAAATTCCACATTATAACCCCAGCTACTAGGAAGGTTAAAGTCTATTTTACCTCCTCTCTTACTGCAATGTTTAAAGCACTGCAGGGGCAGATGCCAATGATACCAGTACTACTGTAATAGCTAGAAAAAAAGGTTTTATTTTTCTGCATAAAAGCAACCAAAATCAAACCAAAATAACCCCAAGATGCTGTAAACTAGCATATCTCTACTGAAACTCACAAAGTTCTTTGGATATATGCCTCTGCATTCTTCAATGTCTTCGACACAATATCGAATTCTAGTGTTGAAAAGGGCTTCAGTGCTTTCTTTATTCTTGAGGAGGCAACTGAAGCCACTTCAAGAAGCCTTAAGAGCTGTAACTAGCAGATGGGAGCTAAAATCCCACAGCTAGGTTCCCAAGTGCTAAAGCAAGAACATCCCAGCACAGCCACCCCTGCTCTTACCTCCCTAGAAGAACCATCATCTTGAAAAGCAACCATGCAACCTTGAAACCATGTGTTTTGAAATAAGGTCTCCAAACTCTGCTGCCAACAGTGAGCTGTAATGGTGCTCACCTCATCTTAACTGGTAAGTTTTCCAGAGCAGAAGGTCTCAGTTTTAGCAAAGTTATTAGCAATCACTGGAGACTGAAAGGCAGACCCATATGTGAGTCCTGTATAGAGTGTTCAAGCCCAGAGCTGAATAATGCAGGTCTGAATAAAAGACTGTCTTCTGGACAGGATCCATGGAGCAAGGAAGACAGAATAGAGCAAAAGACTCAAGATCCTTTTTCTGGCAGCAGCAGCTATTTAGAGCATTAAGCAAACAGTCACTACATCCCTAAGAAACAGTTTGATGCAGGCTGAGCACTGCTTAGGAAAAAGAGAAAACTGATCAGAGGCAGATCTCACGTGATGAAACAGGCATCCCCATCCAGAAGCAGCCCAGCAACAGCCAAGGAGATCTGTTCCTAAATTAAACACACCCTCAGCAGGAGCACATGTATACACCAGCCGTGTGCAGAGGCAGCTGGCAACCCATCAGCGACCAGGGAGCGAGTGCCTCTGTGCTTGTGGGGACAGGGAGGCACGGCGTGGTGGGGAAGCACCACTTGCACCCAGGGGCACTCCTGGGAGAGAGGCAGCACTCTAGCAGCCAAGGGAAAAACCCCTATTAGATATCCCTAAAGAGAGTAAAGCTGTTCCAGTCTGATTCACTTAGGATGTTGTTAAAATTCAGAAGCAAGTTTGTTTCTGGGAGCGTCTCCTGCAAGGAAAGCTGGTGCGTTCCTTCCCAAGAAAGAAAGGACCCTGATGGTTGCATTTCTGGTGCACACAGCCATTTTGCTGGAGTGAGTTGCTACAAGGGGAAATCTGGAGTAAAACTCTCCCTGATATTTTAGTGTAACATAAGGAAAAAAAGGGGAAAAACTGTCAGTTCTCAACTTACAAGATTTTCCTCAGAGAGTTTGATGTGCCTCTAATGGTACCTTTTATTCAGAAAGCTTTCCTCAAAGCTTATTAATAACAAATCACTAAACTACTCTTTTTGTAAGTTGTGATTAAACCTAAATCACTATCTAAGAGGTCATGTGTAAAAGGCAACACTTATTTCATAAATCTCTGGTTTGAGACACCCAAAGATTTTGCCACAGATCACTTACCAAGTGAGACAACTTTTAAACCTAAGAAAACACTATAGGTGTCTTGACTCTCTTACAAATTGCTGCACCTATACATTACACCATTTATAGGTATAAACAGTAAAACATTTCAGTACAGTTATTGTATTGCTATTTTAGCTTATTCTTAAACAGTAAAAGCAAAAGGAACTTGTATACGGCCTAACAACCACACTGTTATGTTTACAAATCAACCAGGCTGTCCTGACTAAGGAACCATAATCTTGGAGAGATGCAAAGGGTTAAGGAGAAGCAAAGCCCTTCCCTTCGCTCCAGAGACAAATTCAGTACCTTGCCTGGTTTTCACAGTAACATATGATTCATGTTGCAACAGACACCTGACTTCAGCCTCACAAAAAGATCTGTCCTTCCCTGCTGTCCAAAAGACCTCCCTGTATCTTGAAAATATACATTCCATGCCAAACCAGTGGCCAGCCATCCTGCAGGACAGAACAGGCTCCCCAGGTAAGCTGTCACAGCACCAAGCCTGGCAGAGTTCAAGAAGCATGTGGAAGATACACTCAGGCACGTGACTCTTAGGGATGGTTCTGTGCAGGGGCTTAGTTGGACTCAATGATCCCTGTGGGTCCCTTCTGGCTCAGCATAGTCTGTGATTCCGTGACAGAACAGTACCAGGCACATGGCAAAAAAGGCCCTCACCAGACGTGCTTTAGCAGAAAATACACTACACTAGGGGCATCTGAAAAGAGCCTCAACTTAACCTCCCCTTTGCAGCCTTTGGGCTTCCATTCCCTTCAAACCAAGCAGGCTGAAATGGGGTGAAAATCAAAAGAGCCTCATTCCCTGCCCCCTGGAAAAGCCAGTTATTGCAAGAGGTGATGGATATAATTTTGTGCACAAAGTCATTGAGTAACACACCAGCTGGTACAGAGTGTGGGAAGATGAAGACAAAGGTACCAGAGTTGCCACAATGAAGTCCTACCAAGGAGGTGTCCAACACCATGCCTAGCACCTCAGACTGTTTAAATCATCACAGCCCTTCCCATTTAAGAAGAGGTATCACAATCAAATTACCTACTGGGTATCTGGATAACTGTAAGCTGCAGACTACAACTCCTTGGGCAGCTTCAGCCAGCAGTGTGCTCTCACTACCTGTGTCACACTGCTCTGGTAGCACTGTTGTGCTTTGTAACTAATTCCTGTGTGACATGGCTGTCAGTGTACTAGTGGCAGAGGAGAGAGGTGTTTTCTCAAGTAGTATTTGACCTCTACAGGCTGAAGCATCCAAGATTTAATTAAGACGGTTGTGCACATCTGATCGTCCTCCTTACACATAAAAGCATGCACAAAAACAGACAAGAAAAGCCACGAAACAAGATGCCAAACCTCAGTTTGCAAACAGCTGTGTGTGTGAACTAAAAGCATCCATAAAATAACTGAGAATGGAAAAATCTTCTACAGAACACATTTCAGTTTTCATCTTGTGATCAGAATTTTACGGGGAAAAAAAATATCTCTCCTCTTTAAGCAAAGAAATCTTGAAACTCAGAAGGAGAAGCATGTTTGTTACATTCACTCACACCGCTGACAAAACAGCCTGAGGTTTAGTTATTATGCATCTAAAATAAGTCTACAAGTTTTTCTAACTTTCCAAAAGGTAGAAGAGACCAGAATTTGTACTAACAGCAAGAGAGATCCTGAGCAACAATGCTGCTGAATAATTATCTACGAACTCCAGGTGGAATCCAAATCAGTATGCTCCTAAACTCTGTATTAGACAGAAAATCAAGAAATCCTAATATCACAGCATGGCACAGTCTTAAAAATTAGAAGGCTTGTTTTGTATGGCTCTTCTGTTTGGAAAGCTTACGAGACAGCTGTTATCTGCTTTGATAAAGTTCCTTCACAAAACAGGCTTCCTGGAGGGATGCCTTGAAAGAAATAGATATTCATGCATATCTTTTAGATTGCTTGGAGTCCTACAGAAGTTTGGGATATGCTTTGCAATATATGCCATCATTGCTCACGCAAAGTAACGCTCAAAGAGCAGCTCAGGTTTAACTTTGACCTATTTGTTTTCAGTTGTTACACTACTCTTCCTTCATTTTGTTGCTTCTGCTGTTTCCAAGCCTCTTTGTTTCCTTCCCTCCAGCCTTTTTCCCTCGAGGGCTGAAATTTTAACAACTCTAATGTGTAAGGCTGAAGAAAAGTAAACAAACACAAACAGTTCTGGATGCAGGAAGGTTTGTAGCTTAACACTTAATGCTCCTCTTTTCTTTGGCCGAAAACAGATGGGCAAATAAATAGTTTGCTGCCAGTAAAGGATCTTACTGCTGGTAGGTAGTATTTTACATACTGAGAATCTGAAAAAGACACCAGATGTTGCTTCTAAATAAGGTAGCGGACTCTACAGCTTTTTCTTTTCTGCAGTGCCAAGTTCTTTAAGCACAGGTTTGGGTTTTTTACTGAGGAAGCAGTGTCCAATCATTTCATGGCAAGGCAGGTGTAATGTATAAATTAATTAGTACAGTCCAATCAGTGGAAGATGAATTTTCTGTCATCACAAATGCTATTAGAAATGTCAGTATCAGAAATGGTGTTCATTTATAGTGGGGAAAAATCTTCTCTAAGTTGCATCAAAAACGGGATTCAATTAAATACCATTCAGGCTATAACAAAACTTTTCTATTATAACACCTAAAGTAATTAGCATCTCAGCAACTGCTTATATCTTAAAATGCTTCATTAATCACATTTCTACATTTCCACTTGAAAATGTTTGTTCAGTGTAAGAAGTGGTTTAATTTAAAGAAGTAAATGGATCTTTTCCTAAGATTAAGTTACTGTATTTATGGAGAACAGGTGTGGAAACTCCTGGGAGATTTTGAAGGAACCAGCAAGAAAGAAAAAAATAAAGTGCTACAACAACTCTGACAGTGGGAGGAAATTGGAGGAAACAACAACAACAACAAAAAAAGTACTACTTACAAGCCCCGGAGGCGAAGCCAGATTTTCTCTATCTGCTCTGGCTGTAGGTATTTCAGAGAGTTGCTCTCAAATTCTTCGATTTCCTTGGTGGGTGACTCCATGGCTGCAGGTTGCCGATGCGGTGAAAGCCCTGCGAGCGCGGCTGCAGCCGCTCGGCACGCACAGCTCCCGCCTCAGCAGCGCCCGGGCACTGCCAGCATCCCCGGCGGGCACTGCCCCCTCCCCGCAGTGGGGCTGCGTGGGCAACCCGCGGGGGCTCAGGTGTGCGCGGGGGGCGGCTGTGCCAGCACCGCCACCATGCCCGGCCTGACCCAGGGGATCAGAGGCTCATCTCCGCATTGCAAACCCACACGGGGGGTTTGGTTTGTTTCGTTGGTTTTTTGTTGTTTTTTTTTTTTTCCCCTCCCTTGTTTTTTTGTTTTGTTTTGCTATTACAGTAAGCCAAGGGTACAATCCATAATACCAGCTGAGGGATGTGTACCAAGGGAGGAGGGGAAGCAAATCCCTTGCTGACAAGAGAGCTGTCTGCAGGGGCAGCTGTGGGGGTCCCCAGGGCTGCGGCGCTGCCGTGCCAGGCGCCTGCTGCTGTGCCAGCGACAGCGCACACCCCTGTGGTCCAGTCTCCTCCAGCTCAGCCTCGCCCTTCCCGCCCTAGCAGTGTTTCTTTTCCACTTACCAGCAGCGCTGCCGACAGGCTTAAAAGCTGACAACTGAGGGAAAAGTTGTCTGCCAACATAGCCCAAGAACTGCTTTCCTCTGTGCCTCCCTCTTTGCCTCCTTCTCTCCTGTGCATGCGCATGCACACAGACGCGTGAGGGAGAACAGGCTATTAGAGAAAGGCTGGCTCTGACTAAAAACCAAACAAAGCCAAAGCATTAAATAAAATAAAACAGGGAAACAAACAAACAAAAAGAAACACACTCAAAAAAAAAACCAAGAAGAGGTCAATTACAGTAAGTGAACAACCCATTTCTGGTAAACAGCCATCTACTTCATTGCATTCACACTGCTTTGCTGAGAGAGTGACACACAGCAGGGACTGTAAAGCTTCGACTGTGGTAAAATCCAGTTTTTAAAGGAACAAATCGGTAAAGTGCCATTGTTTGGAGGGTCCCAGAATACTACAGGGGAAGTTAGCACACTGAAGACGGATCAAGCCTAACTTATTAGTCATAGGCGTATCGGTGTCTTTCAATAAGAGGTTTTTACAGACGAGGTTAAAGTAGGATGCCTGCCTCTGGGTCCCCTGGAGCACCCTGTACTGACCTCAGGTACAGCAGAGACCAAGGTATGGGGCATGCCTCTCTATACCTGCAGCGTTCATGCTCTTGGCAGCAGGAAGAACAGGGATTTCCTTCATTGCACCAACCCAATCAATCATCTTCCAGACTCTGCCAAGATCCCTGCATGCCTCTGTTTAGTTAAGGTGACTGATGTGGTGCTCTCAGCCAAAGCCACCAGAGCACAGGGAAAATAACTGTCAAAACGTTGTCTTAGCCTTTACTCATTTTGTTACATATTGCAAAAGTTGTCTTCTGAGAAGCAGAGCCTTCAGCAAAGGAATTAGCACCTCAAGCAGTCACCTCTTCCTTGCAACCACATGCAACCATATGCCTGGAATGCTAGGTCCGGGGCAGGTCCCTGAAGTACTTGATGTTGCTTTTTAGAAAGCTGCTTGTATAATGAATGTTTTCCTTCTCATTGCTAGGTGCTAAATTGTATCAGCCACCACTCAAAGCAGTTGAAATCCTTTCCCAGGAACAGTTCTTAAGGAGTTGCCCAGCTACAGTGATGCTGCAATTGTTAACCATCTTCAGCTCTCTGCAACTGAGTGAGATCCTCAAATATTGCTTGCCTTGTCCTTGAACTAATGGCTCACCTCATGGTGAAAGAGCGGCTTCCAAGGGGATAAAGTTTACAGGCCAAGGAAGCAGCACAGCTTCAGTTCTCACACTCAGGATGCTGCACTGAGGCAACAAGTGGAAGGCAAGACCAACTCTGAAAGGCACAAGTAGGCACCACCTGGTTCATTCCATTTAAAGCACTTCACTATCCTGACTGTCATTTGATGGACACAGCAATAAGTCGCCTCCTGGTGAATTAGCCATGTCTTCAAAGCAGAGGAGAGCTCAGAGGAGCTCAGAGGAGCAAGGCCCATCCCACCTGACAGAAATTTCTACTGTCCAGCCTTCAGGAGCACAGGCAGCACTGTGTGTGTATGTACCACTGCATGCCCCTATGTCTGGCTGGAGCAGCACTGCACAAACTTTAACCCACTGTGCTGTATCCTCCTGCAGCTGTCCCTCAGGAGATACAGGAGGATCCAGCACACTGCTGTTGCTTTCAAACAAGGCCTAGCTCAAGCAAGGGACTGGATTTCCCTCTGCTGCTCTGTCACCTGGCACAAGGTCCAGGGTAGGATGACTCCTTCCTGAGGCCATTGAAGCAACTTCTGTGCCTTCTCCACTTACCTGTGGGAGGGTTGTTGGGACACCATCTCAGATGGCTTTTACATACTCCCTTCCCAGGTTAAACTCCTCAGCAGCAAACTCCCTTAAAGGCACCTATGGTTCTTTTATTTTTTAAGCAAAGATTAGAAAAACAGTGGAAAAGTTCAGAGATCTCCTTACTTTCACTAGAGCTAAGTAGGTATAGCAGTAACATTTAAAAGGTCCATTTAAAATGCATCCAAAATGCTTCCCAGACAGGCTGTGTGACAGAAACAGCACTTCAAGGGAGCATGAGGTACCTGAAGAAATAATTTCAGACAGCATGTTATCTGAAGTCTTTGCTGGGCTGCAGCAAAAACAGCTAAGCTATCCCATGCTGAAGGTGCTGGAAGAATATTGACATCTTGCCTATTGCTATTCCTACATATTGCCTGTGTGAACATTCATTTTCTCCCATTAATTAATCTCATTTGACAGAATGAAACCTTCAAGCATTGTAACAAGTTCTATTATTAGTATGACTACAAAATATTCATGTGTCTGTCATGCATAAATAACCCAGAACACATTTTATTCTCTGACCACTAATGCCTCCAACCAAAAATGCAGCAGAGTATTTGTCTTTGTTTTATTATTGTACATCTGAGTCAGATCTCTGAACTTCAATTACGGCAGTGTGATGAGTCTGCAAGCACAATACTCCAAAATATGCTAATACTATATTCAAATAGTTGTAAAACACTGACATTTCTGCTAATTCTGATAATGCCAAAATAAGATGGGCAGATTTTATCCTAACAGGAAAAAGGGTTCTTGCTCCTTTTCAGTTAAGAACAACTTTTGTTTGTTTTGTTTGGAAGGGGTTTAGGAAGAGGGGTTCAGCTGCATCACAGAATTGCATTTGTCCTCTTTATTCTTCTTATTAAAATGTAAGAGAGTGATTGGGAAACATTTAGACATTGGAGCTGACTCACATGAATGAGGCATGTTGGTTTCAGATTTTTGTACAATTCCGCTTTTTAGTTTTCACAGATATTCACAGAAACTTCTGACTTGAAAGGTATTCACAAAGTCCAGCTCTTAAGTGAATGGCCCATATGAGAATATAAGCATTACAAGCACCCTGCTCTAACCGACTCAAATACTTCTTAAACAGTACTTTGCAAGTGAAATTTAATATTTTTTCTTGTCCAAGATTAGACTTTAGGGCTTGATGGCAACCGACTCACACCGTAGCTGCAGACTATTAGTACCACCATAAGCAAGGGTTGGAAGAAAAGGATGCAAGGATTAAAGTTAGTCAAGGAGTCGCATTCAAAGAGACCACTAATTACCTTAATTACACACAATCGCCCACTTCCCTCAGGGCTGGTGAACTGTGATTTCTATTCCTGTCAGTAATTAGGGATAGTTTTAGCTTCTGGGTCCAGAAGGAGCATAGACACAGCTGACTCAGGGAATTATGCACTGTCAAAAAGTCTCAAAACCAGTGAACTGGCTATGTATGGATGTATAAATACTGATATATCAGGAGATAAGATACTAAGAATTCTGCAGCATTCCCTGCATCCTAATAATGCATTCAGCCTCAGACTCTCAGTGGGACTAGCCATACTATGGAGAATTTCAAGAAGGAGTATTAGAAGAAGGCAATTTTTTGCATTGTACATAAGAAATTAAAATTTACAAAATTGACAATAAAATAATCATCACCACAAAAAAAAAAAAAANATATGAAAGCATGTTCAGAGAATATAACAAAAAGGTAGATAAAGTGCAAGTGATACTATGGAACTATCACCAAAAAAAAAAAAAAAAAAGAAAAAAGTAACTGATTCATTTGGTGGCAAAGGTGCTGTTCATTGAGACTTCTATTGAGTCAAGGCAATTAAGCTGACAGTGTTGATTAAAAGCTCTGGTGACTGGCAAGAAATTTTCTGTCAAATACTATGAAAAAATACTGCCACCAAGACAAGTGCATACCTCATGTGGTCTGTCCCTTTTGACTCAGAGTTGCTCAGTTTCTAGGAAGGCAGATTTAAGAAAACGTGCAGAAATCTTCTCCAACTTGGGAAGTTCACCAAAATGAGAAAATTTCTGTGCTGATGACACTTGCAGTTATTATTTAAACCATGGCATTCTGAGAGTGACATAAAAATCCCTGTTGTACTCACTCAAAGCACTGCAACTGTGACAAAAGCACCGTCAGTCCTGAAGGGCATTTTTAAAAGTCTGTTTTTCTTTAATGACCTCCACAACACTAGAATATGTGGCAGTTTAGGAAGGAGGGATGAGAGAGGAGCTTCATAAAATGCTTTGTGAAAAACAAACCAGAGTTTGAAAACTCAGCTATGAAAGGTCTAGGCAAAAGAGGTTAGATGTGAGTAGCAGTCCAAGCAACTAATTGCTTAAAAGAAATGTCTAATTAGAGGATTCAACAAGAACTAGCTTTCTAGTCTTTCCCTTTTTGGCCAACTGACATCCAATGAGGTCAAAGTGGACAATTTTGAGGACCTGAAGACTATACACAACTTTCTCAGAGAGTTCCCTGCCCTGGGTCATTCTTCACATCTTCAAAGGGGTTGAATAAATACTGAAGTTTATTCAAAACAAGAATGAAGTTGTCTCAAAGAGTTTTTAAATCACTACTTATACGTTTGAGGATGGAACTGGGAGGTTTTTCACTTCTCTGTCTCTCATATACAAAGCACATTACCTTATAAAGACCAATACTGCCCCCTGCACTATGAAAGTGTTATATTTGATATATATACAAATTAACAAGAGTGAAGATAGAAATTATTGTACATCATGCATTATCCCTTGTGGAGTTAGGAAACAAATCTATAATGGAATATCTGTGTGTGTATACACACACACACACACACACACACACACACACACACACACACATCTATATAAACACTACTTAATTTTATCAACTTAAAAGAGCATGGAAGTAACTTATAAACCAGACCTGCACTTTTCCCTCCTTTTTTCTCTTTTTTGTGGGGGTTAAGATCTACCCAGTTTCTGTTCAGAGAGAAGATTCCCCAGCTGCTTTTTTCCACTGCCATTTGCTTTTGGAGGGCAGGGAGTCCAAGTGTTGTTGCTTGCCTTCTCCTTATCTGATGTCTCCTGGGAGAGATAGGTAGCCACCTCTGGTTGTTCCACTTGCCTTTGTTGGCAGAGATAGTGAAGTCAGGGCTATTTAACTAACCAACTCTGTCAGACTGCAGTCCAAGTGACAAATTCAGCTTTGGGGCCTTATGTAAATTCCTTTCCACCCCAAAACCCCCAATCAAATTAACATTTCCCTTATTTTTCTGTGGACAACATGCATTGGACATGAGCAGAACTGGAAGCAAAAAGTGGAAGCAAAATACAAAACCACACTGCAAAATGCAAGACCATACTGCTCTAAAACCAAGGAAGCCCAGAACATCACGATCAGATAAATGTCTGGCTGGCAGCAGGTATCTACAATGTATAGGGAGCTTTTGCTGAAGTGACACACTAAATAAAAGCTCATTATTCTGCTTGCAGCAGCATGCCAGGCATCAGAGCTCAGAGGAAAGAATAAGTAAAGAAAAGGCAAGTGAAAAAAAAGCAAAATTAATTTCACCCTGGATCACAGCTGATGAACCTGATCTCTTTCTTTCTGAACTCGTTTCCTGTCATCACACAAATGTGGTTGATCTAACATATTTGGAGTTTATGAAGGCCTCAATTTCAGTGTTTTGGAAAAACAGGCACCGTAACAGAGAGTTTCAGTGTAAGCACAGACATGATTTAAAGTAAAACCAGGTTGTAGGTAAATTAGCTTTCTCATTACTCTTACTGCCACAACTGGCTTGTCTTTCCTACTTATGTTTGTTCATGCAAACCCTAAGGAATCAGCTGCTTCAACAGAGCAAAAGGAAGGCTCAAAAGGATTGCAGTACTCTGTGGTTATCAGAGGTAAACACCAGGAAACAAACAAGCCCGCAACAAAAGGAACAATTTTCTGCAAGAGCAACTGGAAATAAACTGTCCTTGAATACATCTTGGAAACTGGAAGATTTCTAACCCCCAGAGCACTGAGCTTCTGGAAAAACCTCCCAACTGTTACAGCACAAAAGAAAAATCCCACCTCACTTATTTGGAGACGAAGGTTCCCCAACTTAGGCAGGATTTCTATGCAGCACAGCAGGTCAGCCCCAGCAGCCTGTGTCGAGACATATGCCCTGAAGGTGTTTACGCCTCTGCACAGAGAGGTTTGGGGCCAATATCCACAGGGGAGGACAACCAGCTCAGGGCAACACACTTTCCTGAGAGGGAAAAAAAAGATAACAGAGGTCTCTTCTCTGGGAGGAGAGGCTGAAAATTAATATATAATTATTCAGTCCAAATGACGACTTCACAGAAGATGTTGCTTCAAAGGCTTAAAAAGTTTTCCTCAAAGACCACTCTTTTCTGAGCTCCCATGAGCAGCTTTAAGGGTTTTGGGACTTCCTCACCTTTCACAAATTCTCTTCTGCTAGAAAGCGGAAAGGCTTCTCAAAACCTGAATTACCTTTCCACTTTGATAAAAATAAGACTTCTGTGAGCCTGCAGGTAGTTTAGGCACTTGACTATGACATGCTCCCCATCCTGTTGCTGCAATTACCCTTTCTGTGATGATTGATTTTTACCATGTTTAAAGCTAGTAACATTTATAATAAACATAAAAATTACAGGAAAATGTAGTAAGAAAACAAATTTATGGAAGTGCAGACTCCAGGGACTTTCCAAATAGGGAGGTTTGCCACACCAGGGAAACAGCATTGCAGAATGGTTTGAAGAAGGTTTGAGGTGGCCCTTTTCTGTAGGCAGGTAACTGGCACCCACACTTCAGGATGTACAGGGCATAAGATTCAAAGGCAGCTCATATCCTCCCTCTTGCTGCTGTGAAACTAAATCCTCCTTGTCTGTTGGAAGAGTGAATGGTGGTTCCTTCGACCACAATATTTCACAGGCACATGCCCATTCAGGCAGGATATGATAAGAGATTTGATCATCACTGCAACATATATTCAGAAAAATTACACAGGGCTTGGTACTGCCACTCCCTCTTTTCGTTATCATGCTGAACAGAAAAATAGCCTAAAACAGACCAACCAACATATTGCAAAGAACATGAATACATATGAAACCCTGGACACTGCAAGTTACAATCCTGGGAAACAAAATTATGCCTTTCTATTAATATAACAGTTTCTAGAAATTGCCAGCAGTCAGCTTAACTTGTAAAAACCAGATAAAGAACAGCCCCTGAAACAGCCCTGTGTGCATGAATGCCCCACACACACTCAAGACTCACGTTTGTGCAGGTATGCTTTAAAAATACATCCACCTTCAGTGTGTGGCAGGTCCCAACACAGTCCATGTCAAGAACTGCTGTTGGTGTGATGCTGACACAGCCAGGACTGGAAGGCTTGCACTGCTGCTAAACAAGTGCTGAGTTCGTGCAGTACAAGATTCTGTTGACACACATCAGGTGGAGAAGTGTGGTCAAGGACAGGCATCGGTCAGTCCTCAAAGTAGGACCTCTTTACTACCAGACTTTGTTCATCCATGGAGCTTCAGCTCAAACTCTCATTCCCATCTTGGAAGTGGATTTGTCCCCTGCTATTCAGTTCTGTTAGAACACCCACAGTCTACCTGAATTTCCCAACTCGAGTCTGCTGATGTGTCTGATATTTACAGGGACAGACTCACTGGCTTGGCTTTTCATCAATAATACATCTATCCTGTGAAGAACAAGAAGACTGTGATATCAAAAAAAAACCCCCACAACAAACAAACAAAACCCAAACAAACTAAACAAAACAAAAAAAAACTGAAAAAACACCTTCCTCTTGGACCCATGTGGATACACGCAAAGATAAGGAGAAATGCAGCCTTTGAACAGCCTGACTCGTAAATCTCACTCTACCAAGAAATCTGCATGTAACTCTCACAAAACATATTATGAACCTAGAAAGGAAGCACAATTAAAAGAAGAGAGAGAAACTACTTTTTTCATGTTTAGTGAGACCTAGATCTGTTGTGGATGGGTTTAAAAACCAAAGCTAAAGGGTCTTTTATGTTTCCAGCCTTGCGCAGTGGGTTTTTTATAATTTTAACAAGTTAGGGAAAGTGAAAATCATCTCTCTTACTTCTGTGAGTTTTCTTTTTTTTTAATCCAAATAAAAGAGGCAATAAACAAATAGTGAGGCCCAGAGAGGAGGAGGGTAGGCTTTATTCTACCCCACAACTAGTTCTAAACATCTGTTCTTTGCAGTCATGGTCACAACTGTCCAGCACAGCATCACCCCTCTCTCCAGTTTTCAGACCCCACATACTAGTTTAAGTAGCTACAGCCAAGCTTTGATGCTGAGACTGTCAAAAAATGAGAGGTGGTAAAGGAGGAGTCCTGCAGGTCCATCTCTGCCATGTGACTGGAGATAGGCTCTTGGTATGGCTCAGGTAAGACAGAGAAGGCTCACAACTCAATGACATCACCTTAAAACCACAGAATCATAGAATAGTGTGAGTTGGAAGGGACCATTAAAGGTCATCTAGTCCAAGCCCCCTGTAATTAGCAATGGCATCTTTGGCTCGATCAGGCTGCTCAGAGCCCTGTCCAACCTGACCAAAAATGTTTCCAGAGATGGGGCATCTACCAACCTATTCCAGTGTTTCACCATCAGCATAGTGAAATAATTTTCTCCCTTCTAGCTAATTTAAATCAACTCTCCTTCAGTCTGAAACCATTAGCCCTGGTCCTATGACAACAGGCCCTACTAAAAAATGTGTGCCCATCCTTCTTATAAGCCCGCTCCCCAGAGCCTTCTCTTCTCCAGACTGAACAACCTCAACTCTTTCAGTCTTTCCTCTGACAATTTTTGTGGCCCTCTTCAGGACCTACTCCAACAGGTCCATGTCTTTCCTGTGCTTGAGAACTCTAAATTTGGACACAGTACTCCCAGTGAGGTCTCATGAGAGTGGAGTAGAGGGGCAGAATCATCTCCCTCCACCTGCTGGCCATGTGTCTTTTGATTCAGACCAGGATACAGCTGTCTGGCCTGTGAGCACACTCTGCTGGCTTATGTTCAGCCTCTCATCCACCAGAACCCCCACCAAGTACTTTTCTGCAGGGCTGCTCTTAATCCCTTCATCCCTCAGCCTGTGTTGACACCAAGTCTTGTCCCAGCTCAGGTGCAAGACTTGATCTTCTTGAATCTCATGAGGTTCCCACGAGCCCTCTTTTTGAGCTTGTCCACATCCCTCTGGATGGCATCCTGCACTTCTCCTGTTTCTTCTCTCCATGAACTTTCTTCGTCTAAGCCCAACATTGCCCCTGTCTCTACCTCAGGATTCAGCCACCAGATTCCTAATTAAGACATGCTAGGTGGGACAGCTTGTAAAGCACCTTTCATTCCCCACAAGGCACAAGACCTTCCCTTAATGTCTATTAAATAAGAAACAATTACATATTTCAACTTATCAGTCCTTATTATAGTATATATAAGCTCACTTCTTCCAAGAGTCACCCCTATTCACATAATCAAATCATATCATATGAAATGCTGTGACATTATTTTGTCATATAAAATATTTGAAATTATCTTGACGATGGCAATGTAAGGAATGCTGCTACCCAGAAACTGTTATGAGAAGTAAACACTGAAAAACACTTAGATTCTTGAAATTACAGATTTTAAATATCAGAGATACAAAGTGTTTAAAAGCCATTAAATACCACTGGCCATCATAGAAAGAGGATTCAGGTTCTGAAACACTTGTCCTGAATCATTTCAATATGAATATTAAATATACACAAGTATTTCTACAAAGTGACAGACTTACTTTATGGTAATATGTTTTTAAATGTAAAGTGGTACAAACAAGATATCTGAAAGTATTGTCTAATATAATGACTTGCTTAATTACCTTCAAAGTAATGATTATATGAGCAGTGAAATATGTTTGACAGATTGAGGTAAAATCAAAATCACTGTAATGAGAGAAATTTAGCCAAAGCAAAAACCATTTTTTTAAGCACATGTGTTTAATAAAAAAGAAAAGTAGAGCACAGTTTTTCAACAACTAAAAAGAAAGCTCAAAAAGCACTTTGAAAAATCAACTCTGCTACTCATTTTGCTTTTGCTGGGCACGCCAATATTCAAATCTTAGTCAAAGATCCACTGCATGCACGTGGCTTCTCTATTTTACCTCATTTTGAGGCAAAAATTGTCAGAAAACACGTCCCCAGGAAACATCTGACAACCGTTGCAATAACATGATTAAATAAAAGCGTGGAAAACCCAACAATAGACATCATACACCTTACAACAGCGGCAATCACTTGTTTGGAAGCCACTGGCCAGAATCTTTCTCCTTAAAATATTAATGCTAGGCAGTTCTCAAGACATTACATCAATAGGGAAAGTTTTAACTCTCCCTTGCATCAATAAAGCACATCATCTGACCTAAATTGCAGTTATTCATTACTAAATCACTTTCAAATGAAACAATCCCACCTTTCAAAGACATCTTCATATAATGAGCTGTCTTTTTTTGACCATTTTGACTAGACCTTCTGTCTAGTCCATAATCTTTTAGGACTAATGAAGTCTGAGAACAGAAAGACAAGTCCAGTCAATGTTATTGATGGACTGCTTTTTACACTCTTACTCAGTACGAAAATATACGGTATTGCAGAACCCTTCAGCATCACTTTCTGCCACCAAACCCACACTGCAGATTCAATTTTGAAAAAATATCCTCTCAAGGATAAATGAAGTTAACTCATATCAATCAGACCTGAAAGATGTTTTCACCAGTGCTTCAGGACTGTCCACTGGTGGTAGTTCATCTGCTAAGATCTCTTCAGGAGGTCTCGGGTCATTGATGATGGTCGGCTTTGGCCTTTCCTTGAGGTTGCTGGTCAGCCCACTGACAATGGAGTTCAACAAGCAGCTTTGTGATTTAGATCCTGAAAAAAACAGAGCAAGAAGGAAAATAAATTCACAGGCTTATTGCCCAGTCTGTCAGCAGTCTGGAAACCAAAGGTGACCTGCTGTCATTTTATCTTTGCATGGGCACAGTTCGGGATTAAGCCTGAAAACCTGAAAAAAAGGCTAGAAGCAGAAATAAGCACAAACACTAAGGTCATTTCAAATGCAGAACTGTAATGCTTCCCATAAAAAACACTTGATTACAGAACACGGAGTTTTCACACCTTACTTTGGTTATAGCTTAGTATGTGTTGATGTGGCTGCAGTTTAAGCTAAAGAAATTATCAAAAAACAAAGTACCAAGTCAATACAATATTAATCATTGACTTCCTTAAACTACCGTTAACAACATTTGAATTATAGATTAAAGAGATCACTGAGGGACTAGTACCAGAAAACATTTTTCTTTTCTGTTGAAACTTTCCAGAGCAGATATTCAAATGCCAAAACATTTCCATGGACTAGGGTTTTTTTTATGTGGAAGTGTCACCAAGTGCCTCTTGCATGTCATTCAGAGAATCCGTCCTTACCCTTGTCCTTACAAAGCCTAGTTCTACTGTCAAAGTGCAAATAGCATCCTTCAGTTAGATGTTCTCCCTGCCTTTGGAGAACACGTGACTTACATTGAAATTTTTTTAAGTGTCTGTTACATATTTTCAAAATGGTTTCTGAATAAATTAGTCAATTCTGCAAACCCCTTTGATACTACCATAATGAATAGCTCTGTCACGCTGTAATTGTCAGGGATTATAGAATGATACCTGAGTGAGTTAGCAGATCCCAAGGAGAGCAACTGAGTCCTGCTGTGCTGATTACTATTTCAGACTTCCCCCAACAGAGGTGCAGCAAGAATTAATCATACTGTATTGCAAGCCAGTTTAGGAGTAAATAACTCTTCTTGTGAAGATTTTGCTACTGAGGAGTCAGTTATTTTCACTTAAAAAAGGCTTCTTGCAACCTTCTCAATGCTGCTCTCTCCCCTCTCTAATTCCAGGAGCTCACTCTCTGCTGCATGAGGAGATTGTAGATGTCACAGGTTTTTGCACACAGCAAGGAAAGAGGGGGAAGCACAGATAAAACTTGGAGAAGAAAGAGGAGACATGTCTTTCTCAGCCCCCTTCCAACCACTGCTAGAAGGTTTTCTCCTTTGTAAATTTTTTCCTGTTCTCACCTTTGAAAGAGATATTCTTGGATTCTTTCCACCGCCTTGGCATTTTTGGGGGGTACCTGCGTGTATCTTACTTTACACTAGTAAAAGTAATAAATTCTGCTAGTAGACAGTCCCCATGGGCTATTTATCAATATACAACTTTAAAAAAAAAAAATCTGAAAAATGGGATGTCTCTGAAATCAGCCACTGATTTTAAAAAGGTCCTACACTAGGGCCATACACAGGATAGATTTTCAAATATTTGCCCAGCACTCAGACTTAATAGTCCAGCAGACAATTAAGAAGCAAACAGTGGACCTAATGCATGGATTAAGGGTAACTTTTTGTTGCAGTACACACTAAGTACACAAGTGGAAACCAAACAGAAGAGCTGTTATCCCATGCCTCATGAGAATATATAACAAGAAAACACAGTTAGAAGCAATTAGAAGCAACAATATCTGCTGCTATGGACAGGAGCCAGCAGTGGGTTTTTTTGCTGGTTGTCTTAAATATGTTGTTGTCACACAGTCTAAATTGCACACCAAGCCTGCTAGAGGTATACCTCTAACTGCAGTGCAGTAAGTGCCAAAATTCTCTGCAGGTTCAACAGGCCTCTACCTCCTGAAAAGCACAACACAACCCAATAGCAAGAGTCTTTTCCTTTCCTTTCCACTGAAGGGGCATTACAAAACATTAAACAATAGAACCACAGTTTCCTGCTCAGGTAGTACTCTTTGCATATCATACTCCTGGAGGAAAACGGAACAGTGTCTCCCAGGTCAATATAAATCACACTGTTTTGAAAAGTAAAAACGTTTCCTGCTGCTCTGACCACACCACTAAACTGGATCATTTAGGAAGAGAACTAATGGAATCTCCTGGAGAGCAACTCCAACAGGTCTCCTTATTCTGGAGGAATTACTCAAATATTATTTTTGTGTTTATCATTCTCTTACCTAATACAAATGTACATGTAGAAAAATGTGCTTTTATAAATATTTTCAAATAGCATGCAAAATGTATTACTATAAACAAGTACCAGGCCACAGAAAATCTCATACAAAAAGTAAAGCAGTGTTTCAGCTGATGTGCACCTTCTGAAGAACCTGCTCTTGACGTGGTATTTTAAGTTTACATCCTAACAAACAAATCAAATAGTTACAGCTAAATCTGAATTCACACCATGAGGCAAGTTTTCCAGAGGGGAAAAAAAAAATTAAAAACAAACAAACAAACAAACAAACAAACAAACCCAAAACAAACAAACAAACAAACAAACATAAATAGCACACATTTTGAAGATGACTATACCTCTACAAGCAGGTGGCCTGGAATCCTCCTTTTTAAAGAGGCTCCACGTGCACACACCAGCAACACATCAAAGTGAACAACCACTTGTAAAGAACTGGTGAAAAGCACTATCTGCTTTGCCATTGTCTTGGAAATGAAGTAAAAAGCTTTAATTGAAAAGCTAAAGAAGATTAGCTGTTTTAATTGAAATACTGAAAAAACCAAATTATATCATTGACACTGCTATAAGAGTTAAATCTCTTTAATTGAAAAACTGTTTAACACATATTGCTTTAATTAAACATACGTTCATTTATGAAAAGCCTGTTAAACACCAGTTGTTTTTATTAAAGAAAAAAAAAAATGTTTAAAGACAAGTTGCTTTAGTTAGAGGGCTGTTAAAAACAAGTGACCTTAATTAAGACAGTGTAGGTGTAATTTAATACTGCTACATCGTAAGGGCCTCAACTGACTGAACCCTCCCAAATTAGGAATACCCTAATGGAACAGCGGACCAAGGACCATTCCCAGTCCTTACCCGCCACCCAGGGCATAACCTGAGGATTGCACACACCAAGCTACCTGCACTAGGTGTATTCCTCAACACCACCACCCAAATTTCACAAAAATTCTTAATTTTACTTAAAAATAAGCTTTCCCACTCTGCAAGGGGAAATAGAAAGGATGTAAGAATTTTAAATTATCTGATCATGCAGGAGACCTCTGATAATACCTAAAATACTGTGTTTTCCTATAACATGTTGAGAGGACCATTTCATTTGCTAAAATATGGCACAATCAGCACAGCTGGGTCCAGAAGTTTACCCATGAACAAAGAAAAACAAGTCGCCATTCAGCTGCATGCAGCACACTCAGGAGAACAGGATACCAACACTTGCAGGAAAAAAGCTGCTCTGCACTAATAAAATCATATTTTATTGAAAAGAGGTTCTCTGAAACCGTTTTACAGCATTCACATTTCCCCTGCAATTATTCCAAGGAATCTGTTTCTCAAACCACCTGTGATGGGTTGTTTTTTGTAGGCCTTCTTGGTTAACCAGGGTCAAAATCTAGGAAGTATTCCATCCCATCTCTTTACGTAATCAGGTGTATATAAGCCGAAGGGGGAGGTGTTCTTGATTTTTTTGCTCTCTTTCCCTTCTCAGGTTAGCACGCTGACAGGCTCTCGGTGTTTAGGCCTGGTTTATCTGTGTTAAGCAAGGCCTGCTCTGAGGGCTGTTTGCCTGGGCCGGCGGCGAAGGTTAAGAATCTGCTTTTTGTAATGAAAGTAGTGAGTTTACTCTTGTATTTGTTACTTACTGAGTTAATTTCTAAGTTTAGATTGTATGTATTGGTTTGTCTCCTTTCCCTTTCCGTCTCCCTCTCCCCTTTCCCTTCCCCTTGTCCCTTATTGGGGTGGTTTGGGGGTCCCTGTCTCGTTGTACCTAGTATATAAATGTAATATATGTAAACATATATATATATATTTTCAATTTTTTTTTGCTGGTTTTTTTGCCATTTTGGGGGAGGGAGGGGGAATCTTTCTTGTGAGGTTTGGCCCTTGGCAGAGAGAGCCAACCCGAACTTCCACACCACCACTTACGTTCTCCTATTTCCTCAGCTCTGCCCTTTCTTTTATTTCACAAGCCCTCCAGCTTGTCAGGCACTGGACAACTCCATGCTCCAGGAAAAAAAACACATATTAGCCTTTTCCTGCAATTAATATGTTAAGGAAACTTCCCTCTCCAACCATCAGTGGGCCACTCTGGCAGTCACACTCGCCCCACCGGGGCTGGGACACTGACAGTCTTTGTGCTTGATAGTCTGAGGTCTTGTTATTGAGTCATCAGCCCTGGCTGTGTCTCTGAGGGGCTGGGCCCCTGGCTAGCAGCGGGTCCCTGTGTCCTTTCTTGGATCCCTTGTCCTTCCAAGGAGCTGTGCCAGGTCATGGATTGTTGCCTGGGGCTGCTGCTGTTTCTAACCATCCAGAAGCTTGCACTGCGTACCTGCTACCTGCACTAAGTGTGGGCCTCGACAGTTTGGATTTCAAAACCTTGGGAATAAGTTTAAATATTTGCAAAAATGCTTCGCCCTCATTTTATTGTACCCTGTGGAAAACGATTAGAACAAGTGGCAAAATAAAAATAGGTTTAGGTGCTACAATTTAAAAAGCAGAACCATGCTTAAAGAATGTGTGTGTAGGTGTTCAAGTACTTTCATATAGCCTGAAAATGTTGTTACACTGCAGGTTTAGCTGGAGCACCAATAACCTCACAACTACCATACCATGCCTCACTTAATGACACTAGCAACCTGTCCCTCTTCTTTGTTCCTGAATTAAAGGGAGAAACAGCTACAGAGATTTATGGACGTTAATCAGGATGGAGAAGGGTCATCTGTGTTTTGGTGTGTTATCCTGTGTGGTTGTGTGCACAGAAAGCTAGATCAGGTAATTAAGGTCAGTCCAAATGGGTATGGCTTGTTAAACATTGATCTGATTTGATCTCACTGAATTTCTGAAGACTTCACTATTGGCTTCAAACAAGCAGCTGTCTCAGAGCAATGTAAATCCTGGGGGTTTTTTGTGATTATGAAGGTAATAGTTTTAGTTGAGTTTATCATTTGAGTGAGTGTGAAAAGCACAATCTAAGAAGATATCTAGGCTCTAATTTCTGACTCAAATACAAGGGTAGCCACAGTAATACTTTATGACTTCAGTTACTCTTGAATTCTTGTCCTCAAAAGCTGCAGATTTTTCTACCATTCAGTCAGGATGTTTTTGAATGCTTGATCTGCACTTCACTGTTTGTTTAATGAAACATTGTGTGGTAGAGTAGGTTATAGTACTCTCCACATAAATTTTGATATCATCCATTTAACTCGTTAGCATAGCACACGCCTAGAAATTTCCCTTCTTTCCATAACACAGCTCCCTTTCTAATTTTCCTTCCCTTCCCCACAGAGTTGTCACCTTGTATTGCTCATGACCACACAGTCATGGCACCCTATGAGAAGACAGGTCATTAAATCCTCAACCTGACTCTCAGATCACTAAATTTAATTTCAAACAGTGAAGGTCCAGTTTAGACTTTGAATTATCTCCATTTGTTTCTATATTATGCCTCTGTGACTATTTCCCAACCAGGCTTTTCTAAGTGTACTTCTCTGCATTACTTTTATGTTACTGTCAAATAACCTGAGGCCTTGATTTCACCTCTCCACAATTTTGTACAGTGCTGGGTCATACAATGAGGTCTTATACGTAGGTATCTTGTGCTTTTATTCAGATGATAGCCATCTGCTCCTCTCTTCTTTTGCATGTTATGTTAGGCACTCCTAACTGCAATGAAGGCTTGACTGCCTTGCTGAGAGCCAAGATTAAAGCAGGAAGAGAACCCAGTTTTTCCTGGATCTCAGATCTTCACCCTATACACATTCACCAACAATCATGTTCTTAAGAATGTCAAAATCAGAACTCAAATGTCAGCTCTGTTTCAAATGTCATGACATTACGCTTGACCTACTTGTCAGGCAATATTACAGCATGAAGTCTTTGTCATGGCTTGGGAATGGTATTCCCCAGTTTCCATATTCCCACGAAAACCACGCTGCCAACTGCTCACCCCTCCATCCCTTTCCCTGCTGCAGGTGGCTGGAGAGGAGAATTGGAGGCACAAAAGGCCTCACTGGTTGAGATAAGATCAAGTTACTGAAAAGAGCAATGAGACAAGAAAATGGACAGTACTGGCAACAATATTAATGACAAAAGTGTACAAAAGAGAGAGGGATTCACATGCAAAAATGCTCACTGCAGAGCTCAGGACCTGACTGCAACCACAGCCAGAGAGCCCTTCCTTCCTCCCTTTTCCCCACCCTGGGCGATGGGCTGAGGTGGTATAGAATAATCATCAGGTCTTGGCTATGCCTCCTCCAGGCTACTGCAAAAAACTGACCCTGTCTTGGCCAGAACCAGGATATTCAGAATAAACAATACTTGGGCAGAATCTTCCAGCTGTGTACCTAGTATATTTTCAGTGCTGAATCAGTCAGGACTGATTAATAGATTGTTTAAGTTTTCCTGTCCATAACATAAAGGAAAATCCCATATCAGGAAAAAGTAATTCCAGTACAATTATCTCTGAGTTGTGTTCAGTCTGGGCCATCAACTTGTAACATTCAACAGATTTCATAGCCACAGAAATTCATTCTGTATTACACACCTTGGGTACCTCTGTGAGGTATGGCATGTTCAGAATGCCATCCTGTAACTGTGTGAAATACTGCACCATAGCTGCAAATTATTTTGCTGGCTTGATCTGCACTGCCCATGATGATGGCAAATGCTACACTCCTTTAAATCATGAGAAGGGGATTTTTCCCTGCTAAGTGATCACAAATCACCATGAAACTTGCATGATGAACAGGATGTCCTATCTTTATCCTCACTTCTAAATATTTTATCATGTGTTTCTAATAATTCATATGATCACAGTCATGGTCAGTTGGTGCTATGTTACCAGATGCATCCCACCTTTTTGTTCAAACTTGGGTCAGTTATTTAAAATCCCAAGCCGTATCTTTAGCTCTTAATCTTCTTGTGTGAAGCAGAGTGATGAAGGAGATATCAGTAAGGTTGAACAATATTTTTCATATCCTATTTCTACTATTTGACACAAATCTCTTTGTAACCACTGCAGTGAACTTCAGCTGGCTTTGTTACACTTAAAACTTTTTATGCTTGATACAACAATAAAGCCAAAAAGCCTTCCATTTATTTAAATTTACCTCAACTGTTCAATAAGACCGAATTTCTGTAAGTGATTTTTTTTCAATTGACTTCTGTGGTTCCTCAGTTTAGTACTGTAAATGAAATTTAATAATAGGGTAGACACAACATGAAATAAAAAGAGTTATTAAATATGTTTATTTCTGCAATAGATTTAGAAATCAACCAGTTTAAAATGCAAAAAGCTACTTACGGGCAAATCGTGAAAGTGGTTGTGGATGTTTGTCACCTGTCTCATTTGCAACTGAAAGGAGAAAATACAGAGAAATAAAAAGCATTAAATTTAACCGTTATATTAAGATTAATGATCATACAAATTTTTGTGCGTCTGTAGGAGAGAAGACTCTTCACAGTAACACCAACTGCATTAGTGAGTATAGTAAGAAAAAAATAAGATTAATCCACCTATATAAATGAAATGCCCCAGTAATTATGGAAGCCCAGATGACGACTTAATAGCAAATTGAAAGAAATTTAAGGATCTGTGCAAAGGAATCCTCTGACATTTGGAACTGATATAGATATCACCTAGGATAAAAACAATTCTGTACAAATCCTGCTTTTTCTTTCTGCCTCAGATTCATACTGCTGGAGGTCAACATTTTTGTGACCCAGCTGATATGCACCTAGTCAAGAGCATAAACAGCTCCGTGGGGTTGTCACAATATTAAAGTACAGCTGAAAAAGAGGAGAGTTTTTTAGGAGGAGAATTACCATCCTCTGGTGAGTTTTTTTTTTTTTTCTTAGAGCTAGAATAATCGTAAGAAACATCATAAGCATTGATGAGTATATTATAAGTGCACACAGAAACCTTGCCAATTCTTTGCTTTCTTTAAAATTGCTTTTTCTTAGAAACAAGACAAACCAAGCTAAGAAATCCCATAAAAGGATGCAAATTACGACCAGAACTGAGACTCACAGCAAGATACCATCAACTAAACTATAATGGACTTTTTGAAGTCAGAAAAGACTTTGATGAAATTTAAGTCTTCTGTCAAGGCTTAAGGGTTTTCATTTTAAATTGGGCTTTATTTAAAATGCATTTGCAGTGTCACTGAAGCTTTCTTACTTGCTCTTCAATATCTACCTGCTGATTAAGATGACTCTAGCACTCACTTCAGTTAACAGAGGGATTTTTAATAAATTACTGCCTCATCTTGCTCCCTTTAACCAGCAGACGGTGCCCTTAGGACACTGACTGCCTCTCTATCAGCCTGAGAAACTCGCCAGCTTGTCTGGAGCAGGGGTCCTGAGGTGTTTCAAGTCCTACAGGATGTGCTTCCTTGGCTTCAGTCCATCACAGGAACCTGCAGCACAAATTCCAACCAAATAAGCTCTCCTGGGACATGGTGTGCAGACATCACAGTGATTGCACAGAGCTATGCAGGTCCAGGGCAGTTCATAGTTTCAGAGTCAAAACTGGCTCTGCTTCAGAGGATGGCATAGGGAAGGGGAGGCAGGAAGGGGCTGGTATCAAAACACTTGGATCCAGTGACAACAAGAACCGTGCCAGAAAATACTGCTATGGCCAAGATGTAAAGTCAAGTGGCCAGGTGTTGTCTTTAACTCAACAGCTTGTGGGGGGTAGACTGAGAGACTGCCTGCCAGACTGGTCTCTTCTGGGGTCCTGTGCATCTCTATCACAGCAGAGACCAGGCAAACTCCTAATATGCACTGATGTCTAAACTGGAGCATCAAGTGGACTATTAGATGCTGCAAAGGGCCTTTTAACTGTGCTATTATTTGCTTTGGAGTAGTTTCTCCACTTCAGTGACAGGTGGCACTCCCTGGTCACCAGAGGCTTCAGGTCTCAGCTTTACGCCACCCTTCAGCTTGTTGCAACAAGAGAACTCCACCCAGCATCTGTGTTTGGGCAGCTCAGTTCCCAAATCCACAGTGTTCAGCACAACAGGTGTCATTAATCCCCTAAAAAAAATAAACATTTTCCTGTTCCAGGCTGCATAGGTTTGTTTTCAGTTGGCAGTGCTTCCCAGTGACATCAGATGGTGTCATATGCTCTTTCACCTGGAATACGGCCATGCAGAGCAAAGGTGCAAGTAGAACAGCAAAGCAAGGAGCAGGACAGAAAGCACAGGGGATTCCAAACCTGTGTTACTAGCACTGTTCCTGGTACAACTGAGCTAGCTGCTGCCTGGGAATTGTCCACGACCAACGAGGTGTGTGTGCAAATGAGGGAAAGGTCTCAGAAGTAAAGAACATTTCTGCCTTTGCTCGGTGTGAAAATCCTAGAAGATTTCACTTGATGTAGTTTTTACTGTAGAAATTCTTCATATTTATCGTACACTTGTCTTACAGGAGCCTTCAGAGACACAAAGAACAGACATGTAAATAAGACCTTTTTCTCCGGATTGCCTGAAATCTTCTCAACCCTGTGTTTCTTTAAGTTTATTAATAGTAATAAGCTTTTGGATGAAAGCAGGTATGAATTAATAAAGCTGGAGAAAGAAGATGAATTTCTGAGAAAGCAAGTCACAACCCATACCAAAAATAACATTCAGTATTTCCAATGATTTCCTGTACCACTGTCCTTTCAGATGTGCTTATGCTTCAGCCATGCTCTACCCTTGTAAGCCAAAGTCTAGGCTGATTTTCATCTGATGAGACATACACACATACATGCATATCCTCTTGGCTCACCCAGTCACCAGCAGCATGTGATGAATTCATAATTGCTTGCTAAGAGCTTGAGAACAGCTACCAGAAAAGTTGTGAAGCAGATGAGAGAAGAATAACTACATAAATATATAGAACTTCTTCACAGCAAGAGGTGAAGTTATTTTGGCCTTTGGAATATGACTTTTTCCTCTTTTCTTTTTTTCTTTTTTTTTTTCCCTGTTGTTTTTTTTTTTTGTTTTGTTTTGTTTTTGGGGGTTTTTTTNTTGTTTTTTTGCTTTTAACCTCAAAGTGTCCAGGATGATCTTCTACATTTACAGCTGTCTTGGTTCAGGCCAGGAAAGGGTTAATTTTTTGCTGTAGCTGGAAAGGGCTACGGCTAGGACATGGAGATTATTCTGTACCACCTCACATCATTGCCTAGTGCTGGGGGAAAGGAACTCTATTCCAGGGAGAAGGGGGTCCTCCTAGCTGAGCAAGCACAGCAGCTGGAGCAGTGGGGTAGCGCTGGTTCCAGGCTGGCTGGTTTGGGTGGCACTGCTCCTGAGCTGGAGGAAGCAGTTTGGGTGGTGCTGGCCAGGGTGGCATGGCTGTGGCATTTTTGCATGTGAATCATTCTTTCTCCTTTGTACACTTTTGCTATTAATACTGTTGCTGTTTGTTTTGTCTTCTCATTGCTGTTTCCAGTAAATTGTTCTCATCTCAACCCATGATCTTTCCCTTTTGTGCTTCCAATTCTCCTTTCCAGCTGCCATAGGGAGGAAGGGTGAGAAAAGGGGGAAATAAGCAACCAGCATGTGGTTTGGAGAGTCTCAGTGGGAGCACTAAACTGGGGAGTACCATTCCTAAATCGATGGCAGTAGCAAACCTGCTCACATTTTTCTCCTGGTCTAGGTCATCTATTTCTGTGCAGTGCATCTAAGACAGAGAGATGGAAATAATAAACTGAGTCATCTACCATGACTTCCAGCTCACTTCTATTATATAATAAGTCTTATATACAATAGTATTGTGACCAGACACATGAAAGTGTTACCAGATTGTGATGGCAAGACTGGCATACCCCTGACCACCAGTAATCCTCTGTGAGCTTCTTCACCCACTCCTCCATTGCTTATCATGTTCCCCTCAACTTGCAGGATTTGAGTGGAAGTACAGTCATTAAGGATTTTTTTCTCTCTCTCACACTGCACCTTTTATCCTTTTTTAGTTATATCTCCCTTGCACAAAGACACAGGTGTATTCCTGCATAGCTGAGATGTTAAGGAAACTTACTGCTAAGGAAACACCTGACCACCCAGATGCCACTCTCACTTCCACTATCCCAGACTGTCACTTCTTCACACCTCCAGTGAACTGACAGATGCCCCACCTGACTCCCCATACACACTGTCAGACAAATTTCCTTCAATCCTAGCTTTCCTATAGCAAATTCCCAGATGTCTGGTAATTTAGTAAAATAAGTAATTTAATCACGGTGCAGCAACACAGTAACATCTTAAGCTGCGTGTCTCCAAGAAGAGACCCTGAACAAAGAAGTCCCTGGGCTTTTATACTCTTACAGTCTATGCACATGTTCCAATGGTGATATTTAGTCTGGGGTCCTCTCATCCTTCACTGGCTGTTGCAGAGTCACTGGGTGACCAGTCACCCCCCTCCATGGCCAGCACCACAAGTCTCCACTCAAAGGGCTGGCACCACTTCACAGCTCGTTGCCTGTTGCTCCCACCACGTCCCCACAACCAGCAGCTTGCACTACAGCTGTACATCAAACTACCTGCACTGGGTGCAGTCCCCAACAGAGAGGCCATTCTGCCTATCTAGAAGCAAGGATGCAGAACAAAAAGCAAGTGTTTGTGCCATTGTGTCATAGGATGCCCAGATACCTCAGTCTAATTAAGGCAGACTGGAACACAGAGGAAATCTGAGTGAAAATCTGCAGAAGCACCTGTTTTTACACTGTTTTTCTCTTCTCTCCAGTCTCTGCTCTTTTTGAGCCTGGAAAATTCATCTTTTTCACAACACAATAAAAAGTGAAGTTTTAATTTCAATCAAACTCACCAGACTGAAAAGATCTCCATTCTACACGAGTTCTGGGAGAAAAAAGTTTTCTTAGGAAACTGAAAGAGATGCATTCTGTAAACATGCACATCTATTGTTCCCAAGCCTATCGCTGAAAACATCTGTCATCAGTTTCTTTTCTCCCACGGGTCTTCTCAATTCAGTAGATTTCACTTCAGTGAAAACCACAACACAAAGTTGACATTTCCTGACGATAGGCAGGGCCACATGAATTCTACTGTTGCACTGCAGGCAAATCTAAACATCAGCCTCACTCATGAATTTACATTCAGTTCAATGATAGCAGAAATGTCTCTGAGGTGTGGGAACAATAAAGAGAAAATTCTGCTTTCATTTGCACCTAAGAACAGGCTTGCAGAGGTGGGAAGGCTGCTGCAAACAAAGGAGCTGTGTGGGAGTCAGAGAAAGCATAATTTACTTTCCATCACCTAGAAAAGGAGCATCTTTTCTACAGCAAAAGTCACACCCACCTTTAGCACTACTGATTCTGAGTTTTGGTCCCCTAATTTGCCATTTTCTGCACATCGATAAGCCAGCTCCTTTCATAGAGAAGAGTGGCATTACTGCTGAGAGCTCAGATCAGGCTTGAGCCCATTTCTCTGTATCACAATAGGGATAAAAAAACAACCCTCAAGAAGATGAGAGAGAAGCTGTTTGGTTTTGTCACTCCACTGTCACCCCATGAGATTCTGTGTGTTTGAACATACAATCAAAATACATCATAAGTGTATCCAGATTCAGAAGTACTTCCTTCAATACAAACACATGCCAATCCCCCACTGAACACACAATCCACAGCTTGACACCTACCACTGGTGTTCCCATCTGGGTTCTCAGCTCGTGAAGGAAAAGGACGGTGACACACTGTGGGCATCCAGACCTTAACTCCTCGAAAGTTCAAATATATTCACATCTGGGCATTTCATGCCCTGACTTATTCCTTCCCAAGATATGTTTTAAAATGTTTGTGTATTTTCCTGTGATCATACTTGGTTACAACATCACAGATGCCAGAAAAGGCCACCAGAGACATCAAAGAAACATTCACAAGACCTGTGCGAAAGAATTTGTGTAGGCCTTCAAATATTGTTTAATAACACTCTTTCTCCAGATCAAAGGGATTTTTCACAGTCATGTCATATTCTCCAGCAAGAACTAAATACAAACATTGTGGGGTTTTGCATTCTGGGACATAGTTTATAAACTGCAGTTCTTGGATTTTATTACGCTCACATGTCTGTCAATCCACATTGGTAATAACTATGAGGAAAGAAATCACTGCACTTTTCACACTTGGAGACAACCCTTAGTACTTTCACAACAATTCACGGGGCTTTTGTAACAGGAATAAATTAAAAGGACATGAATCAACTGTTTCCTCTCTTGGTGAAACCTCCCCAGCAGCAACCCGGTGTTTTCTGACCAATTCCCACACAGGGCTCTGCCCCTCCCTCCACGGCTTCTGAGAGAACTTTTATTCTTCTTCTTCACCTCTATTGTTTCCTGGCAACTCCTGGAGGAATCAAAAATGTTTCACTTGAAAAAGGAAAAACAAGTGATAAAGGGAGACGGCCCAGGCTGCAGAGGTAGGATGACACTTTCTAGCATGTCAGTTTTCCCCCTTACACAACTGGGATATTCACATTCACAGGTAGGCCTGAAGGTATTCATCCCTTCTGATGGGGCATGGTTGGCTCAGCTATGTTGATGCTGACATGAGAGGCAGCTGTCATGTTTTAAAAGGTGTCCTAAGCCATTAAAGATTGCCAAAGCTCCCCCAGACTCATTTCTAAGCCCTCCCACCAGAGGACTGCATGTGATCCACAGTGTTTTATCAGACAGTATAAAATTCCTTCCTTCCCCCCACCCTGGGGAGGTGCTTGAACATTCCCACCTGAAACTGAGTGTCTGTAAAAGAAGGCTTATCTTGAGACAAGCTTGTCTCTTGAGACTTTTCTAAAGAAAATCATTTGTGGAATAAGCAGTATCCCTGGATTCAGGCCAGAATGTAGGCACAAAGATTCAGAAGGAAATCTAAAATCTTAAAATTTGACGCAATTGTAAAATTTCAAAGAACAATTCCCAACTGTCCATATCAAGATTTCTTGAACTATCATCAGTTTGCTCTGCAGAAATAATCAGCTACAGTAGGATTTGGTCTCTCAGATTTGAACTGCAGATATAAATGATTATTATTTGAATACATGAACTTGCAGTGATCTTTTAGTCTCAAATTAGAAGTTTCTAATGTACTCAGCTTTAATATGTAGATTTTGAAATGTACCTTAAGAAGGTTCATCAAGCTGAATACCAAAAGCTAAAAAACCTAAAATACACACAACAGAAGTAAACAATTTTTCTTTCCTCTGATTTCTTATGAAAGAATCAAGTGATACAACCTTATTGGGTAATCACTGAGTATCTTGTAGATACTTTTTTCAGATGGAAACCACACAAACCNGGGAACAATAAAGAGAAAATTCTGCTTTCATTTGCACCTAAGAACAGGCTTGCAGAGGTGGGAAGGCTGCTGCAAACAAAGGAGCTGTGTGGGAGTCAGAGAAAGCATAATTTACTTTCCATCACCTAGAAAAGGAGCATCTTTTCTACAGCAAAAGTCACACCCACCTTTAGCACTACTGATTCTGAGTTTTGGTCCCCTAATTTGCCATTTTCTGCACATCGATAAGCCAGCTCCTTTCATAGAGAAGAGTGGCATTACTGCTGAGAGCTCAGATCAGGCTTGAGCCCATTTCTCTGTATCACAATAGGGATAAAAAAACAACCCTCAAGAAGATGAGAGAGAAGCTGTTTGGTTTTGTCACTCCACTGTCACCCCATGAGATTCTGTGTGTTTGAACATACAATCAAAATACATCATAAGTGTATCCAGATTCAGAAGTACTTCCTTCAATACAAACACATGCCAATCCCCCACTGAACACACAATCCACAGCTTGACACCTACCACTGGTGTTCCCATCTGGGTTCTCAGCTCGTGAAGGAAAAGGACGGTGACACACTGTGGGCATCCAGACCTTAACTCCTCGAAAGTTCAAATATATTCACATCTGGGCATTTCATGCCCTGACTTATTCCTTCCCAAGATATGTTTTAAAATGTTTGTGTATTTTCCTGTGATCATACTTGGTTACAACATCACAGATGCCAGAAAAGGCCACCAGAGACATCAAAGAAACATTCACAAGACCTGTGCGAAAGAATTTGTGTAGGCCTTCAAATATTGTTTAATAACACTCTTTCTCCAGATCAAAGGGATTTTTCACAGTCATGTCATATTCTCCAGCAAGAACTAAATACAAACATTGTGGGGTTTTGCATTCTGGGACATAGTTTATAAACTGCAGTTCTTGGATTTTATTACGCTCACATGTCTGTCAATCCACATTGGTAATAACTATGAGGAAAGAAATCACTGCACTTTTCACACTTGGAGACAACCCTTAGTACTTTCACAACAATTCACGGGGCTTTTGTAACAGGAATAAATTAAAAGGACATGAATCAACTGTTTCCTCTCTTGGTGAAACCTCCCCAGCAGCAACCCGGTGTTTTCTGACCAATTCCCACACAGGGCTCTGCCCCTCCCTCCACGGCTTCTGAGAGAACTTTTATTCTTCTTCTTCACCTCTATTGTTTCCTGGCAACTCCTGGAGGAATCAAAAATGTTTCACTTGAAAAAGGAAAAACAAGTGATAAAGGGAGACGGCCCAGGCTGCAGAGGTAGGATGACACTTTCTAGCATGTCAGTTTTCCCCCTTACACAACTGGGATATTCACATTCACAGGTAGGCCTGAAGGTATTCATCCCTTCTGATGGGGCATGGTTGGCTCAGCTATGTTGATGCTGACATGAGAGGCAGCTGTCATGTTTTAAAAGGTGTCCTAAGCCATTAAAGATTGCCAAAGCTCCCCCAGACTCATTTCTAAGCCCTCCCACCAGAGGACTGCATGTGATCCACAGTGTTTTATCAGACAGTATAAAATTCCTTCCTTCCCCCCACCCTGGGGAGGTGCTTGAACATTCCCACCTGAAACTGAGTGTCTGTAAAAGAAGGCTTATCTTGAGACAAGCTTGTCTCTTGAGACTTTTCTAAAGAAAATCATTTGTGGAATAAGCAGTATCCCTGGATTCAGGCCAGAATGTAGGCACAAAGATTCAGAAGGAAATCTAAAATCTTAAAATTTGACGCAATTGTAAAATTTCAAAGAACAATTCCCAACTGTCCATATCAAGATTTCTTGAACTATCATCAGTTTGCTCTGCAGAAATAATCAGCTACAGTAGGATTTGGTCTCTCAGATTTGAACTGCAGATATAAATGATTATTATTTGAATACATGAACTTGCAGTGATCTTTTAGTCTCAAATTAGAAGTTTCTAATGTACTCAGCTTTAATATGTAGATTTTGAAATGTACCTTAAGAAGGTTCATCAAGCTGAATACCAAAAGCTAAAAAACCTAAAATACACACAACAGAAGTAAACAATTTTTCTTTCCTCTGATTTCTTATGAAAGAATCAAGTGATACAACCTTATTGGGTAATCACTGAGTATCTTGTAGATACTTTTTTCAGATGGAAACCACACAAACCACCCCTTATTGAAATTTGATGTGACACCTTCATGTAATATCACAAGAAAATACAGTCTCGTACGTATAATCAGTCTGTTCCTTCAATATAAAAAGGCACATGAGCTAGTTCCAAATGGTGATATTTGTACAAAGTCATTAGAAATCATGAACCTCAGTGAAGTATGCTGCCACCTGGCTTTAGACTGGTCTGTGCATGGATATGAACACAAGATACATGATAAACAGGTTTAGCTTACAATCAAAACAGATAAATATCACACAGTTTTTAGAGTGCTTTTGTCCCTTTCAAAAGAGCACGATTTAATAAAAGTTTAAAAAATCCTATTGCAAGAAAGACATCTGCAAAACTATTAAGCAATACCAGTAATAGCACGTGAGGTTATACCTACAGCACAGGAGCTGCTTGACCTCACAAGTATCTAATCTGATGGGAAAAAGTTCTTCTCGGAAAGGTTTTCAAGCAGATTCATTAGAAGGTTACCATGGAAACATATTTGTTTGGGTTTTTTCCATTGGGTAGAGCACAGTTTGACTATTAGCTCTTGTGGGTTTGGCCCTTTGGAGTTGAATTTTATAATAGTAGTAAATGAGGCCTCCTGCAAATTTCTCACTGGCGCCTTTATTCTCTTGCTGATCACATAGGAAAAAAAAAGGAAAAAATGTGTGCTGCAGAGATGAAATAGAGTGATTTTAAAAAAAAAAATCACTGAGCTGTGCACAGCTAAAGGAATGCTAGACCACTGATATGGGTGAGGTTTGGGATTTCCTGTTCAACAAAGGAACTGGGTTTATAAATAAATTAATCCATAACCATCACAGAGCAACAAACTGTCTTGGCCTCATGCACCTGCCAGCTCTGATACAACAGGTTGGTCATAACAGTGTGTGATGCAGCAAATCGAGTGATTCTCTAGCATGGGGGAAATGCAGTAGCTCCAGAGCACTTTATCAACAGCTGCTTAAAAGGACAGTGATACAACTGCATCTTCACTCAGCCAAACAGGCACTTCTGTTACCAGAAATACAAGACTGATAAGACATTACTCTACATCAGTACTAAGACACAAATGCAGGTGATGCTTTGGGAGTACAAGTCTTAGTTCTAAGGATGACTGAGATGCAAGTTCTCAAAGTGCTTATATCTGAAAGCAGAGCTTCAGTTTCTGCATCATTAGGAGCTTTTGTAAATACCATCCACTGTGAGGACAGAGAGGTACTCTTCTGATAGCTATCAACAACAGCATGCCTCTTTATGATCTTAGCACAACCAGATGTGAACAAGCTGTTCCTGAAGAATTAAGAGAGCTAGAGCCTTTGTATCCATAGGTATCTTAGGCTTCCTTAGCAGTGACGGGAATATACAAAGGATAAAAAACCAAACCACTGTACTTTGCATTTGCCTTTTACTCCTCATTGCCCTGGACTGTTTTCAACAGCCCTGTAATAAACCCCTATACTGATATTGCCCACTATGTACCACAAAATCAGAGGTCATGCAGTGATTTCCTCAACAGCAGTTACAGCAGAGATAGGCACACCTCCTTTGCAGCAACCCCGTGTCCAGTGCATAACACAATGCCACGGTAGGTTTCATGGCTGGAGAGGAGCTACAGGAGTGCAGCCTGAAAATACACTTTCCAGCTGGAATACCTGAAGTGAGGTGAGCTAGTACGCTGTGCAGTGCTACGATTTCTCTCTTCCCTGTCATAGGCCTTCATAAAGGAGAGGAGATGTGACAGCAGCACCATGCCCAAGTGCAAAGCCTGACATCACTGATGGCTAGCTGGGCTTGAACATGAGCCAGCAACTTATCTTAGCAGAAAAAGCAGTTTCCTGGACTTCATTAAGAGTGTTGCCAGCAGGTAGATGTGATAGAAGTGATACTTCCCTATTTTGCAGCATTGCACAGATTGCTCATGGAGTGCTGGATCTAGTTCTGTGCTTCCCAGTGCAAGAGAGAGAGAGATGGAGATACTGGAGGGAGTGCAGCAAAAGCCAACAAAGATGATTAGGGCACCTCATAGTTAAGGAAAGTCAAAGAGTGCTGTTCATCCCAGGCTAAGAGAAAGCTTACCTACACTCATCAGTGTGTAGCTATACCTGTAGGGAGGCTGCAGAGAAGACAGAGCTTTTTTGAATGGCACCCAGTGATAGGACCAGAGGTGATACGCACACCCTGAAAAACAGGAGGTTCCCTCTGAACATAAGGAAACGTTTATTTACTTTTTTTTCCCTGTGAAGGTGTCCAAGCACTGGCACAGATTGCTCAGGGAGCTTGTGGAGCCTCCATCCTTAAAGACACTGAAAGTCATCTGGGCATGGTCCTAGGCAATCCTGGTATAGGCAGGCATGCTTGAAGTGGGGGATTGCACAGGATGGCCTCCAGGGGTCTCTTCCACCCTTAAGCACTCTGTGTCTGTGTCCTTTCACCTTTTGCCACAGCTGCGAGATGCACTGAGCAGACAGACCTCCCTGGAGGTTCAGAGGCTCTAAAAAAATCTGTTGGCTGTTGTGATCATACTCTGCGTTGTCTCTTCTAGATATATTAGGTGAATAGGGCATAGTTTTGGAACACACATCATTTTTAATCCTCACCCTATGTAAAGGTTGCAGTACTCCACAGCCTGGAATGCTTTCTGTGGCAATCCATAAAGACAAACATTTCAGATTTGTTGATTTCCTAACAAAGAAATGTGGTTAACATGGCTGAATTTTTGTTTTTATTCCTTTAGTCATTCAAGATGGAGTCATTAAAATAATTCTATGCTACAGTGAACACAATGTATAAATGCTGAGCTAGTATTCCTATTAATTATTGCTATTTTCCCTGTTGAAAAAAGCAAGTCATTATCTTGGAACACATATAGAAGACTTTCAGATACTGGGAAGCATGGGGGGGATAGTTACCTCTAGGTCAAACCTGCATTTACAGCAGCAGACTCTGCCTACATTTTCTCTCACTGGGTCTATTCCAAAAGCCAAGGAGAAAAGAAGATCCACTGCCTCTGATTTCAGTTGGGTTTATAGCCAACAAAGAGATGTGTGGGAAAGGAAATGGGCATTTCTGAATTTCGTTTTCCAAGAGATGAACTCACTATTTTCTGTGGTTTGCATAATTTTTTTCTCAGCATCCCATTATAATTTTTAAGTTGTATGCACCACTGAGATCATCAGTTTGTACATCAGATATCTTCCTATGTATGGACAAGTCACACTCTGCAGTTACCACCTTTCAGGAGAATTCATTTTAAAGGAACTTGAAAACATGCAGTCTCTGGAAGTTTTATTCACAAAATACTTGTTTCGACAAGGCAACAATACCACTGTTTTCAATAGGGACCAATTATACACCATTTCCTTTGCCCTTCTATTTCATTCTGCAGTCCCGGGGGTATCCAAATTTAGCCCTATGGCTGCGAGTGGTACTTCTGAGGAAGTTCCTCTGATGCCTGCTCTCCCTCACTTCCCAGACAGGAAGGGACATCAGGCATCATCCAAGGCCAGATGTGACCCAGAGCACACCCAGATAATACTCAAGGAAGTGTATTCCAGGAAGCCCACACCTTGTTCCTTGGAGGAGACTTATAGCTATTTACTAACACATCATTTTTCCCTTTCCCTTTTCCGTACGTGTTGCTTCTAATGTTTCCTTATGAAACTCAAAAAGCCAAGAGGACAAAAGAGTGAAACAAGGAAGGGAATTAAATGTAAATTATAGCTTTACAAATAACTCTTCTATTCAGATCTCCCTTCAATCCCAGCTCTTTGTTGCCTTATACCTTTGATCATTGATACCTCTCCTAAACTTGTATACCATTGTTGCATAGTTTATCTTCCCATTTCCATAAATTCAAACAAATATACACATGCATATTGAAATTGAGGCCTTGGAAATTCCTGTATTTTCAAAAACACGAGCACTTCAGCTGCTTGATGACAGAAAGACAAGCAGAGGCAGACTGACCTGCTAGCTCTTTTAATCACAGTAATCCTGTAGCAATGATTATTGCATGTGCCACCCAGCAGAGTGAGCTCACAGCTGCTGTGATAGCTCTGGCTGAAAATGCCCTGCATTTTACTGCTTCTTTATGTACCAACACTGACACGTTTGCACAGAGTAGACCACAAGAGATTTATCCTTCTTTGCCCATTCTGCATGCAAGAAAAGGAGCATTACAATCTCTTTTTTTTTTTGACATATAATGCCTCCCCTTAACTGTGCAGCAACTCAGTTTTAATCATTAGAGAATCCTCCCTTCTCCCCCTTCTGTGCACAGTCTCAGGAACAGCTCAAGCTGCCCTGGCATCAAGCAGCTATTGTCACTTGACCTTTGTCACAGCCTTCCTGTTAATTATAGGGACAAGAGATACTCTGCACAAACTTTGCCCATTTTCCACAATAATTTCAACAAACTCCCTAAGAAAAGCTTCAAACTAGCTTCTAGCTAACATTTCTCTCTAAATGTAATGTGAATACGTTTTTGTCTGTGCAATGCCAAGCCTCGATCCAACTGAAATTAGCAGAACATTTTTCCATTCTTTTCAAGGGGAGAATAAAATCCTTTCACAATATGCAAAATATATATTAAAAAAAAAAAAAAAAAAAGAAAGTAGAAGCTGAAAGAAAATAATAAATTTTGAAAGTATGATTTTCTTTTTTGCTTCATCATAATGTGGAGAAACTTTACATTGACATAAGGGATCACTGTCCTGCCCTCTTTTCCAACTGGGAAGGGGAGTGATGGAGAAGCTGGGTGGGCATTTGGTGTCCAGCCAAGGTCAACCCACTACAAGGTCCAATCCTTGCTCAAAATAAGGCTGACAAAGCACATTGCTTGGATGAAAAAAGCATTGTTTAAAAGTTACATTGGGCTCTTTAAATTGAAACATTAGCCAAACAGAGTCTAATTTGGCAGCTTTTGCAGTAGTACCTACTCTCATTTATAGTAATGGGACTAATCACATGAAAATGCATGACTGAGCTCCAAATACTTCTCACTTAGTTACAGCCTTCATTGCTTTTCTTTGGTTTTGCCATGGTTTTTTTTACATAATCTTCTCATATGGTGTCTTTTAAAAAATACTTAATGTTATAATTTCCAACTTTTCTCTTCCAGGTTTTTGTTTGGTTGGTTGCTGTTGTTGGTTTGGGGTTTTTTAACAAAGTCTTTCACCGAGGAAGTCCAACTGCATGTTTTGTAACACAAGTGACATGCCTCATCCTGACCACTTTATGCTTATGCTTCTATGAATATGTGTCACTTTCTGCAACTATGTCTATTTTCCACTTACTGTTTTGTTCATCTGTGTCCCAGAATTTCAATGATCAAAGAGTGCCTTAGGATGGCATGAATTATATCAGCAAAGAACTGGAGGAGAGGGAATAATACCAACAATAGTTGCCCACTTTAGATCACTGAATTCCAAGGGGAAGGAAAATTACCAGATAAGACACTTCACCTCTTAAGTATTGTGGCACATGCCCCTCCAGCCACTACAAACTGTAAAGCAAATGCTCCTTTCATTTAAAAAGCATTGTTGTTGTGCAAAATCCTAGCTGCATTTTCAAGCATTATATAACTTGGGCACATTTTTTAATTCCTTTCTCTCACCACCTATGTTGTTAGGGATTTAGATTGAATAACAAATATAGGCTAAAGTCTTAATCCTGGCTTCTTTAATTATTCCTCCTCCTCACTGCTATTTTTCTTTAGCAAGTTTGGGAACTGCCACTGTTTTGTTCTTCAGCATACAAAGATTGCCAAACCTTCCTGCATTTACACCTGTTTAACAAATATGAAATTACATATATAAGAACAGGCCTTATGAAGGGCAATGCAGGGAAAAAGAAAATTAAAGTATTACAAAAATTATTTTGGTTTTGGTTATCAGAGATTATTTGATGGCAATGACACACAATTTCAAAAGTTTCTGTGCTTTGTTCCTTTGTGAGTGCCCAAAGTTACAAATATGACTCCATACAGCAGTCACAAACGTATTAGCCATTCAAATTCTACACAGTTCTTGAAAAAACAGCATATTTCAAATGAGAATGAGTATTTTGTAGTGAGGATGACAAACATGGCATGTGTACAGGCAATTTACTGGGTGCGATAAATCCACTAAATACATCAAACTACTCTTAAAATTGAAAAGGAATATTTAGAATGAAATTAAAAGACAGTTGTGTAGCATAAAACTAATCTTTGTGTACCCAAAGTTTTTTCTGTGCTTCACCCTGGAGTAGTAAGCCTGCCTAGAAGACTGTTTCACAGGTACAAAAGTATTAGGGTACTTGTTCCTTTCTTTTCACAAATTCCCGATGTATTTTCCAAGTTGCCTCATTTGGATTTAGGAATGCAAGGTGCATATGGTACAGTATAATTTTCTTAAGAAACACAAATTAGTCTTAACAAAGCCATCAAGGGAGATTTTGGCACACATGTCCTGCCTTCGCTTTTTTTTTCCTCCAGGTTCATTTGAAATAATCTCAAAAAACTCAGTATTCTCTTGGTTAGCAGAAGTGGCAGCAAGTGACAGGACATGGGCATCTCACTGCCAAAGGGGAGAGAGGACTGCGGGGAATGAGGAAAGATGAGCAACTCCAAATCTAAAATCTTCCCCAGTCTTTCCAGTGTAACACTCATTTCACCAGCATGGAAACATCCTCTTCTTCCCAATTCAAAAATACGTTTGCAGTAGCACCTGTGCACTACAGGCAAAATTTCCCAAAGGGCTCAAAAGGTCAAATTTCCTTTGCATCTTGGCTTAGGGGCCTAAAGATACAGGTATACTCCAAGAAGGCTCATCTGAGGCATCTGAACGGATCAGTCCTTGATAAACACTGAAATAATCAAAGCTGAAAACTTCTCGAAAGGGCATAAAACTTGCTTAACACAAACAACTTGAGAGACATCAAGTGCAAGACACTGAATACAACACCAACATACAACCAGCTGGGAACAGGTTCTGGTGTTTTCATTTAAGTATCAGTGCAGAGACTGTTCATAAAGTGTTACTGTATATGATAGCTAATAAAGCAGAAAGCTCAGATTATTGTTGCTGCTTCAGGTCAACTAGGCTAACGAGATCAGAGAGTAAATCACACGTTGCCACAGAGAATTTAACTTCAAAAATGCCACATTACCTGAGTGACACAATTAATCCTAATTAATTAGACCAGAACTTAAGGCAGAAAACACCACTAAAGAATATTTTCCCATGATAGAAATTTACTCTGATCATGTTATCAAGCAGACAGGAGCATCGTCCAGGAGCAAGCGGTTCCAAGTTGTCACCAATGTTGTAATTGCCATTCTCTGTACTGAGACTTGCCTTGACTCAAGAACAATTAAACCTTAAGCATTAGCCATAGAGACGGGAATAATATCAAGAAGCCACATAGCAACTATAATAGATCATACTGCAGAAATGTAGGAATGCTGGGGAGCACTAACAGACTGGACTAATGGTTGAGGCACTTGCTCAGTTACAGGATCTAACACTGGCTACCATGGATCCATATTCAAGTTGCAGCTTCAGACTACCCAGGCCAGTTTTAATAGGAGAGGAAAACAGCACTTTGCACTTGGAGCACCCGTATATTGACACCTACATATCAGAGCACCTACAAGTCTCAGAGACTCGTTTTTCTCCCGTGCATCTCCATTCTTTGCTCATTTCGTACAGTGTTGCATTTGCAATGACTTGATATTTAATGAAAGAATGAATTACTCTCATTTAATCGTGGAGTGCATTTTGTCACTATGCTCCTCAGCCTGCAGCTAACTGAAACCACTTGTCTGAAAAATCCTAGGACTTCAGTAAGGTTCCATGTTCAAGTCCAACAGCAGAATCATCGCCTGAATGAAAATCTCCTTTTATGTTTTCTTAAAGGTGCCTGCCCAATATTTGTAAATCACTTGTCTTTATCTACATAGTCACTAAAAAAAAAAATAAATTCAAATTCAGTATCTACACAGAGCAAAATTTTATGAGCAGTGTCAGAGAAAGTTAAAGTATTTTTACTTCAAGTCTGTTTCCAAAGGCGCTAAATAACTCACTCTACTTGAGCTAGCAATCAAAAAAAAAAAACCCAAAAACCAACTCCCTGGAAATTTTCTGTATGTGCTTAGCTGTGTGTGGGGTCTAGAGCAAGAGAACTTAGTTTTCAGTTGACACTATACAAACTAAATCACACTGGCATTCACAAAGTACAAAATGAAAGAGAGGAAATGATAAAACAGAAAGAGAAAGCCATTAGTACAAATTTTGGGGACAACATCTGTTATCACAGTTCAAGAGTGAAAGACCCAGAAATGGAAAGGAAAAAAAGAATGGGAAAAACTGAGTCCATAAAAAGAAATCAGGATGCCCTATGGGAGAACTTCAAGGATCTCAGCTATCCACATATGTGGGGAAGAGAGGAAGAAACTAGTAAAATTTGATTTTGGAAAGCTTTCACTCCTAATAAACATTCACTATCAACACTAAAAGAGAAAGGATATAAAAAATGAATCCAGTGTCCCTTATCCTCATCTCCAGTGGCTGTAATTCTGCTTTACATAGAAGAGGCACTTGGAGTTGAAACTGAACTGAGTGATACTGGCTGAGCAAGTCGCCTTCCCTTTCCCCTTTCCCAACACATTTGACTGGTCTCACCACTCTGCACGACTGTAGGAAGGGGAAATGGGTTGTTGGAAAGGGCACTAAATCAACAGAATTTAAGATGTAGCATCGTGCAGCAACAGCAGCAGCAGCCAGAGACTAAACACCACGCACTGCCATTCAATGGAAAGATGATATTTGCAGTTTCCCCAAGGAAAACTGATTGCTGCTGCTATGCCAACCAGAGGGGGGATGTGATGTCACAACGACCTGGGCGACTGTTGTCATGTTGTTCCAGCACACAGCACAACTCACAAGCTGGCAATCCAGCAGAGACTTCATTAAGTGCATCTGCTCCGTAATTACTGCAACTTTCCCTGCACCACGCTTGCAGCTTTGCAGGCAGTCACAGCAAAAGGTTATTGTGTGTAATCACGAGGGTTAAGTTCTCAGTCTGAAAATGATAAGCCTGTAGCTATTAGAAATCTGTAACTGAGCTTGAGCATGTTTGTTAGATACTCTGTCATTTGACAAGGAGAAATGGGGAGCAAAACCCTATCAGCATAACCTTAATGAAGTCTTGAAAGCAAGTGATGCAAAAGTTCCATGACTCGTTTGCCTCGTATGTAGAGCAGCTCTTTCTCTAACCTACAGTGGTATTCACTTTGACTGAAAAAGACTGTCCAGGATAGATACTTTGCTCATTAAAATCACTGCAATTCTCCCAGCTGCAGTGGAGTGATGCAGATTTGCTGCTTGCCAGGATTCTGCCTTGACTTGCCTTGCACTAGTACACAAGTAAGTCACACGATACAGCCAGGAGCCTTTTGCTTTCTTAGTCAGCAAAGCTATGGAACTCGGAAAAATGAGCTTGCACTTACAGTACATCAGGAAAATAGACCAATTGGTACGTCACAAGGGTTTAAAATAGAAATTTGAAGGAAAAACACAAACTCCCAGAGACAGTTTGAAAGCCCCTAGGCTTGGGACCTCCCAGCAGCAGTAGGAGGAGGAGGAGGCAGAGGCAGGCCTCTGGCTTTCAACATGGGAGAGGAAACTGGCTTGAGAGAAGGGAGCTTCCATCAGAGCCTGCCTGCTCAGGAACAGGCCTGCCTGCCTAAAACTGAACTCAAAAGGCACAGAAGAGTTCATGCCTCCTTATTTCTTTTGAATTTTAAGCATTCTCGGAAAATCTCATTTTTGAAATTAATATCTCCGCATCATTTCAAAAGCACCACAAAGCAAAACTCAGATATTCCATAATAAGTGGAGGGAAAGCTTTTACACACAAAATGGAGACAGTGTTCTCATACAGAAACTTATCTGCAAGATTTAGAAAGAATTGTTGTGAGCTAGACTAAGTGTTTAAATGCCACATTCTTCCTCTCCAAGAACACCTAAGCTACAGCAGAACTCCTCACTGCTTCATTTCAATCTATAAAAATAAATTTATTTGATACATTGAATAGGACAAACAGTGTTGCCAGGTGCTTCTGGATATAAAAAGCAGAGAGTTGGAGCTTTACTAAAGTTAAGCTCTTAGTCATAGGAATGTGATAAATGCAGAAGGAAAATATAGTCTGATTAATATTTGTGTTGATCATTTTCCCAGGTTTAAAGACAGTGGATGTTCCTTACCTTTAATAAGTTAATTGCAACAGCAAAGTAACACAGTGGCATTCTGGATTAATAGTCTCTCATTTGCACAGGAGTGATGAGACAATGCACAGGAAAGGAAAAAAGGCCTTAACACAGCTTTCCTTCTGTTATGTTTTAGGGGAGGAAAATTCAGCCCAAGTCAAACAAGAACTCAAATACAGTATCTTGTGTATACAAAACTTCAGGTACTCTGAAATTTGCTGACGCAGACCACCGCAAACAAAGGTTTTGAAGCCTTCATCTGAGAGTCACTGAACTTTCTAGAGCAAACTAAATGCATGAGTGGTCCCCCTAAATGGCTAACACTGTGGCTCTGCTACAGACCCTTTATATCACACACCAGCACTGTCTGGAGCAGAGTTGGACAAGAATTTGAAGATGTTGCATGCCAGCTGCTAAGATTCATTTTGCACCCAAATGGAAGCTACTTTCTCTCAGTCTGATATTACTCTGTTCCTTAAGGGTATCAACTTCCCTCCCAGCTGACACTGCAATAGCAGATGCAGCAGCTCAGCATTTCCCAAGAACTTCATAAAAATGTGTGGGATCCAAAATACAGAAGTCTCATCTGATGGAAAAAAGATGCTTAAGCCCATCCCTGACACACTAATGTTGCTGTGGGATCTCTTGGATAGATAATTTGCTTTAGTATAAAGATTAACAAATACATGAATCATTCAGTCTGCCTGTCATACAGTACTGGTAATACTGGATAGCATGTTTACAAAATTTTTACAGTTATGTGGCTCAATCCAATGTGCACTTGGCCAGATATAAAAATAAATGTTATATAATGCACAGATCACAGAATCAATACACTGTGTGCATCAAATAGAAGAAAACAGCACAGCAACTCCTATGCAGTAAACGTCCTAAGAAGCAAAAAAGCTTGCAATTCAAAACTCAAGTAATTTAATCCAAATTTTGGTCTAGTTGTTTCATGAGCATGAGTAGCAATAAAGGCAGCAGAGCAACAAACCCATCAGTCCTGTTGGTTTGTTCCCGAACATTAAAAAAAGTGTTTTTCCTCCAGGCTGACACAAACTGATGAAAAAACACTACTAAGTAATGATGCTGAGAGTGGAAGAGATTAAGATGAGGGGTTCAAAAGTGAGCGTATTGCAACAACCTGTGGAGGGACTGCCACCCTCCCATTAGAGGAAGAAATTTGAAAGTTGGCATTTGCCTGGCAGTTTCACCTTTAAAATGCTATATGAACATTAACAGGTAGTAAGGATAACTACATAAACATGTTTTAATGAAACATACATTTCCATCTCCAGTTTTTTTTCATCAGACTTAATGTTTGCATGATGTTAATTATTGCAAAACAAGTTCTCCATAAAGCAGAGGAATAAACAGTGACCTCCTCCCACACCAATAAAAGCTTGTATCCACCATTATTAGATGAATTTTTGACCGAGTTACGCTAATGTCATTCAGGAAAAACTTTCTTGATTTCACAACAGCAATGAAGTGGAATCTCTTGTCTTAAAGGCAGTCAGCAGGAATTTGTATTGATTATTACAGGTAAGTTATCCATATATTTTAAGTTGGATTTCATCTAAAAATTAAAACAGGTTGTAAGCTTGCTTTGTTTCTAAATTCTATAGGGGTTTATATATGTGTACCCTAGTGAGATATGCAACTGTAGCAAAACAGTCTGCTCAGATAATCCCCAAATTTCAACTTTTGTATAGCAAGTCTCTTGGGAGACCACCTGTTGCTTTGAGAAGCCTCGCTTTTCCCTAAGACAGAGAACAAAACCAATAAACTGCACTCTTCAAACAGCTACAGCAACCCATCCTAAAATTCTAATCTCATCACTCTTCTCCCTGCTGCAGCGATTTTGCTTCTTGTCTTTAAGAGACAAAAAGAATTATGACATGTATATCTTTCAGCAAACTGCAAAATGAAAAAAGTTACAGGATTTGGAAACCCTGGCTAAGGAAACAAATATTTCAAACAAAGACAGGGTTCTCAAGGATGATATTCTGGGCTCATAGGAAGGAAATGCAGCTAGCAAGTTGGAAACCTGCAATCTAGGCTTTCCTGAGGTAAGGTTCCAAAACAAAAGTACTGCAAACATCTTGGTGAATTCATGCCAAAAGCCAGCAAAAGTATCTAGAGTGGCTGCATATCAAAGGCAATTTTCTTGGGCAGAAAAAAAAAAAAATACAGAAAACAGAATGTAAAACCAATGCAACCAAAACTTGCATGGCATCTATATATTTTTAAGGGCATATATTGACAAAAGGCAGTTGTCAACAGCTGTACTTACTGGAGCTAGAAAGAAAGAGAGGACAGAAGGAGAAGAGAGACAATGAAGGAAAGAAGAGGAATTAAATCAGGCTCACCAATTGTAAAGCTATAGCCATCAATACTGAACGTAGCACTCCGGCATTTTTTAAATCCTTCCTTTCTGCTACTTGGCTCTGTCATGATGGTGCCAGCCTGTGCTGTCAGCAGCCTCCTCTCTCTCCCCTGTGGAAGCAGAACACTTGAGTGCGCTCTTAGACGTCCTTGAGTATCTGCCTGTGACAGCACACACACCCAACCTCACACACCTCATGGGGAGCCAAACCCAAGAGGCTCAGAACCTAACAGTTTTCTCCTCCCCCAAACACTCTCACTGGCGTGTTATCTATATGCCTGCTCAGAGTTTCACAACTGGGTAGAGGCTACGCTCTCAAAACTGGCAGCCAGTCAGTGCAAGACTACTGAGTCAATAAGCCAGCTGTAGCTGTCAAATCTCTGTGTAGGAGGCAGCACACACACACACAAAAAAGATGAGGTATTAGATTTTGCTGTGATCAACCCACTGAGGCTCCTTGTACTCCCTTCTATGCTGCAACCTGTTTCTGTGGCTCCTCTTGCTCATGGGGATTTCTGACTTGCAGCAAATTGTGCTCAGAGATACAAAACACAGTACACCAACCACCATCTACTCCTTACACAAACAGCAAGTCTCTGGAAAGCCAACTGGTAGCAGAACACAAGAGGTTATCAATAAGGAAGAAAACATCATGAGTAATTTAGCAGTAATGATGATAAACTGAGCAAAATGTCCATACACACACACACACGCCCAAAAAACTGTCTTCAGAACTCTTCCTCCTCCTTGTGGTTCATCACATGGTTTGTAAACTCATCTCTGCAGTTTCTTTACCTAATTATGTTTAGAAATGTTGACTCAGAGTTGCAGGCAATCCACTGAGAAAGGCAGGCAAATCATCCCTGTCCGAAGAACAGACAAAATTTAGAGTCAAGGCTGGCAAAGTTCTCACAGGTGGCTAGCAGCAAGCCAAAGTTTTGTAAGTAGGCATCCAAGAAAATATCTTAATGATTCCAGCACACATAAATTTGTGCAATTCTTTTGCTTTTCCTTTAATGTATGTTAAAACTAGAAACATGATCCTGAAGTGCTCCAATTTTTTTCATGTTCCCAAACACAAAAATGAACTCCATGTAAATTCATCAAGTTTTGCATTGCTCTGGATGGAAACACTGATTTTCAAGAAGACTACCATCAAAATATTAGCTGGGACACAGTTTACTAAAAGCTTGCCTAATGCACACTGAAAGATTTACAAAATACCAGCAAACCTGGTCATGTTTAAGGTATAAACCTCAGCCCTACCTTGGTTTCTCAACAAAGCTTAAGTCAGATAGGAATGCTTCACTTTTTAAATCCCTTCTTCAAAGGGTGGAAGATAATCAGCACTGAATTATAGCAATTAATTTAAATTCCACTTTGTTCTATGCTATTGAAGAGCCTCAGCCAAACAGAGCTTTTTTTGTTAATGGTTTTTAATGATTTGGATGTTCAATAATATAACACAAGTTCATTAGGAAAACAGCTGTCAGCAGAGAGGGTTTGTTGGACTGTTTTAACAGGAAGGAGTACCTGGTCTTCCAGGTTTCTTAACCTTTCAAGATTGAAACAAAACCAACTACTTACATATAACATTTCCATCACTCACACCTGTAATTATTTTTGTCCTCAGAAGTGCAGGCAATAGCTCAGGAATTTAAAAGAGTTTGAGCTATAACTGTAGCCACTGCAATGAAGAATGCTCAAGCAGCTTATTGCTCCATCACGTAGCTGCCTCTCCAAAACAACGTAGAAAAGTAATCCAAGTTAAAGTGTTTCTAAGGAATCTAAGGAATCATTTTGTCTGTGACTGGTTATATAAATCATATAAGCACTAATGCTCTTCCTAAGACAGCAAAGGCATAGAGAATTATTCACACTGTATCTAGAGAGCACAAAGTTTAATGTTACCTAAATGAAAGATATGGGGAAGTTGTCAGGGTTTGTGTCTTTTTGAAAATCTGATTATTTGCTGACACCATTTTTTTTCCTTAAACCATAAAACATTTATTCATAAAAAAAGATAGGTAGAGACAGCCTTGCTTCCTCTCTGGAAAGGTTTTAACCTGCAAGTTTAGTTCTAGTTAAAATTTAATCCAGCTGCTCCAAGAAAAATATGTATCAGAAACTTGACACCTGATCTTAGCTGATTCTTTGCTGTTCACCTCTTGGCTAGATCTCGGGTCTCCTTTTACATTCTGCTTTCCCAAGCAATCCCTACAGGTTCACTCAGGTTATAGTACATTTCTTACCTTCCACTGCCAGGAAGGACCAATATAGATGATCAGGCAGTTCTTGTGGCTGCAGTTCACTGCCCTGTAGAGCAATACAGGCAGTCATTTGTAAACCACCTGGACATCTTTGAGATTAAAAGAACAGTGTGAATTGAAAATATTTACTATTATTGCTGTAGACAGACCAGAGTATGCATGATAACTTTCAATTTGGCAACCCATAAAACAGCAGTTGCTTTGATATTTTCCCCTTGCCTTTTAATGCATGTTTTCAGGAACTATTTTAACCAAAGATCATATCAGATTAAACCAAATACCCATCCAAATCTGCCATCCTCCAACACACATGCTAGAGAAAGTTGTGAAAAAACAACCACCTGTAACAGATAGAAAACACTTTGTATTTCTAAGCAGTACTTTTCTGCCCTGCAACGTAAAAAGGCTTACTGTTTCTGTACATTTGTCTCAGCAAGACTTAAAGATTTTTAGTTGCAGTTTACACCCAAATACTTTCCAAGCATAAACTCAAAAAATCAATTGCATGAAGGAATACATCTGTATGCTAACTCAAAGACATAACTTCTTACTTCAGTCTCGTATCCCTTGGCTCATGTAGTGTGAGAAATGGAAAATGAAAGCATTAAATAAAATCCTAGCTCCCCAGAAGAGAAGGGTAAAACTGGCACTCGTTTCAGCAGGGCTGGAGTTCTGTCCTCCTGGTTTTCCTGTGCTTCTGTTTACTTAGCTCCTAACACAAGCAAATTTCACAGGAGCAGTGATGAATTTAGGTCTCAGGCACTCATATGCCTTTGTAGTCCTAGTCATTAAAGTTATCAGAATTAGGATTTCTGAATTTCTATCTATTTAGAAGTGTCTCAGGTATCCTAAATCAGTGGACAACTTGACTTTGAATATTAACAAAAAAACAAATGCAGAGGGGTACTAGATCAGACCAAAGGTCCATTGAACCCAGTGTCTTATATCCAGCTCTGTATCCTGTCTCCACCAGTGCCCAAAACTAAATGCTAAAAAAATTATAAAGATGCTAAAAATGATGAAGAACAAGGCAGGCTGTGATGATACTAGATATCCAACCACCAGCAGATGGCATATCTCATGGACAAGCTGTGTTTTCTGTATGTTCATAAACAGTTCAAAGTTTTCTGTTCAATCAGCTTAAACCTTCAGCCCCCTCAGCATCCTTTGTCAGAGAGCTGAACTAATGGCATGAACACCTCCTGCTGCTGTTTGTTTTGAACCTTTCTCCTTCTCACTACCTGGTTGCTCTTTAGCCTAATACTCAATATCAATTCTGCAGCCTTCTGGCTATGAATCCAAAGGTGAGGAGCAGTTACATGGGTGGCAGAGGGGTTTTCAGCATACAGGATTTCCAGTGGTAAGGAACACCTGAGACAGTGGGTTCCAGCAAGAGTGGACCACAGAAGCACCTGGGAGTGCCTTCCTTTGAAAATATTGATTGAACCACTGAATTTCCACAAACTTCAGTTGAATAATTTTTACAAGCATATACAATTTTAGAGGACTCTTTCACCACTTACACTCTTACATCACAGTGTAACCTGAAAACATTTAATATTTTCAGCACTTTCCAGGACTGAGCATGATGCAACAAAAATTAATACATTCTTTAAGAAAAAGCTTCACAGAAAAAATTCAGCTGAAATCACCTGAGGGTCTTGGTATATTCCTCACATGCAACAATGCAGTTAGGTACTGCCAGTTGTTTATACAGAGATGTTATTCTTCAGGAAAACTTACCGTTTCCTAGAAATACTCCATCTGCTTGTTATGAAAATTTTATCAGACATTGTCATTGTCAGGAGTATTCACCACATTTAAGTTATTTTTAAGCATGACAGACAGAGTTGGACTCCCTAAAATCTGAATCACTCTCTGAAGAAGCCCTTACTCAATGACCCAAAGAGACTGAGGTGTCTGAGAGCTGGAAGTGGCAGTTTAGTGAAGACACTTAAGTTGAGCATCAGGATCATTGGAGAAAATGCTATCTCCAGTAACGTGGTAAATATGATCCTCTTCCAGATAGATGCAATTTGCTAACAGTAGTGAGGTCCATCTTTTGTGATGTGTCCAGGAAAGATGCCGTATTAGCAAATTACCATATCCTAGAGCTTTTCCAGTGCAACTTGCAACCAGGCAAAGCAAAGTGGTGAAGGAGCACCTGGTCTAGACATTTGCAAAGGTAAACAATGGGAAAGAAGCCGCAGCTGGAAAAGAGCACATGAAGGCTTTGAAAGATCCCCAAAATACACCTACCACTATGTATCTCCTTCACACACTAACTTGTAGTCCCTAGCACCATGAAAGCCACAAACAGTGCTTTAATAATAAATAAACACACAGTTTAATTTCAGTAAATACTCACTACTTTAACACATGAAACCCTGAAGGAGTTCTAAACATTCACTGTTCACTGCCACTGTTAGTTTGCATCCTCACAGTTCAAACACTTCACAGCTCCACTCCCACACCATTCTTCAAGCTCTGTATCTAGAATCACCTGGACACACGTAAATCACATCTCAGTGCAACGTGAGATGGCCTTCTAGTCCCACAGGTGTGTGGCATAACAACAGGATCCACAAGCACTTACACAATGCAGCTATGGTTAAGGCATATGAGCCTTGGGAAACAAACAAATAAAAGAATGTTGAATAAAAGGTTAAAAGTGATTATTTTTTTAAACACAGAAGAGCAAGAGTCTCTGGCATTTCATTTTACCTTCGCACACAAAGAAAGAATTATCTGAAATCATCAAAAGCCAAGTTACTCTATTTTTTTGTTCAACGTGTGTTTTTACCATGTCTGAACCAGCCTTATTATTTTGGTTACTGTTTTCTAACTGTTGAGTGGCTGAAGCTGATATGAAGTGGTGTCAGTGGGAACCAGCAGAGTGGCAGCTGTGCAGTGTTTCAAGAGACAACACTGATGCCATCCAACATCAGCAGCACATCAGAGAGATCTAACACAAGACAAACAGCTATGAACAGAATGGTTCTAAAACTGCTAGCTTGAAAAACAGTGGACAAAGTTCACATGCTGTTTTCCACCAGATAGTAAATAACTGTGGAAGAGCCTGCACTGACAAACATCTGAGCTTTACCACTTGAGTCAGCTGGCAAACTGGGAGAGGGAATTTATACAGGCGTAATCTGCACCTCAAATTCTTTTCCTGGCTCCCCAGATGGACCAGATGATACCAAAGGGATCTTTTGCCCCTCCGTTTACCAGTACAACTATGTCAGTTTAAGAACTTTTTCCAACATAGCTCTGTTCACTAATGATGTAGCAAGTTAGTTGTTTTGTGTTTTTAACTTATTTCCAGCTGACAGCTAATTTAACAAAACATTTTAAGCACAGATCAGATCAAGACTTTACCTAAGGAACAACATACCATCTTCACTCTATTTGCATTATCCCCCAAGGACAACTTCTTTATCTGAATCTGCTCCTTAAATTTGCTAATGGTCTCTTCTCACTGGGTGCAATCAGCTCGGCAGCAATTCAAAGTCAGAGGCAACTCCCGCAAAAGTTTGCAATAAGCAGGCAGAAGTAATGCAAAAAGCAAGACACAGGAAACCAGCCTCCTGGCGGTCAGTTCATGGCACTGAATGGTGTCACAGTTTATCTCTGTGGCCAAGCTGATACCATTTCTGCAGTGACAGAAATCATTGTCCCATAGGGAAGGCATTGGAGAATAAGGACTCCAAGTTTTGCTCACAACAATAGTGCTATAAAAGTGAAGCCAGTTTGTAGAAGTTTCGTGGAAATATCTACTATTAAACCAAAAATGAATTTTTAAACTATGGTGATATGGGACTAAAAACTTTTTTTTTTTAAAAAAAGGTATCCTTGTGCTTTTGTTAGTGTTATGAATGATTCATCACACCTTTACCACCTGGTGTTTTCCAGCAGCCTGATATTCCCTGCACTGCTTTTATTTATGCCCAGGTTTTTCAAACTGCGAACTCAGCCATGGCATTACAAATTGGGTACTCTGATGGGTTTCCTGAAGGCTTTGAATGGCACAAAAAAGGCAGTGTTCCTGGAAACAGACTGCTCTCTCTTCACTACCGGTTTAAAAATATAGTCTGTTATATCTGCAGCATAGATAGTAACACAAGGTACAAAACAATATCAGCATAGACTGGAAATAAACACAGATCAGAGGCTATGATTACAAATGATCCATCACTGACATAAATCAACAGCTAATTGGCATTACAGAACCCCCAGAAGATACACGTATTCACCCTGCAATGTATTCACCCTGAACAATTTTATTCTTCATCTTACTGACAGTGAAGTGGAAAGACTATGCAAAAATTAACAGGACCGTGGAGAATCTCAAGTTTTTCCCCATCTTTCCTACCCTGTGAAAGGCCCTGAGATGGATTCTTCCCTAGGTCATTGAGGTGAACTATGTTTCAGCTGTTGTAAAGCCATTGAGCATTTGGAGAAAATTACTGAAGGACTGATTCAGTCCAAACTCTTTCTTCTGAATGATTACAATAGTGATAGCCTAGCTATAGGTAAAGAAACAAACCAAACTCCACCCAATAAAAATATGAGAAAGATCCCAAGATCAAGAAATTAAAGATAATTTAATCTAATAATAATATGATTGTAAATAGATAAATAAAATACACTTATTAATCATTAAATATATATTTTTAAATATAAATAAAACAAGAAGGGAGAAGGTCTTTCACTTTTTGTCCAATATTTTAACAGGTTTGGATTACTTAATAGTTTAGCATAATACAGATAAATAAATCTTGGAGAATAAGAACTAGAAAGTATTCTTCTCTATTTCAACGACATTCAAGGAGGAGAGACAAAAGAAATATGTATTTTAAATACTGTCAAATAGTATGAGATGTTCAGCAATATATTTTTGATGAAAAAGACCTTTTAATCATCTGGACAAATTACCTTATGACTGAGGAAAGAAATAGTAATAAAAAGACTGATTTTGAGTCAAGTTAGTAAGCAAACAATAAGACCCCATAAATGTTTACATATGTAATGCCTAATGTGACCCATTCACTTCATTTGTATTCATCAACACACAATCATCAAGCCAGATTTTGCCTGTTTGAGAACAGGTTACAGCAAACCATGCTGTAATAATGAAATCATAATGAAGCTTTAATTTAACTAGGTTGCTATTAGATGCCTTGAGAGTTCATTACTTGGCCATCTCTTTGTCATTGTTGCTTTGGATACATGAAATGCTCAAACAATTTATTAAGGATTTGGTCTTGGAAGACTCTGCATTCTGGCTTCCATTCAACAGAGCACTTAATCCACCTGTGTACTTTAATCACTTAAATAGTTTCAATAAAGTGAGACAACTTAGGCCTTTAAAGTTAAACTACATGCCTAAATCTTACTGGAATACAGCCAGAACACTCAATACCTTAGAAGAACAGACCCCAAGCAAGAACTGCCATTACAGAAGTGAGTAGGATAAATGTGGTACATTTTGTTGCTAAATTTTAGTAACAGGGGGAAAAAAAGGATAATAAAGTGATAACTTCTTAATTTGCAGCAGATTTTTAGCTGATTAGGACCTTTAATACATGATTTTTTTATCTAATGCAAAAAATAGAAGCTATGGGGTCCAACAGCATATGGCATGTGAATAATCTAAGCTAACATTGTATTGTATTGCCTCATGATCCACAAAAAACATACAGAATAAACAGGAACACACACTGACTGAGTTCTGCAGAATAAATTTGTGGTCTTCAGTTTCAAAGTAGGAGCACTGAGTTTACCAACAAAGTTTATAAATTTAAAGACCCAAGGCACATTGACTGTAGATTTCAATGTGAAGCAGAGCCTTTCTCCCACACCTTTGTCTTCTGATTATTTGCCCCCACCCCTTGCAGATGAAGCTAAACACAATACACACAAATGAGCCATTGCTGTCAACAGAAGACCAAGTTTAAATCTGGGGCTTTTTCGCTAAGCAGAATTAAAGTGTAACCTTGGCAAGGAAGGGAGAAAAAATAAAATCACAGAAGACTGTAAGTAAAAGCTCAGACCCCCCTGGAGGAGTGCAAGAAGGCTGAGTTCTACAGTGTTCACACTCACCCTTTCCTTGAGCCCAGGGCTGACGTTCCCCTCCCAGCAGACATAGCTCATTCTGCACAGAGGCCTTCACTGTTAGGAAAGGTGGTGAGTAACCAGCTGGAAGAGTTTGGGGCAGTACTGGGAATGAATCTCAGATATGCTGAGATTTCCATTATGAACGCAGCCTATCCACACTTCACAGGCCATAGGCCCTGCTTCCTGCCTAGGGTGGAGCTTTAGGATAGAAAGCTGAGGTGTTCAGGGCTCTGAGTTTTCTCCCTGGTTCAGCTGGACACACAGTTTAGAAGCAGAGCCAGTGGAAGAAGAAATACTGATTTCATTGCATTTGTCACACCAGCATAGCAAGTCCCCATACCATACTGTGAGCTCATGGCCAAATGAAGAATACCCACTGCCCAGCCTCACCTCTTCCTCACTCCTTTATATTAGCGTTGAATTGGCCAGGCAAGCTTTCTGAGTGCAATTATACTCCGCCTTGAACCACGTAATTGCCTCTCTGAAAGTGTTACTGTTCTTTCTGAGAGCGTTTCAAATTGAGTGACACAAGTGAGAGGGCTCTTCAGCCCTCAGCAAAGCAAAACTTCGAGCCTGGGTAACACAGGCTGGAGAGTGTACTCTGACATACAGCCTTACCTATAAACAGGGATAACAATGCCCTCCTGCTGAGGAGGGCTGCTGAGGATGTTTGGAATACAATCCAAGAGCCTAGCAGGTAAGAGAAGTTTAAAAAAAAAGTTATTTAGGGACAAAGTGATAATCATTTTCTTTTGGCTCTTAATCTCTGAAAAATCAAATTTCAGAGCTCCCTTAGTCTGTCCTTGTGTTTCTGTAACTCCGATGTTCTCCCCACGGCATAGGAAACCCTGACACACAGGAAACACCGAGAACATGCAAAGATAAAAAGTATCCCATTTAACATCTGCCCCCATCAAAATCTTCCTTCCAGATTAGAGAGGAGAATAACATCTACAGACCAAATAGACTCAGTAGGCTGAAGCTGTTCACAAGAGAGCAGTCACAGTGTAAGCAAACAAATCCTTTTAACACTCTGGGGGACCATTAGTGAAAGGCCACTTTCAAGTTCTACCCTTCTCTCTTCAGCTGTTTAATTGCCACTCATCAAAATACCACTGCCTGCTCTAAGAAAGAAATTTAGACAGATCAAAGTGGAATTACTAATTAATTTATAGATGAGGTGATGAGGATGTTCAAAGCTCTCTGAAGACAGATGAGGAACCACCCAACACTGCTCAGTCCTACAGAGAATACGGCCTGAACACTGAGCTCTGCTGAGCCCTCACTCCTGCTCAAGAACACCTGGGGTTCACTCAGGCCCAAAGAAATTCTGGGACATGTCCAAACACCTTTAAAATGCTCCACCACCCTCCACCCCCACAGCACATGAGTACACGGACCGCGATTGGGGCCCCGGTAACGCGGGGACACAGCCCCATCTCCTGGCTGCTCACCTGCCTGTGCCAGCCCCATGCCCTGGCTTCGCCCCCAAGAACAGACCTGTGCCTATAAAGGGGGCACGAATCTCTCCAGAGCCCCAGGAGTCTGCCAACAGTCTTCACATACACAGATATTTCCAAAAATGTCCATCACAAGGAAGAGGAGGAGATCAGACATACATAAAACTGCATGGAGAAACTTTAGTTTCTATCCTGTTCTGTTTCCTGCCAAGTTTATTGATTCAGAGTGCTGAGGAACCTTTTAATTATTTCTTCATTTTGCACAATAGCAAGAGAAAGAAAAGTTGCTAGCAAGTAGTACTATTCAGAGTACCAGATTTTCTGAAACCACTGACTTTTTCATTAATGACTACTATGACTACTATACTGAGGTAGTAGCAGCTAGCAACATTTTTACTTTCTGCCAACAGTAAGGATATTTATTGCAGCAGGAGGTCTTGCCTGCTTATGTGTACCAAGAAGAAGAAAAACAGAAGAACACCTGGTATTGAAGGAAGAATTCATGGTTTAATTTCCTTGGTTTCTGAATTCAATTATCAGTATTTTCAAAAATTGGGGCTAACTACAGTGAATGGCTGGGGGTGCAAAAAAACTTCAGCAAAACAGTGGTTTAAATAGTTCCTGTGACATCTTCTTTTGAAGGCACGTGCATCTGAGACACAAGAGAAAAGCTGATCAGAGATCTGTCAGTTTCTACCTGGCCTGTGACCTGCTTCAAAACAAAAACCATGCTGGGAAGAGTCATGCATTGAGAAAAGGAAAGAATTATAACCTACTTGGCTTTTACTTTAAAAGACTAAAAACTGCTGCATCACAAGAGGCAATGAAGGTGTTGTAATTACTGAAACTGGATGAAGGAGAGTCTCAAGAAAAAGCAGTGTCAATAGAATAAAGAATTGTATTTTTAATCAGATTATATTTTTCAAGAGGCAAGTATTTTCTGTTCAGTCTGTATCTGTCATTCTTGTGCCTTTCAAATGGAAAGCTTGTGTGGGACTATATTCTTCCCAATCAAACTTTTCCTAAACCAAAAAAGAGCTAAAGTCAGTACTAACCCGAGACACAGCATCTTCTCATACAAGTTACCATGTGGAAAAGACGGGAAGATTTGGACCTTTTCCATCTACCACAGCCTCCCTTGGTAACTAAGCACCTCTTATTGCCAATGAAAGCAAAGCAAAGGAGGACTACACACGTTAAGGTTCAACACAGTATGTTTAAACAAAGAAGTATTCCTTAACAAAATTAATAATCTCCCTGTGTAGATACTGGGAGACTGATTCCCTTCTTAGTAGTATAGCATCCAAAGGAACTGCATGAAAATCAAAATTAATTTTCCCACTGTTTAAATGGTTATAAGAGAATTTCAGACTTGGGTTTCATCTGCTCAGAAAAGGAAACAGTGTTTGAAGATAGCATGTCATAACTGCAAATAGACATTATTAAGAATTATTAAGAAAAATCCTCCTTAAGCATAGGTAGTGTAAACTGTGTTGATATGATGATCAATTACCTCAGATGTTGTAAGAATCAGTAAGATTTTATTTATTTATATTAAGAAAATTAGATGCTTAGGGCAATATAAGCAGCAGCAACCTGCTGTACACGGCTGAATGATGTGATGCCAAAAAGTGAAGTATTCACAACTCTACACTGACCTCCTCTATTTGTGAATCACACCACATGGTACAGCTCATGTTAATCACCATATTGCCAAAGAGACCTGAGATCTCTTGGTTATTTCCATCACTCATCACATTTGTAATTGCAAACACGACCAACTTACACAAGAAGGATTTGCACGGGAGAGAGGAGTAATGACAAAAAATGTGGCCAGCATGCTTCAACTACAGAGACCCCTGAATATCCCATTATTGCTGCACAATATGACGTGCATGATGCCATCCATGATGATTCATAGAGGAAAAGGTAGCAGATGGTTCATTAATGCAAACAGTCCCCAGGGAGACTGACCTATTTTGTTATTACATAGCAGACCTTTCCTTGTAAGCCCCAAACCCAAGTTTTAAGAACAATTTTATATTCTTTAGTTATAAATGTAGTGATATATACCTGCAGTGAGCAAAACAAAAGTATTCTACACATCAGTAACTTTATCTCATACTCTACAGTGGTGCTTGCTAAAGTGGTTACTTGAAGTGTAACTTGAAATTTCTGAGGCATCCTATTCCTGCTTCTGCACATAATAGCTGAGTGCTTTTTTTAATTCCTATTCAGAACCTCTTCCTTTCTCCTCCTCTAAACCTGAGTATAATAATCTCTTTTGGCAAGCAAGTACTCATATTTCATTTCAGCCTGGGAATTAAGGAGGTGAGAAATGTGAAAAACCCCTGTTTCCACTACCTGGCCAGAGACAACCACAATTCCAGCAGCTGAGCTGGAAAATGAGGGGATGAAGAAATATATTAATTCCTCAAGACACCACAGCTACTGAGTTCTATGACCTGGGGTTTCCTCCCAGTGGCTTTTGCACAGAAAAAAAACTGACAAGAATATCAATGTAGGTTCACTATCATTCCAGAAGGCTGTGATACCACGGAACTGGGACTTGCACAAGGCAGCATATATGAGACTGAAGCAACAAAGATGCCACTGCCACTGCTTTCAGACAAAGTGATGCTACAGCAACGCTGTTAGAAACACAGTTATTTAGGACACAACTGGATTTTACACATCACTGTCTGCAACCAACAATAGAAATGCCAAAGTTAGGCTTCTTCTCCTAGATTCTGAAGAGAGTCAAGGTGGAAGACTAGGCACTTGCTAGTCAGTGCATTACAGCAGGCAATGATATGCCTGTGGAAGAGAATAAAGAAGGTTAGAAGTGACCTCTGGGGAAAATTTGGTTAAGAACTTTCAATATCCCCTTTCATCTTGCTCAAAGTTGGACCAACTTTGACATTAGATCCCACTCCATATTTAGATAAAGCTGGTCATGGACCTGTGCAGATGAGTTTTGAACATCTTAGGGCCAACAGGACTTATCTGACCTGCCCTGTAAGGTAGTGAGGCAAAACTCAGAGGTGGCTACAAGTCCAGATCACAGGCAAGTGCATGGTGGAAACACAGGTGTAACATCAAGCTGGAAAGTTAAGTCAGGATCATGTGCACCATGCTGGGGCTCAGTAGCACTGAAGATCAGCACACCTACAGCACTGCACAGGGTGTCAACAATAACCCATGCTAAGGCTGTGGGCAGGGTGAGTGCAGACTTACTGAGGCTCCAGAGCCTTGGCAGTAGATGTCCTCTGCAGAGAAGAATAAAGTGTTTTAAAAGGTAGAACCAATACTGCCATTTAGCTGTGAGGAAGGCAACCCTACTGTGTATGACAGGCACTGGATACTGTATGCTTGAACTAAAATCAAAAGTAACATGAAATCTCCATTCCGTGGCCTTCACTTGCCCAGGCAGCTCAAGTTCATTTTCAAATCCTGCAAAAGTGTGAGAAATCACATTCCCCCTCACTACACCATCAACATGCAGTGTGGAGCTCCTAAAGAAAACAAGAAGAGCTTAAGCATGGAACATTTTTTCACCACGTTTTCAGAAGTAATTTGGGGGAAATCTGCCTGTCGCTTTTGAGTGCTCAGAAAATATGGGATACCTCTGAAGCACAGATAAGACATATTTACATCCTGCATTTCAGACCATGTGCTTTGTACAATTACAATTCTAACCACAACCTTTTCTACCACCAAGATAGAATCTACTCTTCCTCCTAACCACTGGTATCTCTTCCGTAGGCTTGTCAAATATGTTGTTATACATAAATTATTAATCTAACAAACAACTGGCAGTGTGCACCCAATAGCTCAACAGACTGTTGTAGTCTTGTATTATTGCATTATTTGAAATACTGGGAGTTTGTGCCTTTGACCAAAAGGCTGTGGGCAGCACCAACCGTTGACTAAATGGTACATGTTTTGAAAATCCTGTATTAGCATTTTAGCAACGTGTCCCCACAACTCTGAGATCCAGATACCACCACCTTGAAATAATGTCAGCTTTTCTTTTTTTTTTTTTNAGCCACATATCTAGCAAAAACCTTCAGATCAAATCAATATTTTACTGGTTTTACTCATTTCGCACTAGCTAAGAAGGACTGAATTCTGATCTTTCCTATTTCATTGCAGTAACCAAACACATCACTAGCCAGAAATTAGCAAGTTTTATCAGCTCTTACCTTGGAACTCTTCCCAAGATACATATTTCACTTTTTTAATTCAAATTTAGATTCATTGTTACATTTCCCAAAACCAGCCAGCATTCAAGCCCTGAGGTAGTACTTAATATAGATATATTTTTAAGCTATTTTTGTATGCATGGATTGCTAGTTCTCCTACACTTTCCATAGATTTTCATTTATTATGAGACACAGTTCTGGATGTCTGAGAAAATTACCATGAATAGAGAGAGACTAGAGAAGTAGACAAAATTAGAAAGCAATAAATATCCACGAAAAGAACATTGCATGTAAAGAATGACAGATATCTTGCAAAAATGTCATCTGTTAACAGAGGAAGGCCTTCAGTGTTCTCAAATCAAAGAATGCTGTTTATCTAAATGTCAAATTAAAAGCTCTAAGTACTTTTGCTCCTGTTAGGAAATTGGCTTTATGCTTATGCTTGCAATTCAAATCCCCGAAAGTCAAAACGCCCTACAAGCCCCAGCCTTTTTCTCCTTTCACCTCTGGTTTTCTCAATGGTACTGGATGTAAATCACTCCTTGAGCTGATAGAGATAATAATGTGGCTAATAAATAATGTCACAGACACCAGTGGGTAAAAACATGACATTAAAAATGTCTTTTGCCTTCCTATAACTGCCCTTTAGGCCTTTAAGATTTTGAAGTGATGGCCATTGTTCCAACATATGTGTGCACAAATCTAGCTTAATCATGTGCCCCACAGATTAGATAAAATGCTTTACAGTTTAAAAGGAAAAATTCAAAAATGTATCCAGACCAAATGTATTGCATTTCAAGCACAGACTATTCACAGGTAACGTACTGGCCAAGAACACTGACATTTCCACAGAGCATTTTTCATTAAACCACAGAAAGGTTTGTCAGTGATGCACTCCCACCCTGCATGAAACAAAAGGAGACCAACCAGAAGCTCAAGAATCAATACAGCTCACTGGGTCTTCTCACCCTTCATATTCGTTACAGACAATGTGTTGGGTTCTCATCAGCTTATGGAGAAGGTGGGAGGTACAACATTTGTGACTGGACATGAAACAGCAATCCAGCATCTGAGGGCTCTATAAAGTATGGTATGGTTCCTAGGAGACAACAGGGGACATTTGTTAACCATGAGAGATGCAGAAAAAAGCATTTGCCTCAGGTGGACTTTTCAGTTCCTTGATAGAGGGCTGTGAAAAGACTCCAAAGGTATCAGAGAAATTGAGTTCAAGTGAACAGAAACAGCAGTTAAATCAGCAGGGCAAAGCTGGCGGCCAAGCACTCATTGCTATTGATACAGGGAACAATTTTTCAGCAAAAACCCCCAAATCCTCTGTTTGAAAAAACAAGGACTGAAATAGTTAAATCATAACCTTTTTAGCACTAAGTAATAAATGAAGGCTTCACTGTTTTCCTACATTTATATTGTGTGATAACAACTGGCTGGAAAGTCATGTGATTTTGATCAGATCAGTGCACTCTATCAGAATAAAGTTTTATCCTCTAATGTATGATCAAAAAAACATTAGAGATAAATGGAAGTTTCATTAATTTATGCCTTTCATCTTACTCATATACCACTCTAAACAGATCTATTCTCCCTGCAATCATCATAATCAGTCACAATGCAATTGTATAATTATGCTGCTGTTATTTATAGATTAGGCCTTAATATCAGTAAAAGCATTGGAAGCCATTTGCAAACTGTAACTGAAATATATTTTGTGCTTAAGCAGATAAAACTATTCCTGAGGTGAAAGGTGCCACTGATGCCTGCAGCAATTCTGAATAAATTGTGTTGGGCCCTTTCTTTGGCATAGGTGATGAGAAAAAAAGCGAAGTAGCAGATTTTATTTCCCACCATCCCTGCACTTATGCTCCCCAGAATTCAGGAAATTGCCAGGTATGTCCCTTGGGGAATGGTGTCTCCAGGACCTTCCATCAGAGCACTCCATTTCTGTTCCACCAGTGATTCAAGCCCAGGCTAAAACTGAGCTGCTAAGTTTGCTCTAAGCAAGCAAAACCCACCCAAGTCAAATAGTTCCTGATTATAATCTCCTTTAGTGAAACTGAATCAATCTCAAAACATAATATCATGACTAATTGTTTCATTTCACAGGCAGTGTAAGGCACCTTTCCCAAGTTTAATTGTATGGGTTTGAGGAAGTCTATTTCCTATTACATTTGACACGGCTTAGCTAGTATTAGTATATGCTCCTGACATAAACAAAAATATCTTAAAAAATACCTCAAATGGGTGCAACAGAAGAAAGGGTGAAATCACTGCTGAGAATAACAATACTGAGAAATATTTAGGTCTGGAATGTGAGGCTAAACAACACCAAACACCCTAAGAGTGTAAATACTCATTTGGAAGAATCAACAGCAGATTATTGCCTCGAGATTCACCCTTAACTGATATGACTGACACTGATCATGCACTTTCTTATGATCATGCAATTTTTTAAAGTATTTGAAGTCTATGAACCTCTCAGAGAGAAAAAAGTCGGGAAAAACAAGAAAAAACTAGAATAAAAAAGAGTGAAAAAAGTGCTGAGTGCTCTAAAATCTATTTTAAATGTCAAATTAATTCCTTTAATTCAAATTCCACATAAATAGCATCTTGACCAAGTGTAAAGAAACAAATTAGACCATGGAGGTTGCATATTCCACTGTACCTACTCTTTTCACCTGTGGAGAGGAGAGTTAGAAAGCATAACTGGATAAGTGCTAATGGCAAATTACTGACATCAACCACTGTCATTATATCTGTTTTAATGGTTGATAGCGCCTCAGACTCTGACCATACTACTCTGAATTTTTGAGGAATTTCTGATGTTGGCAATATAAGGCTTCAACCATTGGTGGAACAGATGTGGAGAGCCCTCATGGGAGTTCCCGGAGATGCCATTCCCTGAGGGAATGCATTGCATTGTAGGCATAAAACAGGACCAGGAGAGACTAGATCAATGAGTCACTAACTTATTTTTAAAAAATGATGGGACATAAAAACTGTTCACAGAATCACAGCAGCAGCTAGGTTGGAAAAGACCTCTGAGATCATTGAGTCCAAGCTTTGACCTAACACCACCTTGTCAACTAGACCATGGCATGAAGTGCCACATCCAGTCTCTTCTTAAATACCACCAGGGACAGTGGCTCCACCACCTCCCTGGGCAGCCCACTCAATGCCCTATTACTCCATCTGTAAAATAATTCTTCCTAATGTCCTACCTAAACCTCCCCTGGCACAGCTGAAGCCCGTGCCCTCTTGTCCTACTGCTGGTTCCCTGGGAGAAGAGACCAACCCCCACCTGGCTACACCCTCCTGTCAGGGGGTTGTAGAGAGCAATGCGGTCACCCCTGAGCCTCCTCCTCTCCAGGCTAAACAACCCCAGCTCGATCAGCCATTCCTCATAAGACTTGTGCCTTCACAAGCCTCACTGCCCTTCTCTGGACCTGCTCCAGCACCTCAATATCCTTCCTGAACTGAGGGGCCCAGAACTGAACACAGCACTTGAGGTGAAGCCTGACCAGTGCCAAGTACAGGGACAAAATCACCTCCTTTTTCCTACTGACCACACTATTCCTGATCCAGGCCAGGATGCCATTGGCCTTCTTTCCCACCTGGCACACGCTGGCTCATGTTCAGCTGCTGCTCACTCAGTACCTCCAGGTCCCTTCCTGCCTGGTGGCTGCCCAGCCACTCTGTCCCCAACCTCTAATGCTGCAGGACATTGTTGTGGCCAAAGTGCAGGATCGGCACAAGTTGTGAGTTGCTCCACCTCACAGAACGTCATAAACAGGAGATATTAAAATAGGAAGAAAGGAGGGGTGGTATGAATTAAAGCCTTCTCTCCAGAAATCCTGAATTTAAAAATGAGGAGCCAGACTTTGCATTTAATTAGATTAGTACCCTTAAGTTTTATTAGATCGTTGATTTCAAATCATTTTATGTGTGGTCTAAACAGTAGACACAAGAGAAGAGAACTGTGAAGCAAGCTGCTTTAAACAATTACCTTTGCCTACCCTCTAAACTAAAAACAGAAAGCTGATGTTAAGCAGCCTGTTACACTCTTCCTTGAAAACGCAACATTGCTTTCATGTAAGATTACAGGCCTGCCTTCCTTTGCAACATATTACACATTTTTTTTTAACCAGTACAGTATCCAGACTTAGGCTTTTAATTTTCTTGAATGAATAAAACATGCTGATCGTTTTAAATCATCCAGAAGTATCTTGTGCTGTTTTGAAACTGAAGGGCAGCAATGGGAAGTATTGCACTGGCACGCAGAGCCAGGCCAGAAATCCTAAGCAAGTTTTCACACAGAGAGAGCAATTTCAAAGAACCAACACTCCAGGAGGAAACTCCTAACACTTGCAATCTCATTCCTCATCCTACAGCTGGACGAATGCATAAGAAAACAGGAAAGCTGAATATAATTCCCAGTTACCTCCTTGCCGACAATTAACCCTTCGCACATCGCGCCCTTGGGTGGAACGCCGCTCTGCTCTGAACCATCCCCCGCGGCCCCTCGGAGGGAGGTAACGGGGATCAGTCTCTCCCTCCATCCCTTTGAAAGCCTCCCGCCTCTCCATTTGGGAAATGCCACCTGTGCAAACCCCTCTGCGATAAGGCGGTGGGGGAGCCCCGGCAGGAGATCCAACACACCCGCGCCCCCGCCCCGCGGAGACTCACAGGGCTGCGGGCTCTGCTCCGGGGGGACATCCTCATCCTCCTCATCCTCCTCCTCCTCTCTGTGCGCCTTCAGGGGGCTCACGGGGGATGTCCCGACGCCCACCCGCACCCCGGTGCGCCGTGTCCGGCCCAGGGCCGAGGTGACAGAGCCCATCGCCGCCTCGCACCGCCGGCTGCGCTCCGCTTCTCGGGCAGGGAGGGAGGGCAGCAGCCCCTGGGCGGCCGGAGCGATGCTGCCCCAGCCCCGCCTCCGATCCCGGGAGAGAAGTCCTGCCCCGGCCCCCGCCTCGCCGGGATGCTGCTCCTGCCTTCCTGCCCCCATTCCCACAAAAAGCCTGGAGACCAAAGCCCAGCACCTGCCGCCCTGCGTGGGCTCCTCCCGCCGCCCCGGCCACATTACCATAGATAATAATAACCCAAGTGGCTGCATACCTGCTTTCCATTGCAACCAAATGGTTCTAAAATAAACCCTACATGGATATATTTACCAACAACAATCATTCAGTGTTGTTTCACTCTAATCTGCCCCAAGGGATCTGTTAACAAGGACCTGGGTTACCCTCACCTTCTGGGAAAATTAGGCTTATAGATCACTGACTTTCCCATAGGCTTTTAACTGCTTCAGCTTGCCTGAGTTTAAAAGGATAAATTCAAAGATTAAAAGTTAATGCAAGTTTTGTAGGAGCAAGTGACAAAAACTCAGCTCCACTGTGGCAAAGACTGCAGCATTTTCTACCATCAGCCACTAACTTCAAGTCCCAAACTGGCAGAAAAGGAGGTAACATGAGTTAATGGAACAGTTAACATTAGGAATACTTTAGCCAGTGTTGTGCTCTATTTGTGAACACAAGCATTTGCCAGCAGACACGGAGGTATTCGAGCTGAAACAGGTGCCTTTTCCTTCAGCCAGGTGGCAAACTTTCTGTCAGGAGCTGTGAGATTTTGTCCATGGTGGAGGCAGACAGAGCACGACGAGCAGATACATTGCACCAACACCTGCCGCTGATACAAAGGTGGGAAGAGCAGCATTGCTCAGCAGAGTATGGGGGAGGAAAACTAATGGGAGGGAAGAAGAAAGTGCACTACTACTGCTCCACCAGCAGCCCAACCACTTCACTTACAGCTATCTGGTGAAGTACTAAAACATGTTTTTACAGTATAGTGGCTGTGTTTGACTAAACAGGCTTTCAAGCAGACAGGGTGGATAGGACCTTTGCATTCTTGCTCCTTCTGCTGCTATTCTCCCCTCTAAAAAGAATAAACTACATGTTCCATCCCTAGGCTAAATTATTTCCCCCCCTTCCATTACCAGTCTTGAGGCTCAGCAAGAAACATACTAAACGATTCACCAGAACAAAAAGGTCGTCTCCAACTGCACCCTTTCTGCAAACTGCATGTCTTTGTAGCACAGGAGCTAGCAGCCTTTTAGTCTCACAAGTTATGAAATGAACGACTTAAACTTTTTCAGCATGAATTTGGTAGGTTTTCTGCTGCTCTTAAAGCATAATCAGGCATTTATAAGCTTCTGTAGACTTGTAAGTTCAAACCTCTGACAATTTACTTAGTCCTATAATTTCTGGTATTCAGTACATGTGAAAATAAAACTTTAGGGTCAGTAGCTGAAAGGAAGGTATGAGTTAGTTTAGACCACATAGATGGAATAATAAAGGCTATTTGGTTAATGTGACATTAAGAGATTGAAATTATCAGAATCAACTGAGCTTCCATGCCTGAAATAATTAGTGTAGCTATCAGGTGTGGAAGATAAATACTTTGGTATAACCAAAGCAGTCTTTTCCTCTGCAAACTGAAACATAATCTATAATATTGCATTAACACTTCAAAACCCATTCCATCTCACCTTTTTTCTCATCCAATGTTTCATTTTAGACTTTTCAAGAAATGCTCACAATTGTCTATCACTAAAAATGAGAAACAGAGATCATAACATAAAAAGTTAATGCATTAGACTAGCTATGCATGAACACAAGAAGCTGTTCAAGGGACATGTTTATTATTTATGCAGTTAAATGATTCTTTTAAATCACAAATAGATTTTGCTGCTGCACACTGTGTTTAAATTACACAGGATTTGTAACCAAAACCACAAGACCATGTCTCTCGTATTTTGTTCTGTTTAAGAATCTCTGCTTCTGAAGCTGATCAGTTTTCTGAAACACAAACAACTCACACAGACTTCTCATTTAGGAGGCCAAGAAATAAAGAAAAAAATAAAAGAGATCAAATACCTTTTGATTAAACACTATGCTTACAGACAGCTATTTTACCTCCTTCAGAGTACCATGAAAATTTCTCCTAAAATATGTTCCATTTATTATTCTATTTTTTCTCTGAAACCAGTCTTATAGCTTAATCCTTAACATAATTATTTGCAGCTTTGATTTTTTTCTAACGAGTAACAATACATGAAAATTCTAAATTGCTTAAGCAAAGTACTTGCCATAGTTCCACTTGAACAACATCTCACTTTTTTTCATAAAGTGGATGAATTCAATTAAGCTACAAGAGAAACAGAAAAGCAAGTACAGATTCTGGTCTATATGCTAACAGATAGGTGAGAGAGCTATTAGAAATTTGAAAACTACATAGACTGCTGTGCCAATTTTGAAATTGGAAATAGCCATTATTGGTTCAGTATTTGGGTCCACATTTTCTTATTAGCAAAGCAGATCCATTGTTTTGAAAGCCTGATTAGGATTGCCTGGAATAAGTATTATTTTAGCATAGGATCTAATTTTTAGCTGATACAACAGTCACTATGTCTTGATGAATAATACTATCTGGTTTCATCAACACATTTCTGTCTCAAAAGATCCAGTTCAATTTTATATTTCAGTAACACATTCCTATCTAATTCCTGTATCTGACTTTGACATGACAAGTACACCATTTCTTCCATGTGTATTATTGAATAAGGAGGTCACAAACCTCTTTTCCTTAATTGCAAGCAATTTACATAGATGTGCCAGTTTGCTACAGACATCAGCTGTCCCTGAACAAGGTAGAAAATACAAAAGGACCAATAAATAAATATGAGAAAGCCCTTTGGTATTAGTGAACCCAGACAAACAGGTGCAACTTTCTTCACTACTTATTTGAAAAGAGTGCTGTTTGACTGCTGCTCATATTGATAATCCACAACTTATTATTTACTATTCTTTATAGCCAAAGAGCTAAGGCAGTGCCATCAGCATTTTTATAACATACCCTGAAACAGAAATCAGGTATTAAAGGTCAAAGTCTGTGGAAACAGCAGCAATGACTAAGACAGGCTGTAATGTGGAAAACATGCTAAGAAATAGTTGTATAAATTGCTAATAGTATTTATGCAGTATTATATTTGCATGATTAGCTGTTGAACCCTCCAGATGAGGTACTGTATTTCATGTAGGGGGTAACATAACTGGCAAGAGTCTACAGGAAGTCTGAGAGGGTGTTCAATGAGCTACAAACCTAAACTGAAAAACAGCTGCTTAACTTGTATATGGAAATACTGTAGAGAAATAACGATGTTTAAACATCTAAAAGGTAGCTATAAAGAAAAACTTCTGTGTGCATCCACTGCACACAGGACATGGAATAATGTGGTTTAAATTATAACCTGAAAAACATAGCATATGCACCAATATTTGCAGCAATAGTAATAAGTAAAGGACAAGCATTGATCAAGCATGATACAGAAGGCTGGTCATTCACCATTAGAAGGAGACCAATACTACACTATCCTTAAAGGTTCTTCTTTCTCCATTGCTGCCCCTCCACCTAGTTCTGTGATCACCAAACACAAGTATCATCCCCAGCTGTGCATCTGCACTTACGTCTGTATATGAACCTATGTAAATTTATTACTTCATTGAGTTGAAGGAGTTTAATCGCAGGTAAGCCAATTTATATAAATAACATCTGAAAATTAAACACTCAATTTGTTGTAAAATATTAGCCCAACAGATCACTACAATTGGTATGTATATAGTTATTCCAAAACTGGCTCTGTTAAATATTACAAAACCCATTTTTAATATAAATTATAACTCATCTATTTTCTGACATTCTCTTTCTTTACATTCAAGTATTTATTACACAGTAAAACAACCAACTGGAGCCAAACACCATAAGTAGAAAAAGAGCTGACTTCTGTAGAAGTTGCATATTATGACAGAATAAATGCTACAGCTTGGTAAGCACATAGATACACAGTCATAAAAGCACAATAACTGAAAGCAATAATCTGTAAATGGTATACTGAGGACTCTGCAATAGCATGTCACCAAGATGAGTATACAACTATGGGGGAAGAAGTGTATAGAAACATTCTTCCAGATTAATATGAAAAAATAGTAGAAAAAGGTACTTTAATTGTGTTACTTGCAATCTACTGAAACAATATCTACAACTGCAGTCGGAATAGTGGCAAAGTACTGTTTCTGTTCCACAGTGCCTTAAAACCAAAATGCATTGTCTGCTGTCCATTGCCATTAGCAAACAAATGCCTTACAATCAGCAGGAGCATGTAGGACACCAAAAATAAGCTTTGAAATATGTCACAGACAAGATGCTCAACCTCAGTACAGTTTGCAAAGTTATACAGTTGTGAAATAATTTGTGAGACTGAGAATTCTGAAGTCTGCCTCAAACTTTATTAGCTTTAAAACTACATTTTGTGGGTTTTTCAAGTGTTGTAGCAAGGAAAGAGCCTTACTAAAGCAATTGTCACGTACTGCAGAAACGCCAGTTTCTCCTACTGTGAGAGGGATACAAAATACTCTTATCTCTGTGTTAGAATGCCTGAGGTCCCGGGAGAATCTGTACTTTTCCACTGATTAAAAGAAAAGGGTTAGGTGCTCTGTGCCTATTAAGTATCCAGAGCATGCAGTTGCCTGGTAACTTGTTCCGAGCTGCTGCAGATTAATCATACATACACGTAGCAATACAAAGCTGACTGCTTGGGCTAATCAGCCAACATATTTTACCACAACAGAATACTTCATAGCAACACAGGAAGTTTAAGAGGGAATTTAGGTATGTTCTTACACGGTTTGATGAAAGCTATTTTAGCAATAAAAAGGAAACCATAGAAGTTATTTATGTGTGACTTTAAAGCATAGCAAAAGCATAGTCTGCAAACCAAGTATCAATTATTAGCAATATTTTACTTTCAGAGGACATCACCTAATGTCTCAGACTCAGTAAGTATAAACTGACAGACCATTCTGATATGTTTCCAAAAGTTCTAATTGTATATCAAAACCCGAGGTGTTTCATTGTTTGGGCCAGACTCATTGTCTTCAGTAAATACATATCTAAAGTAGGATAAAATTGATCTGTAAAATTCCTCTTGTAAAAATCAAAATTTTCAAACTATACTATTATACTACTCACTATACTACTCACTCATACTTAAATGTGCACATTTTCAGATTTGAGCTCTACCTGGAAACACTTTGGTTTAGCTTTGGATGCTGTGTGATTGAATGTGAGGTTGTTGCTGAGAAGAAAAGTGCATAACAGCGGCGTGTTTGGTGTGGTTTATGAGCTGCAGGGAGAATGTGCAGGTCAACACTGGGATTTTGTCCTTCAACCATTGGGATTGGAGCAACTTCTGGGTATTTTAAGGTTTGAAGTTAGGCTATGTCAGAGTGAAGAGATGAGATATTACATAAAGCTGAGCAGAAAGGTGTGTAGTGCCAGTTTGTGGCGTGCTGCTGAAACGCTGCCATGAGAAGAACTTACCCAGCAATTGCTTCTGTCCTGGCACATCCTTTATATTTCTAGTTATATCAGCATGTTTTTCTCTGCATAGCTGAAGGTGCCTGCTGGTACAGACAGCTTAGTAAGAAAGTGCAGAGCACCGTAGTGTGACTACAGTTCACTGGTTGCAAGGGGAAAGGCACTTGATAGAGATAAATATAAAAGTTTTCGAATATAAGGGGCAAGGTCAGAGCATGTTGTCTGTCCTGGCCCATTTATCTGTGTGAGCTGTGGCTGGAAAATGAATGTGATGATATGACAGAGAAAGTGCATAGCAGCAATATATATACTTGATGTTGTTTATAGGCAGCAGGGGAAGGTTAATGCCAGTGCTGTCTTTTTGTTCTGGTACCTCTTTTTCAACGGGAGCACATGCTGGATGTTTCAAGGTTTGAAACTGAGATCTGACAGTGAAAAAAATGTGACAGTACATGCAGCTGAGAAGGAAGGTGCATAGCCCAAGTGTGTGGTGTTTACATGAAAGGCTGCAAGGCAAAGGGAAGGTTCAGCAACTGTATTTCTTCTGTATGAGAAGTGTAGAGCTCCATGGTTGACCACAGTTCATAGGCTGCAAGGGGAAAGGACTGCTACTTGACTGTGCAGTGAATACAGGTTTCCAAGCCTAGGGATCAGGGTCTGAGCAAGTGTTTTACCCTGGCACGTTTGCCTGTGTGAGATATAGCTGGACAGTGTTTGGTTTAGATTCAGACTGCAAGAGGGACAGAGTTGGGATAATATGCAGAGCTGAAAAGGAAAGTGCATGGCACAGGCATGTTTTGGCAGAAGCAGCCCCAAAAAACCTGCTTCTGTCCTGATGTGTTTTTCTGTGAGAGAAGTAGATGGACATTTCTGATTCTGCAAGGCTGAAAAGTATATGGTGCTACATATATCAGAGATTGAAGGTGCAGTGCACCGTGGTTGTTATGTGTAGTTTTCAGGCTGCAAGGAAAAGAAACTACTTGATTGTTGTGCAACTGCAAATGGAAGGAAAAGTCCGTGAACTCTTTCTGTATTGGCACATTTTCTTGGAGAGCAGTGGAGGACGTTTTCAACTCTGGATCTTCACAATCGGTCGTTTGGAGAGAACCTTGACCCTTTATGTCTTTTCCAAGTGCACACCACCATCTAGTTCCCCAGTGTCATCGTTCAACAGTCCCACCAGATGGTGCTGCGTGCACATAAAACAACAACCCAAAGTGCAGCTCCAAACGTGAAAACGATTCGTCACCAGTCTCAAAAGAAATGTGTCGGGACAGAAAGGTTTTGCTGACCTTCCCCTTTCATGTGCAAACTTATTTGCACCACATTTAAACAGCAACACAAGCTCTTTACCAATTCTGTGTACTAACTTTTTTTTTTTATTATTTCACTTCTGCAGAGTCCAGCTACAAAATTGAAAACATCTGGCAGAAATACACCTCACCAAAGTGTCTGGTAAGCAAGTTCAAGTGCACCCACTGAAGAGCACCCCACACCCTGGTATCTGCTCTTTCCTTCTCAGCTCTACATTCCATCTCAATATTCCAGTCTCACAGGGTCAGGATCCGAAAACAAACTCCACCATCAAATGTTCAGATACTAAATGGACTAGGACAAATAGTTCCACAGCTTGGCTTTAACATTCCCACTTGTAGTGGTACAGCAGCTCAAACCAACACCACTGTATACCAGGAAAAACAATTAAAATCACCAAGACCACCAAAGGGTAAATCCAAAATGGGTTTCTGTGCCACAGCAAAGAACTGTGGCCCCACATCTCAAAAGAAATGTGACCTCCACCTCGAAATCGAACACATTAAGGGGATTGATCCCACACAGAACTGCCGGAACACATTTACTGGGAACAGTGATCTCCTTCCCATAGGAAAGAACCACCATTCCCTTTTGGGAGGCCACCACTGAAATTTCAGTTCCACCTCCACAATTGATTATGTCTAGGGATTTCTCCCAGGCCAAAGGTGCCAGGACAGAAAAGTCTTCCTGGTCTTTATGAGGACAGCACCATTAGGAGGTTTAAGGGCTTTATGAGGACACCACTCCTCTGAGAACATGGACAAAGATTCCTGCCAGGCCAAAGGTGCCAGGACAATAATGTCTCAGTGCCTCCCCTCCTGTTTGCCCTCCTCCTCCTCCCCTCCAGTCAATCCCCCTCCCCTCAGATCCGCCCCTCCTCAGGTGAGTCCCCCTCTCCCCTCAGTTGTGTGAGGGGAAGAAAACAGCCTGGCAGGCTAAGGCCTGACTGGCGTGTCAGCAAAACCCTGGGAAGGTGCTGGGAGAGTCCCTCTGGAAGATAAGGCCTGAAACAAGCCTCCAGATGCCCATCATCACTGTACCTTCAAGGATGCCAGGCTGCAGTTTATGTGTACTCCCTAACTTGTTTGAAGTCTGTTTTGTGTCACCATTTGCCCTCCCTATACCTCATGGTCGTAAATACAATTAACTACACATTCCCTTCCCCTCCTTTTAGTTATCAATGTATTCCTTTGATTATTATGCTCCTTCTCATGTTTATCATAACCCAGCTCCTTGATTATAATGAATTGCCTACTAACACTATATATTGTGAGATGTAGCTTCAATAAATGTCTTTGTTTTCATCCCGAAACTGAGGACGTGTATTTAGACCGCGACACAGTTGTGCCCCCTCTGCTCATGTCAGTCCCTCTCTCCTCATGTCCAGCCCACACCCTGCCCTTCCCTTCCCCTTCCCTGCTTTCTGCTCCCCCTCCTCTCACTTGTTGTGAGTGGGGAAATGAGGGAGAAGCAAATCGACAGTGTAGTGCTGGTGCCAAATCAGGCTCTACAGCAAGGAAGGGGTTTTAATGTGCCAGAAATTAGGGGGGCTCGGAGCTCCAGGAGAAGCCCAAGAGCATCAGGTCTGTTAGGAGAAGCTACAAAGGTTTTGTGGGATGAAAAGACTGATCATCCAAAATCTGGGCTCAGATAAGACAAGTACCTCAGGAGAGCCAAAGAGTGAGGAATTCAGGGCCTTTCTAAGCTAAGGGGTGTTGAAGAAAGACTGGACAACACAAGGAACTACATGTAATAGAACTTTTCCTCTTTTTTTCTTTAAATTTTGAAGGAATGGGAAGAGAACTGACTGTTCTTCTCAGAAAAAAAATCCCAAAGGATTTCTGAGGAAGATGAAAACAGCTGAACTAGTTAACTTGTTCTTGAAAACTCACTCTTACTGCTTTATGAATATGAATGCATTTATAAATACATACCACTTAACACAATTAAAAGTAGTGCTAAGTATTTTTTGAAGCAGTATAAAAGACTCACTTCTGAAACTACACCTGGTCAGATAAAGGGAGTTTCACAGCACATTGAAGCACTTCTAAAAGGACATTTTGTCTGTTGATGCATCTTGAAGCACCGGGGGTGGGAGGCTGCAAATTAAGGCGTCAATTGTTGCCATATATGGAGAAAAGAAGGATTTGAAATTAAATTACTACGTAAGTGAACTAATATATTAACGAGGATAAAGAAATAATGCTGATTTGCAGAGAAAGAAAAACACTACACAGACCGAAACAAAACAGAAAATGAAACTTAATTCTTTTAGGGTTAAAAAAAATAAATCTCATCTTTGGAACTTAAAGTAAGAAAAGATAGCTGATTAACCATTGTATTACAACGCTCTCCTATCTTTGTTTTTCCTTCCTCTTGGTTTCTTCATCCCTCCACTGGTGCTTTGTTCTCCTCCACAACTTTTTTTCCTTTTTCTTACCCTCAGTTCCATAGTTCCTTACCTTATTCCCAACCCTTTCCTTTAAAGTCCTTTACCTTCAGAAGCCTTTCCCCCAGAGCAACTAGAGCAGAGAAATATTTCTCAAGCCACCCTTTTCCCCCACCTGCTTTGCTGTTCATGCAGGGATGAGATGCCACCTCCACTTCACTCTGAGCCAGACTGGGAGGGCTGGGAGCAGCAACTCCATGGGCCAGCTCCAGTAGCTGAGTCACTGCTTCTGGCCCTGCTGTTCAGTGTGACACAGGTCCAACCTGTGAGAAGGACCTGCCTGCCACATGAATGAGACCAGTAAACCAGCTAGCCAGTGAAGTTTTGGGTTTTTTCCCAACCTAACAAATTTTCAGTTCTCTAAACAGATGCATCAGAAGGAACTGCCCAGCTGTCCCTGATGGGTAAAGAGCTAGAGCATTGTCTGAAAAGACATAAAGCATTGTCTCAAAAGATGCACATCTGAGCATTTTAAGGAAGACAGGTGTCTCCTTGGCCCCAGGCAGGTGCTACAAACCTGGAGAGTCACACTTGGTTAAAGATAAATTCTTCAGTGGAGCATGTTACTCACCTGCTTTCCAGATGGAGTTTGATGTTGAGGATCACAAACTGCAAGCACATTTCTGTGACCTCAAGAAATCTGCCTAGGTCTGAAACAGAGGTAACTTTCAGGCCCTTTTTTGCTGGCTGGAGCTTGGTCATCCCTTACTCACTACCCTGTTTGTTTTAGATATAGGTGCATCCCAGATACCAAACTTAAGGCCTTTCCAAGCTGTGTGTTTTCCATCAATGACTTTGGTCTGGTCTTTCAAAGAGCTTTGTTTCACAGCCAACAGGATGACTTCTTCCTTACATATCCGTAGTTCAACAGGAACCCTTCAGGCTGAAGTGTTTAAGTACAATATGTCTGATGAAGGTTGACCATTCCTACAATTCTCAGCAAAATTGGGTGCATTGTTAGGAAAATAACTCCAAACAGTGGTTTGATCCTATCACTGAATCTGTTGTCACATCCCTGTGGCCAAAGAAAGACTGTTTTGATCCTTAGCAGTTTCTGTGGCCAGTTTCCAGTATGAGGAAGCACTGTATTTACACTCACTACTGTGCCACTATGAAACACAAGCATCATTAATATTTGTGGTGCATCTTGGAAGTCAAAGAATGAAAAAACAAAGCCCACTGACTTTTTTGTTTTATTTATTTAAAATGTGATTTTTCTGTTTTAAAGATTGGCTGGTTTGTCCAATTTGAACATTAAGGGTTACGTTTCAGAAAAATAAAGAGGCAGAAAGATTATAGTAAGGCCACTTATATTGCAATGGACTCATTAGCACACCATTAAAGAGCTCTCTGGATTTGCATCTGCTGTAGTCACATGCTCTATTGCTGCTCCTTCAGGCTTGGTGAAAGGAGCTTGAAGAAAGCTCTATGTACCTGTCACTAGGCCCTCTGGGAAGATCTGGTTGGGAGGAGCTACACCTTAATTAAGCTAGTGGAGTTTTACTTGCTGTGCTTTAGTAGTTTTATCATCATGAGACTCTAAAAGACCAAAACCAACTGAAAATCACAAAAGAACAACCAACCCCCACACTGAAATACCTGACTAAAGTCTACTGTCCAAAGGTATCAGCAAAAGTAACACATGAAATATTTCACATTGCAGAACTGCCTTCCTTACTCAAAGCAGTAGTACCACTTTCTAGTGGCAAGTTCCATTTCCTGAATGTATTCTGTGGTTTGGAAATCAGTGTGAGTTCAGTATCAGCCCCTAGCAGAGTTGAGGAGTTCGGGTTGTTGTATATTTTTGTTTGGAACAGGTCTATAGGTTAAATGCAAGGTATTAGGCTGAATATGGAAAGCAAGCAACTGAGAACTTGGGGTCTGATAAGTAAACCAATCAGATTAGCTGAGTGAATGGTCCTGACTAGCCTTGATTTCTGACTATTGACTCAAATTGAAATTTGAGTTATCATATACTCTCTTTTCCCTGAGACCACCTGCTGCTCTATTTTCTTTTACTCTGCTTTTATCATTTTGAGCAGCATTTTATCAGGCTGTATTGCAGAACAATTCTCTCCTACTGTAAGGCAAAACATACCGAATTTCAGGAAGGCCACTGTAACTTAGACAAAGGCAAGTAGGAAGGCATTAACTGAGAGCAGGCTGCTAAGTGTCAGCTTTCACTGTGAAGAAACAACTGGCTGTTCAAAATCCTAGCATATGGAAATCCATCAGAGGATTGGGTTACTGATGGTGATAAGGGTTTTATTTGCATAATTGGATTAAAAACATAGCTTTATCTCCTTTGCCTTTCTGTTATCAAGCCACACACAACCCGGGATTTGAACAGTATTTCTGAAACTGAAGCTTCCACCTTCCTAATGTAAGGATCCATAGTAATTCACAGGGCAGATCTCTTACTCTCTAGATGCAAAAATGAAACTGGAGAACAGTCACATCCTTCCAGAGCAAAGCAGTCTCACCCAGCCTCTGCAAAGACATGATAATTTAGTTTTCATGGTACATACAGAGCTTGTCCAGACATTTGGGAATGGTACGGAGGATCAGATTATAGCACAGCGGCTTCACATGAAACCAGCTGCTCACAACACAGAAAATCCAGCACTTAAATGGCATCAGTCTGTGGCCTGACAGCATGCAGAGCCATGTCTAAAGGAACCCCCAAAGATGGTGAAAGAAAACCTGTGAGCAGGATTCTGGGCAAATATCAAGATAGGTCACCCATGGCAGAAAGACATGCACATGGTTGCATGGTTTCATGTGACCTACTCTGGATCCAGGCAGGAAAAGCAGGGGAGCCCTTTGTGGTTGGCAACTGAGAGCCCTCCCCTGACCAATGCACTGCAGTGATGTGCAGCAATTCCTGCAATGCCTCACTTCAAGCTGTGCAGCTCCACTAGCTAAAGTCTCAGAAATGCCTGACAACTTGAGCCAAAATGCTACAGAGGCTACAAGCATTTCAGAATCTTTGGCTAGGCCTGCTCATAGAGATCCCTGATGTGCACCTCCAAAAAAGGGAGTTTCTCAACTTAAGCACAGCAAACCAAAGCTAAATTGTGTAACAAACACAAGGGTCTGTATCAGTCTGACTAAGTGGGTTAGGCATTAGTTTGCACAGGGCTTGACATACCTTTACCCACAGAAGGGCTGAGCACACAGCCTGCAACACTCAACCCTCCAACCAGTCCATTACCAATGTAGGCTGTGAGCAAAAAGCCTTTTGGAGCGTGGACAGCTTGCAGTGGCTCTTCTTGCCTACCAGAAAAGAAAGGACACCAGTCTGACTGCTACAGTTAATGCTACTTTCTGAAAAGCCTTTAACCTGTGTCATTTATTCACCTTCTACTTTTCAGAAACCCATTCCCTCAACACATAGCCTCACGTACAAGAGGACAGATAAACTTTGTGGTCTCCAGCTCTGTAGTGCCTTGCCTGCTTGCTACCAGCCAAATCTTGGGCCATACCCATGCATCATCATAAGTAGCAGTTTTGAAGTATAAAAGTGGTTAGAGTAGAATGCAGGTAATAATCTTGATTGCAAACTGTCTACTGTTAACAAATCACTTCCAGTACCAAGAAACGTAGCACTTAATGCAGTATCAAGATCCTGGACCACCATTTAGTGTCCCAAACATAGTACAGACAAACTACCTCCTCAAGGAGCACCAGCTCTGCTACAGTTGCTGCTTACCTTAGTTCTTGACCCTTCAGGGAGAACTGATCCTGAAGAAGTCTCAAGTCTGACTATTGATGTACTTGAGTTTACAGAAATAAATTTGGTTTCTAGAGGATGCATGTGTGGCAGATATTAACATCAAGCCAGGCTCCTCTGAGCCTACCCAAGAATGGCTAATACTACAAAAATCAGTCCTGGGCTGAAGCATAAGCTGCAGCATTTCGTCTACCTGGAACCATACTCAGAAATTATGCCATTTGCTCATGCAGTCGTGGCTAAGACCAACTGAGGGGAACTCTCTTATTCTTCTGCACTGTGTGCTCTTTTAGTTTTTTCTTCTACTAGAAGGGAAAACCAAGGCTAATCAGTAGCACTTAGGTAACTCTTTAATTAAAGAATTTAGGATGTTTAGAAAAGCATCCTAATGCACCAGAAAGCAAAAAGCAGACATGCACAATGCATTTAACAAATTTCAGAGGATGGTATGACCTCTTCTCCTTAGAAGGCATCAATCACATCAATAGCACTTTCCCTACAGAGCTAACAGACCCAATGATGTAGCCATTCCAGTGAGTTTCACAGGAAGTGCATGTGATGTTGATAGTGCACATAGCAAGGGGTAGGATACTGGAACTAAGAAAAGCAGTTCGCTTTCTAGTACGATTCAGCCCAAAGCTGAGAGGCAACAATATCCTCATCTTGCTGGGAAGTGATAAATACATTTATTATGACATGCAGATGCCAAGGTGTGTGGCAAAGCCAAGGACTTGGGGGAAATTTGGCCAGGTGACACTAATGTAAGGATGGAACAAATCCTCATACCCTCTTCTGCTCATAACCTAAACCCATAACCTACTTGGGGTAACACTGCTTGCTCTTGCCCCTCACAGGTACCAAGGTATCAAGAAACTGTAAGAAATACTGCAGCTCTGACTTAAGCCCTGCTGCTCCAGAACAAAATTCAGGTCTTTGAGCACAGTCTTGAAGTAACTGTGTATGTACCAGGCTGCTTTCCCCTGTGGAGGCAAGAAAGAGAGAGGTGTCAGGAGCACTGAGTGAGCACACCTTGGGACACTCCCTGTGCCTTTTATCGCTCTCAGCAGGGCTCTCAGCAGGCTGGAGAGGTTGCTTTCAACCCAGAGTAGTGTCAGCTCCTGCTGGGAGGAAGACATTTACAGAAACAATACAGCACTGGCAACGATAAGGTTTATAATTTATCACCTACAAGAAGAGAGTGAGAAACTGTCATGCTCAACTTTTAACACTTACTGTCCCAAGAATTGTCATTCTCACCACCAATAAGGGACTTTTCACCCTCCCTTCTACATGGTCCGTATTCATCCGTGTCCTCCCATTGGTTAAACAGCATCTATTTTGGAATAAAACCCAGAAAGTCTGCAACTAACTAACAAGAAGGAACATTTTAGTTCCCAGCAGCATTCTGTGAGGTATTTGCTTAGGGATAGAATCTGAACTGGGTTAAGAACCAATTTGAAAAGTCAGTTTGAAGAACTGTGTTCATATCACTGGCAGACAGGATAGAACTTGCTACTTGGCCTGTATGTACACTTTCTAAAGCTGAAAATAGTAATCTCTGGTGCTCAGCTAAGTCTGATCCTGCTCCTGTTGCCTGCAGATTATGGCCTTTGAAGACTCTACAGAAAAGCTTCAAACAGAAATGGCAATTGATGGGAAGATAACACACTTGGTAAGGGTCTCATAGGTGAAATACTACTTAAGCTTGACAGACATCTGTACATTTAACTGCAGCAGAGAAAAAAACCCTCTAATGTGAAAAGAGATTGACAATGCCAGGGCCTGAAGTGAATGATTACAGTGCTTTAACACTTAGTTGCTTAGCACTTCCCAGCTTTTGCTGATAAACAGGAGCTGAATACCATTCAGGCATGCCCCAGCACTCTCTGGAGATTTGATACTGTGCCTCTCATTCATAATCTGCTGGTGAGCTTTGTTCACTAGCTTCAGCTAAACCATTAATTAAGAGAAAGCCTTCATGCAGTCCCATCCACCTCTGCAAGGATAATTTGATAGTCATGCTTTGCTGAGTGGGTTGGTAGCAGACAGTGGGGAACAGTCCCCTGTTGAGGCAGCAGGGAAGCACATACCTTCACCAGGGATGCAAGGAGAAAAAGATAAGGACTATGTACTCTCTTGGCAGGCCCTTTTGGGTCCTTGGACTATACCAGAACAGCCACCTCCTGGACATGGTTTTATCCTTGCTACACAGAAGACTGCATCTCCCCAGAATTAAAAAGAGGTTGGGTGGTGGTTTTAGAACTCTCAAAGTTAAAAGTGAATGCAACAAGCAACTACTGAAGGAAGACTGATGGTATTCTGCAAGGCAGAAAACAGTGCTGTTAGGAGAAGAAAAATGAAGTATGTATCCAGACTGCCTCAGGGACTCTCAAGGGGTACACACCACAGCAACACAGCTCTGGGAAAACACAGATGCTTCTAGAGCACGTAAGGCTGTGACCTCAACACAGCCCATACATTTATGGACATACCTAAAGTGGGACATTCAAGATAAAAATCCACTTTTGAATGAATATAGTCTGAAGGGGAGCAGGTGGAAGATGTGATCATCTTCTGTACCTACAGTACCTGCTACCGGAATAAAGGCCATCAGAAAGTCTCACTCTGCTTCCCCAAAGAAGAATCACTATCAAACTTCCCTCTCTGCAAAAGGAAAGGAGACAGTAGCACAGAGGTCTGATACCAGAATCCAAGCATTTCCACTGACTACATGGTCTTTCTGCCACATTCCAGTTACTCCTAAACGTATTTAGGAAGACTAAGACATAAATGCATCAATATGGACTAATAAAGTGAGGTAAATTAGAAAAACTTGCTATTTTAGCATCACCCTCTCCACAGAGAGGCACAAAGCTAAAACAGACAGGTCTAGAGCACATTTGGTTACCTAGTCACTGTGTCTTATCTCATTAGGACCAAATAATTCATCCACACTTTAGAAAACCTTCATTCTTATCCTCAGCAATGAATACAACGATACAGTCAAAACAACAGGTATACAGAAAAGTAACAGAAAAGACTGCCTGAAAAGACTGCTCACCCCAGTAACCATAACAACAAATAATCAGAGAAATCTGTTTGGCTGAGGGATCTGCTTCTCTCTTTTTGGTAGTATCTTTTAACTTAAAAACAGCTGCATTTGAGTCAAAGAATAAAGCTCAAGATAGTCACAAAAAATAAAGGATGTATTTTTCTCCAAAGATCAAAACCATAACTAAGACAAGACATTCATATTAGAGTATTAAGTTCAGTGTCCAGAAAAAAACTCTTCTGCCATATATAAAAAAAAAAAAAAAAGATACTGCAATTGCTTTACTGCTCAAGAATCTCCTTGCTCAAACTGCTTAACTCTTCTCTCATGAAGTTTTGTCAGTAACTTGATTTTAACTACAACGTACGAACCACTTTTCTTCACCACCCCCAACTTATCTAAAGCTCTTCTTTTGTTCTGGAGAGTTTTGTTGCATGCTCCTCTATAAATTTGCTCAAATGCTCTAAATCTCTGTCCCCGCCTTCAAATTTAACAGGGTTGTTCTTCTTGTCCCTCGGAGCAAAGTAGATGGTGGGGAATCCCTCCACTTTGTAGTGATCATTCGTCACGTCATTGGCAGTAGCATCCATCTTGGCTATAATTAGATTTTTCTCATTCTTGTATTTTTTGCCTAGCTCAGTATACACTGGCTCTAGTTTCTTGCAGTGTCCACACCACGGGGCATAGAACTCTATGAGAACGTCATTCTTTGGATCCATTACTATGGCATCGAAAGTTTTACCCACTACCACTTTCACGGGCCCTTTGTTATTTTTTGGCACTGGCTGGGACTTCACAATTGGCTTCAGTTTTCCTAGGAGGAAGCAAAACACACAGCACTGTTAAAATATGTTAGGAGTAGCCCTTACAATCTCCTCTAAGAAAGGGCAGAAATACATCCTCTAAAAAAATGAATTAAAAAATAAAAAAACAATGTACCAGCAAATGAACTTGCACCTGCATGAAACACAGGCTGGTTTGATGGTAACCTTTTAGCCAAATAACCTCATGAAACATGGGCAACAATTTGTTTCACAATTCCCTAGAAGCTTTCCCCCTCTTTTTATGGCTGTCCATCCATAAGGTTCTCACAGAAGTCCCAAAATATGAATGATCAGCTCACATTTCAGAGACACAGGAACATTTTAGGCTTGCCAAACATGCTTAGTTTTAGAATATAGCTAGAAGTTACAGCATAGTCCAAGCAACAAAGTTAATGAACCAAAGTTTAAAAACAAAAGGCAAACATCCAAGAGCTTTAACTTAAAGAACACTACAAGGTTGCACATATGATTTTATTTTAGCTATTGCCTCAGGAAAAGCTTTTGGAAAGGTAAACAGAACAAGCAGCTCAGAGAACCCTATTTTAGAAACTGTACCTTTTTTGAATGCCAGCACAAACTGCCTGAGTACATCAGAGTCAAACTCTTCTGGCTCCATGGCATATTTCTTGCCCCCTTCATCCAGAATGGCAACATTGACATCCTCTCCACTCTCAAGCAGGCCCAAATCTTTTATTTCAGAAGAATAATCCTCCTCATCAGAAACAGCAAACACATATTCAGGGAAGTCTTTGGCCACTTCCAGGACTTTGCCTCTCCAGTACTGGGTAGCTGAAAAACCAGAACAGGACAAGATTGGCAATTTCTAGTTGCTTAATCCCTGCTGCCTCTTAAAGTGGAGGAATGGTAATTACAACAAGCTTACCAACACGGTAGTCGAAACTGAAGTCCACAGAATAATAGACAACCACCAGAGGCCGTTTCGCGTATCTCTTGGCATCGTTGGAAGGCTTGCGATGGCCAACGAGAGGCAGAGCGTGTTTGAGCACATGCTCTTTGATCTCCGACCCATCTGTGGAATCCTGTTCAAAAAAAAGTGGGGAAAAAAGTTCAGACAAGCAGATTTAAGAGGCATTTCTGTTACATGCTACTGAAAACCACTACTGATGCATGCATGAATGAGAGAGAGGGGCATGTCATAAACAGTGCTGTCATCATATTCTTCAAATCCTCAAGTACTAGAGATAATTTGGTGTTTTACCTTTAAACTGAAGGTTGTAAGGATAAAATTACTACTTGAAAATGTAACATCTGGTCTAATTTCAGTTTTCTTGAACAAAGCAATACAGTTTCAGTGGACAAACAGGTTGCCACAAACATCTAGTGGGAATACTTCCAACAGGAAAGATGCCAACTGATCATAAATACAAGGACAAAGAACCTTCAATCCACACACAAACTTTCTAGCTTTGTATAAGCTACTTACTTTCAGATCCAGAACGTGCATCTTGGGCTCATGCTTTGACTGAAATTTTTCTGGCTGCATGACAACCAGTTTTCCCGGAGATGCTTTCAGTAGTTTTGCAATCTCATTGCTGAAGGTGTGATGGAATTTATAATCTTCTCTCAAACTGTTAGCTGAAAAATTAAGGTTAGGGTGAAGGAAAAGTCAACAAGTGGACTGACAGCCTCCAACTGAATCTTGAGACTGCACTGCAAGGAAACTCTCTTCCTATTCTCAAAGGGATACAGAACAACCCAGTCTTGGACAAAGTTCTCATCCAGAGGTGAGAAGCATGTGAACATACATCCAATTCCAGCAGCACTATTTGAATGCTGTTCAAGAAGCCATCTGCTTGCTGTGATATTCCACATACTCAAAAACCTTGAAGATCTTCCAAAATTTACAGTGAAACAGCTATTTGTTTATCAGTCTCACACTTCTTGGCACCCCCCCAAATAGGTCAACCAGCCAAACGATTTGCTTTGGGGTAGACTGAGAAACAGTTATATAGTTTTTCATGATGAAGCAAGCAAATTAGCTCCTAATCCAGCTATAAATGACAGCAGCCCCAGAAGCAGAGACAGACAGGCTGCCAGGAATGGTCTAGCTAAACTGATTCAGAAGTGGATGATGATTCTTTCCCCAGGCCACCTGCCCCAAATGAATTTGGCAAAGTGCAGCCTCTGGAACTGTCAGATACGAAACAAGCAGTAACAGACAGCAAAGGTACCTAGCCTTTAAGCCAGGAAGCTGTGATTTCTCCCCAGGCAGAAATTTTCCCTCCTCTCTTGTTTGTATGTTTTCAGGAACACAATATCAGGAGGAGGTATCTCCTGTGACTGGCTGATACTTTAGTTTACAGCCCCAAATTCTGGTGTGAGCTTTTTTCTTGAGTACAAGCAAGACACCATGCATCTACCTACTTCCTCTTATTCCTCTCCAACCTCCTCTACCAAACTAAGAGCAGAAATAAATGATCTCTCCATGTCCAAACTCCTAGGCAGAATCTCAACAAAACATATTCCATTAATATTTTAAAACATTCTGTACCTGCTTCCTGATAGAGCTGATAGGCTCTGTCATTCTCTCCACTGAAGACACCAATGATGATGACATCATCCCCATCCCTCAGAAATTCCTGTACCTGCTTGGTAGCCTGAATCTGTTTAGATGGAGGACCAGCCTGTTCAATCATGTAGTCGACAATACCTGTGAGACAAGCCACCACCAAAAAGGTGCTTAGAACATTTATTGAATTGAGGTTCAGGCATTCCATCTACAGCACTGTTTAATATCACATTTCCCATGGACACGTGACACCCTGGACAGCCCTCCCACAATAACTTAAAAACCAAATCAGCAAGACCTCAGTCTAAGTTTTTAAAGCTGCAGTTCTGGATATTCTCCTTCAGGTTGGTTTCAGAAGAGGTGGCCAATTGTGAGATTCATGGATATTGGCTTATCATGTAAGTGACTCTCCCTTCTGAAATTCCAGATGCCTTACTGTCTCCTGAACCTGCTACGAGCTAAAGATCTACTAGGAGAGTCTTAAGTTCTCCCTCTTATTAAAAGTTCATACTGAGTATTTTGCCAGCCCTTATGGTGCATTCCAGTACAATTAAAGGCTGCTCATTTACACATATTGCCACTGCTTCACCATGTGTATTTAACTTACTTTATATGAAAACTAGCTGATGGTACCACCGTAAGCTGTTATAAAGTTTACAGACAAATTTAAATTGCTGGCCTAAGAAGAGTACAATTTGTCAGGTTTCCCCCACTACCATTGCTTTGATATTAACAAGTCTGCCAGTCTATAGATGTCAAAAATATTTGTGGTCAAGCCCTCAGAACATAAGAAAAAGCAGAAGTTGCAGTACCGTATTTTTCCCGTGGGCCACTGTAGTCATAAGGTTTGCCCTTGCGGAAGATCTTGAGAGTTGGGTAGCCAGTAACATCAAATCTCTTGGCCAGCTCAGTTTCAGCAGTGGCATCGACCTTAGCCAGGGGAATAGGAGGCGTGCGCTTGCTGAGCTCCTTGGCAGCTTTCTCGTATTCTGGAGCAAGCCTTTTGCAGTGTCCACACCTAGGAAAGGATGGCAGAGAGCAGTTTTCACAAGCCATGAAGCCTGCCTTCCAGAATGCAGAGAGCAGAAATGGGATTACTGAATCCACAGAGGACACTTCAGCCTAGGAAGATGTGTCCCTCCCATCTGAGGCTGGCCTATATGCCTGGCCTCACACTACTATAGGTAGGTTTGTTTCCAGAGGCCATTTTTAAACTAAGGACCAGCTATCTTTGGTTTTCAGTATCTCAGTGTGGTGCCAAAATAGTAAATAAAGAGAATCTTCAGCGAAATTTTGGACGCCCTGCCTTTTTGAGGCATAGATCCAGTCTAGTCTTCAAGTGATTTGCAACATGATCCCAGGTTCAGATTAAAACTAAGGCACACCAGACCTGTGCACATCTGCACAAGGCAAAGGTGTATAAAGAGGCATAACAACAGAAAATAGGTTCACCAAGTGTGTTCAGGCCAGCTGTGCTAGACAAGCACAGGTCACTGCCTTCTTGCTTACCATGGAGCATAGAACTCCACCAGGATTATGTCAGCACCATTCACAACGTCGTCAAAATTATCCTGGGTCAATACCAGAGTAGCCTCGGGTGGAGGGGTCCAATTGGGGTCAGAAACCTCCTTGACTTTGGCCACAATTGCTGAAATACAGTTCAATAACCTGATTAACAAGTGTGCATTATCATAGCAGTAGCATGTCAAATGCAAGAGATGATATAAAGAATTTAAAATTAAGAGTGGCAAACGTGGTCTTGGACCAAGGCTTACACATCAAGCTTACATGAGAACACTTTCTTGATCAATCTCCTTTATATTTTAATTCCTTGTTGGTATTGCCAAGAAGGTCTTCTCTCCACTACATACTACATCTTACACAGAGCACATGTCTGCACTTTGCAGCACATGAATTCCAACAGTCAATATGAAGATCATGTTTATCGGCTGATCCTTCAGCAAGCACGAGACTGTCTCCTCTTTTAGTCAAGCCGTATTTCTAGAAATCTCCTGTCAGTTACAACACTGTCCACTACATGGAAAATTGTCCTCTAGCATGCAGCCAGTTGAGAACACAGGGAAAATTTCAGCCCTCATAGTATCATTCTGCTTACGATAACACAACTGGAGATCAAAGTCCTTCAAAATAGTCACATATGAAGAAGCAGGATCATATACTACTTTGCTTTCTTAAGAGTCCTGCAAAGGACTGGGGCTTACCATCTGCTGTCCGAGAACCATCATAGTCAACAGGCTGGCCTTTCTTCAGGATTTTGATGGTTGGGTAGCCACTGACATCAAAACGACTTGCTAGTGCAGTGGCTGCAGTAGCATCTACTTTGGCAACAGGAATAGGGGGGTCATTTTCCTTCAGAGTTTTGGCTATCTTTTCATACTCAGGAGCAAACTGCTTGCAATGCCCACACCTGTCAGAGGAAGACACAAGTAGATATATAAATGCATGACAGACACGCAGAGGTATTTTGCTGCTCTGCATTTCCAGGATGCCTTCTGACAAAAATGTTTGTCTTGCTATGTGTTCAAATCATGGAGAGAGAGAATAACTATAGTTAATGTGCTGTTCATTGAAATTCCAACTTTTTTTTTTTCTAATTTTTATTCAACATGCAATATATTTCCATATGCTTTATAAAGCAAAGACATTGTAAAAAAATTCAGTAACTGCTTTTACAACAGAATTGTAAACCTTGTAACACGTTGCTCTTCCCTTCCTGCACCCTCAATTGAACTAAAGAGAAAAATTAACCAGTAGTTAAGCTGGACTAATGAAATCTCACACCTACCACGGTATCACAGCACCTGCTCCCTCTCTGGCCACACCAGAACACTCTGGGTAGAACAGAGGCTCCAGCTGTAAAAGCTGGCAACACAGAGAATACCAGCATAAGAAAAGCTAAATATAGCTTGACAAGCTGAAGATGAAACCAGAAAATGTAGGGGGGGGGGAAAAAAAGTGGAAGTGTGTGGCAGATAGCTTGTGCTCCTTAGTCTCTCAACTGATAGGAGTGGGGGAATAGAAGAAAGAATAGGTATTTAGTCTTGGATGACACAGCTCAGACAAATTTAAGCTTCATGTTTAGCTTTCATGCAGGCAAACTACAAATGCAGGATTAGTACCTACAGCCAAGCAATGATGGGATTCTCTGTAAGAATGGCACCAATTAAAACGCAACTTCACCTCAAGCAAGATCATATTCCTCCCTCTATTCAAAAACTAGAAAAGGACCAAGGAGTAAATCATCTTTGTAAGACTAACCCTCCAAGGAAAAGAGGTTCTGGCTGCCACACTAATTCAATAACTAGGCTGAAAATATATTCCACTCTTTTTTTTTCCCCCCAGTAACCATCCCTATTACTTTTGTCCATAAGAATGAAAAAAAAGGCACATCCTGGCCTAAATTATTTGTCTCATTTGCATGCAGGTAAGTCCATTGCAGCTTCCCTGAGTAGACTAGTGTTATTGTGTACCCTGGGATGCCAGCAGAACAATCACTGTTAGGTAGATGTATGAGGAGGCACTGCTTAAATGGATAATACAAACAAGCTATGTCCTTAATCATACCACAGCCTTCTGGCAAGAACATAAAAGAGAATTTGAAAATTAAAACCTTCTAGCAAGTCTCCTACTAGGGAAGTTTCCTTCATTCCTCCCTCTAGATGAGCAAGTGCACAAGTTCTCAGTGGTCCAGCATCAGGATGATGATAGCAGGCTGTGAGACCACAATGCATGACTTTCCCAGGGCTCACTGGGACCATTTCTGATCCCTGACAGGCATAAAGCAGGGAAAGATGCAGGGCTGTGCTTCCCTTGGCATGGGATACCTCAGCATGACCTACATGTGTGAAGAAGGAGCATGCTGTTGGCTATTGCATAGTACAGGGGCAGGCAAGTGGGCTCCTCCATACAACCAGAACCATCTCCTTCCCTGGACTATACTGGAGTCCAGTTCATCTCCTGCAGGCAAGTTACTCCTATGTCACCTCTAAAATTGCAAGTTTACATTTTAGGATTGTGTCCTGGCAGAGAAGCCTTCAACAGCCCCCCAGTCCTGCACCTAAGGCAGTAACTCTGTGAACCCACCATGGTGCATAGAACTCCAGCAGCACAGTATCCTTGTCTTCAGTAAAGGTGTCAAAGTTTGCATCATTCAAGACTAATACACCGTTTTCTTCTTTAACTACAGAATCGTCATCATCTTCATCCTCTTCGTCATCATCATCATCTTCGTCATCAGCATCTTTTGCAACAGATTCTGGAAAAATAAAAATGCCATACAGATTAGATTGGGTCAAGCTTAACACTGAAGTAACAGTATCAGGTTAAAGATGGATTAAGTAACTCCTGTGGTTAAAAAAAAAAAGAACCTGCACAGGTTAGTTTCTGCTCCACCCACAGTGACAGCTATCTCAGTCCAAAAAGAGCTTGGATTCAGATGTTTGACTGTTTCATTTTCGTCCACACTACACCAGCCAAGAATATCAGTATTTCAGTGAAGTGTCAGCATCTATTTATAATTCCAAGGCAAACTAACAAAATGAACACAACAAGAATTGACACACACAGATCTATGTAACAGTTGCCACCACGGTGCTTGTTGAAATGTGTGAGGTGAGACATGACACAGTGATGACACCTGAATTCAAGCAGAAGCCCTTCATCATGCAGCAGAACAGGTGTCCTTCAAGCATAGCAACTTGTAGATGGAAAAAGTTAGGTGTCTTACACAAAAAAGCAGATGTTATCTGACCCCAATGCTTCCCTTGTACCCTTACTCACTAGATCTGTAACACCACAACTGCCATGTGCTGCCTGTCTGAAGGTCTAAAAAACAGACATACTTGCTATAAACCCAAATGTGACAATTTTGCTACTACCAAGGTGGTTTAGAAGCAGCACTTTAAAATTGTGCTTCCTTCCTGACTGCTCCATCCCACCTCTGTCACTCAATATGGCTTGCTTTTAGTTACAGTGATGCTTCAGGTCTGCAATCCATTGAGGAGTCTTTCCAAGCACAGGAGCAGCAGATCCAGATCAGTACCAGCTGCAGTGGGTGTAAAATCAAGTAAGTGACTCTTGCAGGAGTCCCAAGAAAACCCACTCCTGTGCACCTGGCAGACATAAGGCATTCTTCTAAAAGAAAAAGGGAGTGAAAGCTTCTTTCAAACAACTTTTGGGGAGATCTTTCATTTATGAAGACCACAACTGGTGGTCCAGAATAGGCCTTTCAAGAAGAAAGCAAGCTTGTTCAATTACTGAAGCAAAATTAGCATCTGAAAGCTGAAGCCAGGACATTTCAACTGGTTCGTTCTTTGTTGGCTTGGAATTTGAGATGGTTTCTTTAATATTTGACATTTCACATGTTCCTATACACTTTTTTGGGGTTTTTTTTAAACTTCTGTCTTTCAAGGCAACCAGGCCTTTCAGTTACAGAAAAAGCAGTAATACCTCATCCCAAAAGCAAACTGTAAAACAACAAAGCTAAAGTCCTTTCGACACTGGGAGTCCCAGGAACAGAATGGTGGGGGGGAGAAAGGAAAAAAGATTAAGGTTTTTTTGTTTAAAACTATTTTCTATTTAACTTTAACTGTCTTTTGACTAAGATGACAGTAGTTACTGCAGCAGTATTCTGAAAATACTGTGATTTCACCTGGAATTTGAAAGTTAAGGACGATAAATATGTACGACCTAAGTATGAAAAAGGGAACAAAATTCCATTTTTCTCAGATCCACAGCAGACCACAGGAACAATCTCACCATGGACAAAATTATGCCATTAAACTGCAATAGCTATTTTTATATTAGAAGTATACAAAAAATAAGCCTATATGCTCTCAGAAATACTCTTGGAGAAAGTATGTTCATTTTAAATAGAAGTGAACTTCATGTACCACCAAAATATTAAATCCTCTGATGAGGGGAGAGATCACAGGAGATCAATTATCACACAACAGGTAGTCACACGGACTGGGTTTCTTTGACAGCTATTAGTGTTTCATCTGATCTTCGAAGCAGCTAAAAGCACTACTTGCCAGCAGACAATGCCTCCTGTGTTGTAGTGCCTGCTCACCCTTGAGGGAAGTCACACACCTGAAGGACTGAAACAGCTGGGTTTTGGCAGACAAAACTCCTGCCTGACACAGGCACCCAGCAGTTCCGAGGGCTGTTTCACCACAGGTTGCTACGGGTTGGTCCATGCCCGAATTTCCCGCAAGTTGCGCAATGCCGTTGCTTTTCCACACAAATTGCTTCAGACTTGACACAAAGGAATTGAGCAAAACCAGCTGGCCAATTCTGCTCATGCATCTCAAACTAACCCCCAGGTTGTGACCCTCATTCCTGTTTACTGTGCTAACCACCTTCCCCCAACGGAGCCAAAGACCACCACAGCTACTGCGGAACGGGCTCCTGGTTTAGAAAACCAAGAACAAGGCATCACCTGCAAAAACAGGTGGAAAAGGTAACCATCAGATCCAACATCCACCTCTGAAATCGTCTGGTATCTTTCCCTGCAAGGGGCTGTAAGAGGTTGCCAACATAAAATTTCCTTGACAGTGAGATATTGTCATGGACATTACACACACCCACTTCCTCCTCCTTGGAGATGGAGGCAGGACAACAGCACCCTAAGAGCAGGACTCCACCTTTTCCCAAGAGGGAGGAGGGCATGCATTAAAAAAAACTTAACCACACCTATAAATTGGCAAACTCTATCACAGCTACCTCTAATACCTACCAACAGTAAAGGACTCAAAAACCTGCTTCAGAGACGTGACCGAGTATGGGAGAAGGAAGCAGGACTTCTTTTCGTTAAGAACAAGAAACTTTGCTCTGCATTAATGATTTACAATTTAAAGAGAACAGATGCAGAATGAGTCTAACTGTGACACCTGAAAAGGCAGAAGTAGCTAATAAATACTTGCCTAAGGCAGCTCATGAAAATAAAATAGCTACCCCCAAACTGAAGTGTCTGTGTTTCTTAAAGCTACTTGCAAAGCAGGTGGACAAACCAACAAGTGGAAGATGTGGCTAAAACCTGCCCTCTGGTAAGATATGGATCACTCCTTTTTACTCCAAAAAAATCATTTCCAAAAATTTCAACACATTACTACACAAGTCAAAAAACATGATCAAAATGGTACTTAATTTTAAGACCTGAAGCACAGGATGCTGGCTGGCAGGCCTTCAAGATGACAGCTGCTCTAAGTGAAACTAATTCTTGCAATAACTTCACTGAACACTCAGCATTTACCAGATATCTGGCCTAGCAACTTTTTCTGGAGTAAATCCCATACAAAAAAAAAGCTGCATCCAGACATCAACAACTTCAGGATTCTGCCTGAAAATTTTCTTCTATGGAATGCAGTTCCCCAGTTGGATGAGCTCAGCTTTCAGAAACCCAGAAGCCAAGATTCATAATCTGTTGCTAGGGCATTCAAAAGACTTTCAACAAAATCAGTCCTCCTCAAGCTTTTCTGTAGTGGATCCTCTACATGACCCTTCCCCCTTCCCTATCGGAATGCTAAGGGTGTAATGGTCAGAATCCAGGCTAACCTTCCTTTGAGCATATTTGCCTCACTGTCCTGGTTGAACTTCACTCCCCAAACCACGCAGTGCAACGAGCCAGATTTAACCTGAACTTTTCATCTCCCAAACAATCAATGTACACAGGATTACTTGCTTTTGCACAGTAAACTTATTCCACTACATACACATCTGCATTCCAAGGGCAAAAATGGAACTACGTCCATTTTTAATGCAAAGGCTTTGTAAAGCCTATTCATTATCTACATATAATTTCTAGATACACAATAGAAACAGGGAAACGATTCAAGCTGCACAATGAATGAGTGCTCAGCTCCCACACAGCAGGAGAGACTTCCATCACTGTGTGCCTTTGAGCCAGAGAACTCAGAAAATGAGAAGAACAGCACGCCTGGGAAATAGGGCTGAGAGCTTGGCCCAGAGAAAGCCGAGGTACTGCTGCCAGCCACAGGTAACACTGCAACATCACAGGTGTTACTTCCTCAGCTGAAGGGAGTAGGGGGAATCAGTGCTAGGCTTTGTCACATGCTACAAAGCAGCAACAATCAGGTGTTACAGCTGAAGGCAGAGAAAGAGACATAATACTTGTATTTCAGTTTACAACTGGAAAAGAGCTTCACAGGAAGATTCTGCATCTCCATTTCCTTGCTGCAGATGCCATATCCCTTAAAACAAGTCTCTTGATCCTCATCCTACAGACCATACAGTTAGTTACACAAAGAGGGTAACTGATTTAAAAGCACTTCTTCGAGTTTTACTGCCTGTTCAACAAGCAAGAAGTGAGTTCAGCAGGTCGTCCATAACTCAAGTCTCCCTGAACACCCTCTAATCCTTAACATACAGGAAATGACAAAGATGCAGGATTTACCAAAATCCACATGAAAGAAACTTAAAACTAAAAAAAGAAGACCTTCAAACGCCTGCCTCCTACGTACAGGGGCATACTAAACCCAGTAAGCCTGAGCAGCTTTGTTTCAGCTAATGCTGGAAGAGGAGAGATGGGCCAGCGAAATTCAAAGACAATGGGAAGAAACACCAAGAAACTGGCAACAGTGGGCCTTCTTTCTGTGGGAAAATAATAGAAAAAAGCCATTAGTTTGAAACACGCAGAAGGCACAGATCCCTTGAACAAAGGGGTAAGGAAAACAGTGCTCAGTCACAGATCACGGAAGGTTAAGGGCTGGATGGGACCTTAAAGATCACCTAAAACCAACTCCCATCCACTAGAACAGGTTGCTCAAGGCCTTATCCAGCCTGGCCTCGAACAGTGCCGGGCTTGGGGCATCCACGACCTGCCTGGGCAGCGTGTCCCAGTGTCTCACCACCCTCTCCCAGTATCCAACCCGAATTCCCCCTCTTCCAGTTCGCCCCCCTCGCTCCTCGCCCTGCCATTACAGCTCCTGACAAAGAGCCCCTCTCCGGACAGCGTAAATCGCGGTGGGTCGGGATAAGGAGCCGGCCGGCCGGGACAGGCGATCTCCCGGCGATGGGACAGCCGGGAATGTCCAACATGGCTAATCGCGGGGTGGGTGTTGGCTCCAAGCTCGGCAGGGCCGCCCCAGCCGCGCCGGGAC
>VXBX01007478.1:752150-786299 GCA_013400415.1 Scytalopus superciliaris
GGTGGGGCCAGAGGCGCGGCAGCCAATGAGCGTGCGCCGCGTGCAGCGGGGGCGGGGCCTCCTCGGCACGGGGCGGGACATGGGGGGACTCATGGATAGCTCTTTAATTCCCAAATAGTCCAAGGCAGAGGGTCATTGACTCCGGCAGTTTCGCGGGGGGACATCGCTCGGCGAGGGGCCGCAGCGTGGTTTCCTGGCTCTGCTGGTCTAAGTGCCTCGTCCGGCGGGCACCTGAGAGCTAAGGAGGCGGCGCTGAAACATTGCCTGGCTGTTGCCGTGCTTGGGCAAATCGCAGCTGCCCGCTGGCTAGCGGGACAGTTACTTTGTGTTTTGCAAAACTTCTGTCCCTCAGATACACAGCCTGTGAGCACAAAGCGCTGCTGAGTTCGAGGTGCGGCATTTACGCTGTCAAGGAGCAGTAAGCGGCGTGATAAGCAAATATCTTCAGGGTCTTGAAGTGCCAGCTTAAAATACAAGTCCCACAGTTTTAGGGGGCTGGGAAGACATTGCGTTGCTCTGAAAGGATGTTGGTGCATCTGGGTTGGCATTTGGCGTTTGTGCGTGGTCTGTAGGTCGGAAAAAAAGCATCGAGGTCCTGCTGTGTTCTGCGTCGCTAAATTGTAGCCCCGGAGTCGGTGCCTTTCCTCAGCTCAGCGGCCAGGCAGGTTATTTTGAAAATACACTGGCTGATACAGTAGCAGCTTTTCAACTTACCCGTCACACCACTATAATTGAGTGAGACCTCATCTGAACAAAGTTAGAGCTGCCCGGATCCTGCCAAGATTATGATCCTCACTCTGCCTGGTTTTGGTATCAGTATAAATATTAGTTTGATTAACATAGGTATTCAGTAATTCCATGATAGGACATAACCAGACTGGACACTCAGTGTGCTCCATGGGAAAAATTACGAGTGTGGAAGGTTTTTATTTCAAGCCTTGTTCACTGGTTAATATAACCCTTGATCTGAATACTGTGTTGGTGTGTGAAATACTTACTGTCTTTGTCATCCAAGTTTATAAGTGAAACAGTGGCATATTACCTACCTGGCAGTGACCTGTTGATGTAGAGGGATACTGTCAGGTACTTCATTACTGACATTGTTCAGGCCATTGGAAAACTGGTTAAAATAGCTTGCAAAAAGGTGGGCATATAAAATGGGGAAATGGTGCCCGTATTGCTTTTGTCTGTTTGAGTGTGAAATACAAGATTAAATGCTTTCTCTTTTGTGGTGGATAAGTTGTACAGTTATTACAATTTCTCTCTATACGGGTTATGCAAATTGAAAAATGAGATCAGTAGATTTGCTACTCAAGCACCAATATCCTACTAGACAGTGGAAAGAAAGTTCAAATAGTACAAATACAGGGTTTTAAAATAATTATTACTTATTTGAACTGCAGGAGGAAAGCTTGCAAGACAGAACCACTGTGATACCTGTTCAGCCAAGGACAGCCTGATCATCTGACTGAGAGATTTACTAAATTGTCAGCTCATTTTGTGGGTAGTTACAGTGTTGGTACCGGATCTTGGGCACAACCCACTAGACAAACAGGGCTTTGGCAAAGGACCATGGTCTGCTCTGTCTTCAAACCAGCAGGCCTGTGCCTCTCTCCCTAGTTTGGGGTAGCACAGGAGAGCACAGCAAGTCACAAACAGCACAGCAAGTCACGAACAGCACACCAAGCAGGCTGTAGTTCATCACAGACCAGCTGGGGTGAAAACTCTATGCACTTGTGAAATACACTGGGCTCTGGGAAGAGTATTCCAGCTGTGCAGCTTTTCCAAGAGATCCCTTCCTGCTCACAGGCTTACCTGTGGGAGTGACCATAAGAAGCTGAAAATCCTCTGAACTAGTCCCTACTGGTCAGAGCACTGCTGCCTTTTGCCAAGTACTCATTCCTCACATAAGTTAACAACAGAACACTCTCCTCTTTACCAGGAGGGTCTCTAGGCAGAGGGAGGGGTGCAACAGAGCCTAGTGTAGGGTCATCTGCCAGCTAGATGAGGGGAAAAGTGAGTGGCACAGGTCTCTTGCAGCATATCTGATGTAAGAAATTGGCCTTTCTTACAAGTTTCTTCTGCCCCTGACATACTGGAGAGCAAACAAGTACTGAAAGCATGAGTCCTCACAGAGCACCTATGGAGCAGTATCTGGGTAGAAGGCATTTCTATCTGGTAACATCTGCTATGCTGAAGAAAAACCCAGGTATTAGTGCACTCTGGTTACTTGAAAATGGATTACATTTTGTGCATACTGTGTTTTCATGTCCTTATAAGCTGTTACCATCACCACTGACAGACTTGCATAATCAGGAACAAATGAACAATTGTAGTTCTTCAATGTGCTTTTCCTCAGGAACATTCAGTAAGTGTCTTTCCTGTTGGTTCAAGTTGCCAATGGCTACCTTAAAGTCTTCAGGGGTTGCACCTGTGTTCTCCAGTACCATTGAGGGGTGGACTGTGGAAATAATTCTTTGTATGACACTACTTTTCTCCTTCTAAAGGTGGCCTAGACTCCAACAATCCTGTGCATCATTCTGCAAATTCAGTGGGGGACAGTTGTTGATCTTAGAAGAGTCATATCCAGCAGTAAATAACAAAGAAGAAAAAGCCAATGTTTTTCCACAAAAAAACCCATGAAAATTGTGAGGCATGTCAGGCTAAGCTGCACAAGTCTAACTTCTGTTATTAAACTATCTTACAGTCTCATAAGTAGATTTGGACCTACTTGCCCTTTCACGGCATGAGTTGACACAGGCAGGCAGCTGGAACAACCACAATTCACAGCTAGAATGCAAAGAGTAAATTCATTTCCATTACCTCGCTAACCAGGGGATCCCTGAAGCAACACCCAGACCAAGGTACACAAGTGGAGACACAGGCAGCATGCTAGAGATCCATAAACTCAGCCCACAAGAGAGGATCACTGGCCAGCTGTTCACACAGGCTCATCAAAATTTATTGCCAGCTGCAAGGTCTTGAGTGATTTACAATCCTCTTCTGCTTTTACCCCATTCCTCCCAACACACAGCTTGATGATACTGAATAACTGTGAAGACACTGAGCAATTATAATGGGCTCACAGATGTGGCAGCTCATTGAATCTATTGTAGTCCATAATATCACAGAGTGATACTGACTAGATGCTGACTTATATTGTCTGAATAGAGGTGCAATAAATTAATGTACTATTTTTAAATATATGTTTTGCGTGTGGGTTTCTGATGGTGCTTAAAGGGTTGGAAATTCATTTTAACAGGATGTGTGCAACCACAGCACCATGCTAGTTAACTAAGGTGCTGGACTGTGATGCATGGCATTTTCAGAATCCTACTCTGTGACAGACCACTTTGTCTTTCTAAATTTTTTGAATAGAGTATTCGTTTGACACAGCATGAGCCAGTGGCAATTTTGATGTCACCCATTGGAAAGCTAAAATATGGTTGAAATTATGCTGGTACACACTTGACATTGCAGCACACACACAGTTCTGACTAGTTTTGGGAAAATAAAACTTGTTTTCTAAAAAAAAAATCAGTTGCAAAACTTCTCTTTTATGTGAGATTCAAACTGGTGTTTTGAATGATTTTTCCGGTAGTTTTCTTGTGATCTTAGTTATGATTTTTGCATAATGGCTCAGCAAACGATGCTGAGCTGCCTTGCATGTCATCTTCATGTAAATCACTTCAGTGAGTCTTGAAACAATGCTTAAAATATCCATCCTGTTTTGCATTTCATCCAAATGTAGAAACAATTTAGAGCAAAATGCTTGTAGGACTCGTCGGGTTTTGTTCAGTGGTTGATTTGTGCACTATGATTCATCCATTCTGCTTATTTTAAAATAACCTTTCAATAGTTTTCAGTCATCACTGTAGAAAGATGATAAAAAGTTTGACATGAAAATATTCCACTTCAATACTACTAAATTCTTGCAAGTTAACGAAATGTGGATGAAATATGGTAAGTGACAGTAACATAAATATTATTGATTCCTGTATTGCACTCTTGTTTTGCTGCAATGATTTTGAGAGTCTGTCTGGATGACTTCATTTTACCAGGTTTTCTTCTTACTTTTTTCTCTCTCTTTTAATTTTTCCTTCTTGTTTGTTATTTCTCCATCTTTCTTACAAGACCCCTTCCCACATTGAAAGGCTGCAATACCTGTCCCTGGAGCCTTCTCCAGGCTGAACAACCCCAACTCTCTCAGCCTTTCTTCAGAGGAGAGACATTTTAGTGCTCTGATCATTCCTGTGGCCCTCCTCTGGACTTACTCCAACATGTCCCTGTCTTTCTTGTGCTGGGGACTCCAGAGCTGGACACAGTACTCCAGGTGAGATCAGAGCAAAGCAGAGGGGTAGAATCACCTCTCTCATCCTGCCAGTGTCTTTTTATTTATCCCAGGAGATTACTTGCTTTCTGGACTGCAAGCACACATTGCTGGCTCATGTTCCAGTTTTTGTCCACTGGCACCCCCAAGTCCTTCTCCTCAGGGCTGCTCTCCATCAGTTCATCCCTGTGTTGGTCCCAGCAGCTGCCCTGACCCAGGTGCAGCACCTTGCACTTGGCCTTGTTGAACCTCATGAGGTTCTCATGGGCCCACTCCCCCAGCCTGTCCAGGTCCCTCTGCATGGCATCCAGTCCTTCTATCGTATCAGGTGTATTTGGACACTCCCTGCTGGTAGGAGTTGCAAACATTTGTGGCAGTGAAGTTAAACAGTGCCCAGGAAAAGAAATGTGGCTACCTACTGTTGGTAAACTGTGCTTGCCTGTGCCAAGGAGAGCATTTTAAGGACTTCTGAGCATTCTTCTGGAGATGGCACGTTCTTGGAAGCTGTTTGTGTGCCCCACCTGCTTGGAGGATGAGAGAATTTATTAACATAGATGCAAGCACTTCCACATGGGTTGGCCTGAGTGCCTTGGAATATCCCAGACAGGTCTAATTTACTGGTATAGATGTAGCAGTTCAGTGACTTGTAAGTTGGTGCCAAGAATAGCTGAGAACGTGTAAGAAGATATGGGGCCTAAATGCTGAGCTGTACATTACTTTTCTTAGAGTTCTACATTGCAAGAAGCAATGGATAATGAGGTTACTTCAGGTGTCTGTGAAGTTACTTCCCAAATTTGGATGACTATGAATCCAATACAGCTCTGTGAGTGTAGTTCATATCTAAACTATAGTTTATATCTCTTTTTTTTTTTCCAGCTGAAATATATACATATAGACAATTTTCATGGATTTTAATCATAAATGAATATGGAATAAACATTGGAACTTTTCAGTAAGGTCACACTCTAGTGCTTTCAATGTGCAAAACCACTTACCACTATCAACCCAGTGTGCTGACAGCTTGGGTATAACAGGATGGATGTAACAGAACCTTGACAGTGACTACTAGAGTGCCTTACTTTTTCATAAATTTTTTTCCACCTTTTGTACAGATGACTAGATGTCCTGCCTCCTGTAACTAAATATGGTGAAGTTCAGTGCATTGCTGGCTCTAGTGATTTTTAGCATATGGGGGAACTTACTAGAAAAAGAACTGTGGCAGATATAGGTGTGCATAGAGCACAGTGGAGTTTTCATAGAACAGTACTGTTAAAGTACAGAACTGTATAGTAGTACCTTGATAATAGTTCACCTAACAAGATGAGAACAGTTAGTTGTTTTATGTTGTAAAACTGGAAAAAAACCCCAGTAATTACCTTCCAGAGGAAGTGGTAACTGTTTCAAAAGTCAGATGTACCAGAGTGTTTGGGCATACATTTCCATCTGAAGAAACGAGGGAGGATGAAATAATTTCATGTAGAAAGAAAACAGATTTCCAGTTGGTTTTACCTGGCTTGAGTCCAGCTACAGTACTCCACTAGGCAAAGGGAATTATCTTGCACACAGCTTTTGGCTGACACAGGAAAGCAGAGGCCATACAGGTTATCACCTGAGAAGGGCCCATTTTATTATCCAGGAAGATGATCCAAGCCTTTTAAGCCTGAACTGGCTTGGTATGGCCTGTTGCAGATTACATCAGTGAAAAACTTCCTAACAAAAACTGGTTTGTGTAGCTGGACAAGACAGCACAGCTTTTCCATCTCACAGTGTGCTGCGTGGGAGTCCAGGGGAGGGGAGCTTGTGGGAAACCCACTCTTAGAGAGCTTTCATTAAGAGCAGTTGTACTGGGTTTGCATAGCAAGGTTTAAGTAGCAGGGGGTGCTGTGCAGGGGTGGCTTCTGTGAGAAGCTGCCAGAAGCTGGAAGACCACAGTGAGCCAGACTGTCCCCCTGCAGCCCATGGAGAACAGCACACTGGAGCAGGTGGATGCCCCAGTGAGCCTGTGGGAAGCCTGTGCTGAGGCAGGTTTGCCTCTATGGAGAGCAGAGCCCATGCTGAAGCAGGTTTGTTGGCAGCACTTGTGACACGCTGAAACAAGTCTGTTCCTGAGGGACTGCACCTTGTGGGATGGGGCCCACACTGTAGCAGTCCATGAAGCACAAAGGAGTAAACATTAGAGAACTTTAAAGAAATTGCAGCATGATGCCTTCTGTTCGGTTACTACTAAATTATTTTTCATATTTGATTAGAAAATTGTGTTAATTTCTCCACCTTGAGTCCAATGTTGGTACTGCCATTGTATGTAGATTTTTTTCTGGGATTCTTGGCAATGACTCCTGTCAAAACTAAACACCAGGAGTACAGAAGGCATCGGGGAAATCTTCAGCAGTCTCCTTTCTACACAACTGTAACCTGAAAAAGCTTCAGAAAGAGTCAGTGCTTATGGATTTCTTATCAAAGCCATGCGAACTACAAGCTTTGCTGTGCTTTTTTATGAAATCTCAGGATTCTTCTGCTTCATGTTCTGCCTACATTACAGAATAGTAATCCACCTAAGAGATATTTTTATTGTGATTCTGTTTATCACAATATTTGGAACTTTAGTTTTACTTCAGTTTTTGTGTTAGGGAATATTGATCCGGAGCTAAAACATGGTGAACATATGAAAATTAATCAAAGACTTTATCTACAAGTTTCTATCTATAAGTAGAGGCTGATCATTTTTTGCTAAGTATCTAACCAAAGTCTCATCTTGGGCTGTTAGCACTTAGTCTAAAGTTCACACTGACCTACTTCTTGTACCTTTATGGACTAAGCAGTTCTCTGGGTTGTGCCAGGGCTTTTCATTCTGACAGTGTCTCCTGCTGCACTGTATTGGTTGACCCTATGAAGTTGGTTTTGACTGTCTTTATGTAGAAATAAAAGTTACTTAGAACTAAGTATAGACTAAGGAAATTATTTTTGATTGTTTTGAAGCAAAACACTGATCTTAATTATAAACTGCAGAGATCAAGACTAGGATTGCTCTTGCACAGATAAAATCATATGTCTGAAATGGAAATAGAAGATATCTGTTTAAAAGAAGATCGGTTAAAAGAAATTGAATATACTTCAGTGTTTGGAATGAGGCAAAAATTGGGAAAGGTATAGAGAAACACTGCAGAGTGTGAAAATATTTTTACAAAAATGGCTGAATTTAGGGAATTGTTTTCTTGCATTTCTTAAAATTTTGTGTCTGTATTTCATAATCTTACAATGCTGTACATCAGTGATATTTTTACTCCTTCAATTTAAAGTATCTTCTTAAAAATGAATACTTAAACACAACTTTCCCACACACCAAAACTGATGGAAATAGGGAAACAAGGTTGTTCTGTAAGAAAGGCTAATACTTTTTATTTTCAGCCCTTTCATGTCGTGCTTATGGAAGGTCCTTCCTGATCAAGCCATATCCCCAGTGTGAGACATTTTCAGCCTCACTGGCTATGTTGTGCTGAATCTGTCTTCCCTGCAGGGAGAACCAAGAAGATGAGACAGGTAGAGACAGGGAGACAAAGCCAGATAATTGTTCAATTGCAGAGCTTTAGAATGAACAGGCTGCCCGCACTGTCGCTTTCTTGCTCTCTATTGCCGTGGTGATACTATTTCCATCCAGGAAAGGAAGACTGCACTCAGCAAAGGGAATTTCTATTCGCAGTCTGTTCCATCAGCGTTGAGTTGATTCTGGAACTCGTTGTAAGGGCACAACAAGAGGAGAGCGAAGGCTCTGGGGAAAAGAACTGCTTGAGAAAGGAGGGGAGCCTTTTCAGGCACAAGAGAGAAATGGACCCCGCCGGGCTGGCTGGTGCTGTCCGCGGTGCTGAAACTCCGCCGGGGGAGGAGGAGGAGGAGGAGGAGCAGGAGGAGGAGGAGGAGGAAGAGCACCCAGCAAACTGAAAGTTTAAAAGTCTTTTGCATGCAGACGAATGATGAGGAAGTCTGTACTTTGGCTCACGCTTAGGCACTGGCCGTGGTTGGTCTGTGCAGGCTTTGCAGGTAAAGCTTTGGTAGTGGCTCAGCTACGTTGGCAGTGCCTGTAGCTGGGGGATCAGTTCAGTGCAGGGAAGCCCGATAAGGAAGCAGGGCATAAGTCCAGGTTTAATAATGTAAAGAGCATAGATTGAAGTGTATCCAAAGCTGCACCTGTGTCCTGGGAGCGACTCTAGACAATGACAGAGTTGAGGATGTTCTATATTACATCCTCTTATTCCTTGCAGCCAGTGAAATGGTCACATTCCCTGCCCACCACAGCCCCATGCAGCATCCCCTACCCCAAAACCAAACCAAACAAAGCAAAGCAAACCCAACCCTTATACTTTTCTTGTTTAAGATTAGTGCCTTTTTACATTAAAAATCAAGTTCCCTGTGCTCTGTTTCAAATCTGTTGCATGGTGTTAACTGCAACATGGAGTAATTGCAAGATACAATTCAAGAAATTTTACTTGGCATCAGCAAGGAACTTGATGAGGCTGTTAGTTGGGTTTTGTAGGATAATGTGAACAAGACGACTGTGTGTGTGCTCTGCAAGGTGGAAAAGACATTTGGGAGTGGGAATGTTTTGTATTTAGAAACCTCAGCTCTTCAGGTCACTTTCAATGGGTTTCCTTAACCATGAGTAGTCACTGGCAAGCAGGAGCATCCCCAGTTTATGACCATGTGACAATTATCTTCCCTACTGGCTAAGCTGCTGGGCTGAGCATTGATGTGCTCACCAGTCCAGTGCAGGTGTGAGGTAAGGCAGGGAGGGACTGCCCACCCACATCTCTTGGAGTGAGCAAATCCTTGATCTTACTAGGTGTCAGTTTTCTGACCCTCTGTATTTCTCTGAGGCTCTTAGACTTTTGTTGTTGTTGTTGTTGTTATTTTGAGTATTTGTGAGACTGTTTGTGACATCACATTTTCTTTCTTTGGGTTTTGTTGGGGTTTTTTTATTTGCTTATCTTGCTGATTTTAATTTGTGCTCCATTTACAAGAAGATTTTCTGACTAAAGTCAATCCATTTTGGTAGCCAAGCCTCAGGTCACATTCAGCTGAGCCACAAAAGACATAGATGCTCAAAAGTAACAACCACAACAAAAAAGTTTCATGAGGATCATGAAAGATCCTCAGGTGGTTTAGAAATGATGTGCAGGGAGTGCTCTGCACTGAACTGCAGCCTGACAGTCTTTATTGGTTCTGCCTGGCAGCCCTGAGTGAATCTGTAGGGATTGTATGGGAAAGCAGAGTGTAAATGACAGAACTGAAATCTCTTCAAGACCCAAGTGTTGGAAATGCTGTAGCTAAGAGTTGGTTTTATTTCGCATATCCATCTCAAAAGGCTGAGAAACCTAGAAGACCAGAATTTTTGACAGAAAGTGAAGAAAAAGGGTTGTTTTCCTCAACCCTGGAAAAGACTGAGGGGTTGCCCCAAGGCTGAGTGGGGGGAAAGGGGTGGGAAGGAGGGAAAGGCTGCCTGTATTGGGTTTGTGTGGCCAGATTTTGGTGGCGGGGGTGCTACAGGGGTGGCTTCTGTGAGAAGCTGCCAGAAGCTTCCCCCGTGTCCAACAGAGCAAATACAGCTCCAGGACAGACCCATTGCTGGCCAAGGCTGACCCCACCAGCAATGGCAGGAACACTTCAGTGATGACATATTTAAGAAGGAAAAAAAAGTACCTGCACAGACATAATTGCACTCAGAGAAGAAAGGAGTGAGAACCTGTGAGAGGAACAACTCTGCAGGTAGCAAGGTCAGGACAGAAGGAGGAGGAGGAGGTGCTCCAGCTACCAGAGTAGAGACTTCTCTGCAGCCCATGGTTAAGAATATGGTCAAGCACGCTGTCCCCCTGCAGCCCATGGAAGTCCACATGGCTGCAGAGATCCACCTCCAGCCCGTGGAGGAGACCCATGCCAGAGCAGGTGGATGTGGGAAGCAAGCTGTGACCCCATGGGAACCCCATGCTGGAACAGGCTCCTAACAGACCCATCAAGAAAGGAGCCCACACTGGAGCAGGTTTCCTGATAGGCTGTGAGACCCACATGGGAGCAGGCTGCTCTTGGAAGGACTGCACTCTGTGGAAAAGTGACCCATGTTGGAGAAATTAATGAAGAAGTGTTGTCCATGGGATGGGCACATGTTGGAGAAGTTCCTAAAGACCTGTCTCTCATGGCAGGGACTCCATGCTGGAGCAGGGGAAGGACTCCTGTTTCTGAGGAGAGGCAGAAACAACTTGTGATGAACTGACTGTAACCCCCATTCTGTGCCTCCCTGCACCACTGGGCATGGATTTGTTTCACTTCTTCTTATATTGCTCTGAAGGGGAAAGGTGTGTGGAGGGAGAGGCAGCAGGGCTGTGCTGGGAATGCACTTGTGAGGTGGGAGAGATGGAATAAGGGGAAGGGATGTCAGTCTAGGAGAGGGGAAGGAGCAGAGCTGCCCCACCCTGGGCACCCAGGCAAGGTTTGATTCTGAAGGTTGCATAAACTGTATAAAACCTCAACTCAGTTGGAAGATTGCCTTCCTTCTCACCCTGTCATTAAGCTGTACATTCACTTTTTAATTGTCAGTTGTTTCTTAAAGCCTTCACTTTCCAGTCCAAATGCAAACGTTTCCTTCATTTTGCCATTTCAAATCCTTTGGCCCTGGGGTTCCCTGGGGTGCATGCCAGGGTGTTCCCTAGTTTATTTTACCATTCTGTGCTGCTCCCTGTATGGAAGGGAAAAGTGAACATACTACCAAAATACAAAAACAGGGCCACAGAAATGATCAGAGGATGGAGCACCTCTCCTCTGAGGAAAGGTTGTTCAGCCTGGAGAAGAGAAGGTCCCAGTGAGACTTGACTGAGGCCTTTCAATACTTGCAGGGGGCTTCTAAGAAAGACAGGGATGCATTTTTTAACAGGGCCTGTTGCAATAAGACAAAGGAAATGCTTTCAAACCAAAAGAGTGTAGATTCAGATTAGACCTAAGGAAGAAGCTGTTTATGACAAGAGTGAGGAAACGCTGGCATGGGTTGTCCAGAGATGTGATAGGGGTTCTGTCCCTGTAAAGGTTCAAGGTCAGGTCAGATGCGGGTCTGAGCAATCTGATGTGAGGGAGTTGGACTAGATGACCTTTAAAGGTCTCTTCCAACCCAATCTATTCTATAATCCTACCTAGTTTTCATTTGAAAAGCACACAGACCAGAGATCAGTATGAGGGGGGAGCCACTTGATGCCTTTGAGTTTAGCTGGAGAAAACTTTTCCCTTTTCTGATCCTGCTAGCAAAAGGTTAAAACCTACAATAATGTCTGCATATCAAAGAAATACAAAAGGACAAACATCAATAAGGGAGCCAGCTACAGCATGGGGAGCAAAGCCAGTGATGCCCTTGCACACCTGAAAACCATAAAAACATTCACAAAAACAAAATTAGGGCCACAGCCTTCTCGTGTTTGTTAGGGTTTTGTTTTGTTTTGTTTCTAACTGCAACATTTACCAAGTAGGGCAGGAAGTTCACTTTTCCAGCATCATTCATACACACCTACCCCCAGAAGCGACTTCAAATTACCTTACGGAATGGAACTCAATTCCCGGTCAAATTACAGGGACAGAAAATGGACACACACAGCTTTTTACCAGTGAGGACTTCCCACTGCTCTGTTATTTCCATTTGGCAAAATCTGGGATAGCTTTGTGATTCTTCTGCCCTCGGGTGCCATCTCACTGAAGCAGCACGCAGAACAGGAAGTAAGAACACAGGAGCACAACGATTCCAGTTTGGATTAAAGAACTGACACAAACCTCTGCATTAAGATGACAGTCGTTGGAACCAGCAAATAAAATTAGACACACTGCAGTGTAATCTTAATAAATGGATAAGTGGTAAATAAGGCTACAGGCCACCAGAAAGAGCCGTTGTACTTTTCTGCTCAGCACGTGAACATACAGATTCACCCTCTAAATCCTGGACATTCCTTGAATACCAACACTCAGAAGAGGTTTCCAACAGCAACACGGCATGCATGACAAAGTAAGAAATACTCATCCTTAAGGCTGCTAACTTTTTAAGTCTTTGCCCATATACTAAGGAAATGTAAGAGCAAACAAACTACTGGAAAGTTCAATGCACAATCCATGAAAAATTAAGGCTATAAATTGGGAACCCAATGACAAGTATAAATCATGCAACAGCTGCTCTATTGCACAGCTGTCCTGAATAAATCACCCTCCATAGCTCACGTCCAAGGTATAAACTAGGCAGCTGGCAAATACTCCAAAAACGTAAAATCACTTTCCTTGTAGATCTTCTGCGTTATTTTTCCTCAGGAAACCAAACATCAAACGGCAACAAGAGACAGAAACAGTACCTAAAATCCCGCAACGTCATCTAACACTACGTCTGAAATTCCAGTTTCAAGGGGAAATAATGCCCGGAATCCTAGGAGCATTCCAACAGCGTCCTGATCACTTTTCATCACAACGTGAATGTGTGCACCCTATGCATTTCTCCGTAAGCTCTGCAGATAAACAAACAATCCCAAAACACAAACAGATCAAAACAAACAGTCGTCTGGGTCCCTGGGAAAATACATAAGGCTGGCGGGGGGGGGAGAGGGGGAGATAGCAGAGACACAGTGTGAGAAGAGCTGCCTTGCAGCCCCGGCTCCAGCCGAGCGGCAGCGGAGGCGCATCACCCGCTCCCCGCTCCGCCTCCCGGCCGCGCTCCCTCCCCGGGGCTGGCTCTCCCTTCCCTCCGCCTCTCCGCTTCCCCCGCCGCGGCCCCGGGGCTGTGTCTCTGCCTTCCCTGCTCTCCCTGCCCGCGGAGATGCCGTGCGGGTGGATGGGGTCGCTGGTGCTGGCGGCGCTGCTGGCGGCGGCGGGGGCGCAGTACGAGCGCTACAGCTTCCGCAGCTTCCCGCGGGACGAGCTGATGCCGCTGGAGTCGGCCTACCGCTACGGGCTGGACCAGTACAGCACCGAGAACTGGCCCGAGAGCGTCAGCTACCTGGAGGTCAGCATGCGGCTGTACCGCCTGCTGCGCGACAGCGAGGCGTTCTGCCACCGCAACTGCAGCGCCGCGNCTACCTCCGTCCCGGTCTCTCCTCCCCAAAGTCTCACCTGGTGCGGTGTCACTCGGTGTCGTGGTGGAGCGGGACAGAATGATGTGTCCCTCCCTATACGTGGCATGTCCCAGCACGGCCTCGATGGGATGCAAGTGCCCGGTGCGCCCAGTGCTGGAAAAGTCGTGCCGACCTCTCGCCTGCCCTTGGCACGGTTTTCTCTGTGCCATGGCCTCGTTCCCCATTTGCCACCCCCACACCGGTTTAGCTGCCAGTTGTCACCCATCTCACCTCTCCATTTCTCCCCTGCTCCCTGGTCAGGCCCCCCAGTCCTTGTCCCCTTGGCTGCCCACTGTACGCTTCATCGTCTTCTCCTTGTCAAGCCTTTCAGTCCCTTCTTCCCACTCACCTCGTGTAACCAACACTGGGATCAGTGTATTCCTTGTCTTTCTCCCTGCTTACCCACAAAGTACCATCCAGCTCTCTCTTCACCAGTTTTTCCACAGCTCATCCAGCATGTCTCCTAGATCAGCCCCTCCAGTTCTTCCCTGACATCTGGCCACTGGATCCTGCTTGTGTCATTCCTGTCCCTGCCCCTCATCTTTCCATCTGCCTTTACTTTCTAACCTTCTCTGCAACCTTTTTCAGACTCTTCATGTCACAGCTCTGCTGTTGCAAGTGCTCTTCACTAGTTCCTCTCCCTCAGCGTGTCCACCTTCTCGACTTGCTCACTTCTTGCCTGTGACTTGCACATAGCCTGATGCCTGCAAAACTCCAGTTTTGTTACAGCCGTGGGAAGAAATGAAGCAAAAATTGGCTGCTGAATTGGGACACTAATGCTAGCCTGGGAATGGTATTTACCTTTTGCTCTTGGGTCATCCAGGACTGGGGACACACACCTCTCAAGAAATTTCATCCTATTCCTCTAGCTTCTTGCCATTCTTCTGTCCAGGATCTAATTGATTGTTTTCTCCCTGCTCATCTTCTCTTCTCTGTATCAAGGCCCATCCCTCATGCCATCCCTTCAGATACCAACCACAGTTACTCACATTTCAGATGAACGGGGCATCTGTGGGGGGAGAGAACAAGCTGAGCTCTTTGGTTAGGTTGTTTTCTCTTTCAGAGATTCACTTCCAGCATATCCCAGTCTACATTATATAGAGTTGTGTGCTCGTGTGTTCTTTTTGAGACTGCCACTTGAAAGCATGTGTCTGCCAAACTGTTTCCTAAGACCATACCAAAGAAATTTAACTTGAAACATTAAAGCCTCTGCACACACTAAACAAAAGGTACCAAATGTTTCTTTTGAGTAACTGGGAGGGCAGGCATTCCTCGAATTCTCGAAGCCATATAAGGATACGAAAATGACATCACCATGAATGTTTCCTTTTCTTGTCTTAATTTAACTATTAATTCCCCCCGTGTGGTATGTACTAAGTTTGCAATGTATGGACCACAGCAAAAATCATTTCATACTGACCGTTTCTAATACAGTCAAGTAACTGGCAAATAGGAGCATGAGAGGGAGAGTGGAGGGATCCCTCTCACTTTAGACTGTTTTTTCAACCGCATTTGCAGTAGGTTTGAGCAGTGTAGTTAGATGTTTTTGCCTTTAGTGTCTGTTGTTCATACTGTCTTTCATATGGGACCGTAATCCAGCTCTGAGCCCTTATTACTCACTTAGGGACTTCTGAATGGGCCTTCCAGAGCTACAAACTTCTGCATCCAAAGGACTTTTTCCTGGCTGGAGGTCCCTGAGAAAGGAATGTCCCTTCCCCCAGCCTTCCACCCCCTCCAACAGCGTTTATAGTATAGGAAGAAGAGGGAGGGAAACACTTTATGTAATTTTTTGGAGTGACTATGTGTTTATTCAGGTGGGTTTCACGGTGAAATTTTGCCACGTCTTAAGATTCTTAAAGTAGATGTTTCTGTGCTGTGGCTCTGGAGGGAGCTTTCTCAGAGCCACGGAGTTTCACTTAGGAATGTGTTTCTACAAAAACCTTTCTTTATTTATTTTTTTGAGAGGTGAAAATTGAAACCAAGAGTGAATTACGGACTGAGTAAAAATGTGACCTGTCAGCCTTACCAAAGAAAGAGGATTACAGAAGGCAGCACAAAAGAAACCAGGCATCTTGACGAAAGTGCAGCTGAGATTTTCCTTTGTGTTTAGCCCCAGCTGGGCTGGCTGGAAGTGCGTAGTTTTGGGATAACCAGGAAGGGCAACTGGCAGAGTTCCAGCTCACAGCAGCAAGGCTGGGTTGGAGTCTTTCTTTGGTGCAGGCGTCTCTCAGGTTTCTTTCTGAAATGAAAAAATACCTTTTATGGATGCAGAGAGAAGAGTGCGTGTGCATCTGTGCCTGTGTTTCCTCCTTATAAACATACACCATCATAAGCTATTTCAGACGTGAGGTGGGGCTCTGTATTGCCTTTAACATTTCACAGATACCCAGGGCTTCTGCTTTCTCCCTCACTCTTCCTAAATATATCCACATATACTATATAATTTATGAAAATTTGTGTTTATATATAAAATATTAAAAAAATTAAATAAGTGCCTGCACGTGGAAATACATACACGTTTCGTATATGCAGTTGTAAGTGAGAAATGTATCCTTCACAAAGTCTATTTAGTTGGGATTAAAGTTAGTTTGAAAATGGGTACGAAAAATCACATAATTAGGACACAGTTATTGAGCAAGTCTCTGCAGTTTGCTCTGACTTGGTAATGCCACTGGGAAGATGCATTATTGTAATATTGTCCTTTGTGCTGCTAGACAAATAAGTGACATAAACACCCTGGTCAGTGATGACCCCTGCCCAATATCCATAAGTTAACATTAGTACTTGCTGTGAGATTATTCCCATGCAGGAGCAACAAGTCAGCTTTGTGAACAGGGGAGTGGGAAGGGAAAAAACATAATCTCTTTGACTTACAACCATCTCTACCATCTGCAGCAATAAAAGGCTTTCAAAATTAAAAAATTCATTCTTGTGGGTAATGCAGCTAGGCATAAACCTGGGATGAATTATATCAGTTTTACTATATGATTGTACCTGTTGAGACTATTTTCAGTAGAAGTAGGTTGTGTATATAGAGACTGTAGGAAACATCACTGACAAAAGCTGGGAACATCTGAACTGTTGTTTTGGGTTTTTTCCCAATTAACTTTTTTTAACTCCTTTCTCTTTTCCCTGTCCCTGTATAGGCTAATAATCTTCCAAAAGCTATTGCAGCAGCTCACACATTTCTTTTGAAGCATCCAGATGATGAAATGATGCAAAGAAATATGGCCTACTATAAGAGCATACCTGATGCTGAGGAGCACATTAAAGACTTGGAAATGAAGCCTTATGAGGTAGGCTTTTTATTCGGTGTTTGATCTTTTGAACTCTTCTATTACTCCATTTACTGGGTGAAACTGTGGGATCTCATTTGCTTATATGTTCTCAGTTCTTACTTTCCCTCTTTCTGTCACCTCAGTCACTTCCATTCTGCCTTCTTGATTCATTCAGTAATTCTCACCTGTCCTGCACTTCATTGTTCCATAAATGAGTCACAGTAAATCACAGACAGTGGCATACCTGAAAGCTACTACATGCACATCACTGTTGGAGCTAAGCAGTTGCACAGTTATTCAAATTCATGAGTGCTGTGGCAGCACAGTTTAAAATAACTCAGACATTTGGTGTTAAGATTCAATTGAAAATCTCTGTCGCAATCTGTGCTTTAGGCTCACACTGTTACTTCTGTCCAGCAGGCTTTTCTTTTGAGCAGAAATGGAATTACATACTGCGTTCTCTAGGAAATACCTGGTAAAATCCATTAGCCATCTGTATTTGTTGTCCTTACATTAAGCTGGAGAACAACTTGTGTAGTCCATCCAGAAATGTGGAGATGTCATTTACTGCATTTGACTTCACACACCACTTCCCACAGATCAGTTACTGCTGGTTTTCATTCCTGCCAATTTTTCAGAATCTCTTTGTCAGGGCTGTGCGAGCGTACAATGGTGACAATTGGAGAACATCCATCTCAGACATGGAACTGGCTCTGCCCGATTTCTTCAAAGCCTATGATGACTGCACAGCAGCCTGTGAAGGCTCCCGAGAGATCACAGATTTTAAAGACTTCTATCTTTCCATTGCAGGTGAGTGGTGAGTGGTTAGGAAACAGGAAGGAAAGATTTCAATTCATCCATAGGATTGACTACCCAAGTCCTGTTCCTAAATTGGGTCAATAGGACTTTATTAGATTAATGTAAACCTGCTTGAATTCTGGTTTACCTTTTTGTTCTTTTCAGTAACATAAATGAGGGCTCTCAGGCAATCAGAACAGAGTTGTTATATTAGCATGGTAGTTCTGTGTCAGAATAACATAGATGTGTAAGTAGTAATAACTGTCCCATCCAGGTAGCAGTGGTTAATCCAGACAGGGCTCTTGACCATCATTTCAGTGTCAGTTTGGCTGCCTTTGAGGCTCAGTTGCTAGCCTGCCTTCAAAGTCACCTTTGGGGATTTCTGTAGGTCCAGTGATCTGTATCTCCTTTCTCATAAATACAACAAGTTTCTGTTGTCTATTTTTATCTTTTCTACATTAGAGTTTTGCATAGGTAGCATCTATTTTTTGCATGTAGATTAAAAAAATTCCATTGTTTTGCAAAGGAAAAGGGACATCAGCTTTTTTGATTCTTGTCAAAATGGCACATATTAATTTCCTATGCTCTTTGGCAGCAAAAGAAACAAGTAATTTCTCCAGTGCTCTGAGTTCCGTGCTGTTGACAGTATTTGTGTGGAGAACACGTGCGTGTTTTCTCAATAAACTTAGAAATTCTCTTGCACTTTCAATGTTTTTAAGTTGTCATAAGAAAAACCAGCCCAACTTTTTGTCCTTAAAGCCATAATATGTGTTGGCGAGGAAAAACTTTCATGAAATGCTTTCATACATGAGCAGCTCCAGTTTCTCATGGTGTGCAGCTGGTATCCACCAGTAAAGCTGACATGGAATAGCTACTGCAGATCTCAGGCCTTGATTTACTGTTGGGCAAAGCAGGACAAATAAGGAGTGAAGGTCAAATCACAGGCAGTAAAGCAGGAAATACAGACTTTGNCTTTGTGTTTAGCCCCAGCTGGGCTGGCTGGAAGTGCGTAGTTTTGGGATAACCAGGAAGGGCAACTGGCAGAGTTCCAGCTCACAGCAGCAAGGCTGGGTTGGAGTCTTTCTTTGGTGCAGGCGTCTCTCAGGTTTCTTTCTGAAATGAAAAAATACCTTTTATGGATGCAGAGAGAAGAGTGCGTGTGCATCTGTGCCTGTGTTTCCTCCTTATAAACATACACCATCATAAGCTATTTCAGACGTGAGGTGGGGCTCTGTATTGCCTTTAACATTTCACAGATACCCAGGGCTTCTGCTTTCTCCCTCACTCTTCCTAAATATATCCACATATACTATATAATTTATGAAAATTTGTGTTTATATATAAAATATTAAAAAAATTAAATAAGTGCCTGCACGTGGAAATACATACACGTTTCGTATATGCAGTTGTAAGTGAGAAATGTATCCTTCACAAAGTCTATTTAGTTGGGATTAAAGTTAGTTTGAAAATGGGTACGAAAAATCACATAATTAGGACACAGTTATTGAGCAAGTCTCTGCAGTTTGCTCTGACTTGGTAATGCCACTGGGAAGATGCATTATTGTAATATTGTCCTTTGTGCTGCTAGACAAATAAGTGACATAAACACCCTGGTCAGTGATGACCCCTGCCCAATATCCATAAGTTAACATTAGTACTTGCTGTGAGATTATTCCCATGCAGGAGCAACAAGTCAGCTTTGTGAACAGGGGAGTGGGAAGGGAAAAAACATAATCTCTTTGACTTACAACCATCTCTACCATCTGCAGCAATAAAAGGCTTTCAAAATTAAAAAATTCATTCTTGTGGGTAATGCAGCTAGGCATAAACCTGGGATGAATTATATCAGTTTTACTATATGATTGTACCTGTTGAGACTATTTTCAGTAGAAGTAGGTTGTGTATATAGAGACTGTAGGAAACATCACTGACAAAAGCTGGGAACATCTGAACTGTTGTTTTGGGTTTTTTCCCAATTAACTTTTTTTAACTCCTTTCTCTTTTCCCTGTCCCTGTATAGGCTAATAATCTTCCAAAAGCTATTGCAGCAGCTCACACATTTCTTTTGAAGCATCCAGATGATGAAATGATGCAAAGAAATATGGCCTACTATAAGAGCATACCTGATGCTGAGGAGCACATTAAAGACTTGGAAATGAAGCCTTATGAGGTAGGCTTTTTATTCGGTGTTTGACCTTTTGAACTCTTCTATTACTCCATTTACTGGGTGAAATTGTGGGATCTCATTTGCTTATATGTTCTCAGTTCTTACTTTCCCTCTTTCTGTCACCTCAGTCACTTCCATTCTGCCTTCTTGATTCATTCAGTAATTCTCACCTGTCCTGCACTTCATTGTTCCATAAATGAGTCACAGTAAATCACAGACAGTGGCATACCTGAAAGCTACTACATGCACATCACTGTTGGAGCTAAGCAGTTGCACAGTTATTCAAATTCATGAGTGCTGTGGCAGCACAGTTTAAAATAACTCAGACATTTGGTGTTAAGATTCAATTGAAAATCTCTGTCGCAATCTGTGCTTTAGGCTCACACTGTTACTTCTGTCCAGCAGGCTTTTCTTTTGAGCAGAAATGGAATTACATACTGCGTTCTCTAGGAAATACCTGGTAAAATCCATTAGCCATCTGTATTTGTTGTCCTTACATTAAGCTGGAGAACAACTTGTGTAGTCCATCCAGAAATGTGGAGATGTCATTTACTGCATTTGACTTCACACACCACTTCCCACAGATCAGTTACTGCTGGTTTTCATTCCTGCCAATTTTTCAGAATCTCTTTGTCAGGGCTGTGCGAGCGTACAATGGTGACAATTGGAGAACATCCATCTCAGACATGGAACTGGCTCTGCCCGATTTCTTCAAAGCCTATGATGACTGCACAGCAGCCTGTGAAGGCTCCCGAGAGATCACAGATTTTAAAGACTTCTATCTTTCCATTGCAGGTGAGTGGTGAGTGGTTAGGAAACAGGAAGGAAAGATTTCAATTCATCCATAGGATTGACTACCCAAGTCCTGTTCCTAAATTGGGTCAATAGGACTTTATTAGATTAATGTAAACCTGCTTGAATTCTGGTTTACCTTTTTGTTCTTTTCAGTAACATAAATGAGGGCTCTCAGGCAATCAGAACAGAGTTGTTATATTAGCATGGTAGTTCTGTGTCAGAATAACATAGATGTGTAAGTAGTAATAACTGTCCCATCCAGGTAGCAGTGGTTAATCCAGACAGGGCTCTTGACCATCATTTCAGTGTCAGTTTGGCTGCCTTTGAGGCTCAGTTGCTAGCCTGCCTTCAAAGTCACCTTTGGGGATTTCTGTAGGTCCAGTGATCTGTATCTCCTTTCTCATAAATACAACAAGTTTCTGTTGTCTATTTTTATCTTTTCTACATTAGAGTTTTGCATAGGTAGCATCTATTTTTTGCATGTAGATTAAAAAAATTCCATTGTTTTGCAAAGGAAAAGGGACATCAGCTTTTTTGATTCTTGTCAAAATGGCACATATTAATTTCCTATGCTCTTTGGCAGCAAAAGAAACAAGTAATTTCTCCAGTGCTCTGAGTTCCGTGCTGTTGACAGTATTTGTGTGGAGAACACGTGCGTGTTTTCTCAATAAACTTAGAAATTCTCTTGCACTTTCAATGTTTTTAAGTTGTCATAAGAAAAACCAGCCCAACTTTTTGTCCTTAAAGCCATAATATGTGTTGGCGAGGAAAAACTTTCATGAAATGCTTTCATACATGAGCAGCTCCAGTTTCTCATGGTGTGCAGCTGGTATCCACCAGTAAAGCTGACATGGAATAGCTACTGCAGATCTCAGGCCTTGATTTACTGTTGGGCAAAGCAGGACAAATAAGGAGTGAAGGTCAAATCACAGGCAGTAAAGCAGGAAATACAGACTTTGCTCCCCGCTTGGTCAGAACCCTGATATGAGGATGACTCCCAAGGCACTGCAAAGAGTACAGTGCTCAGCCCTTGCTATCATCCTTCCTCTTCCTCCTTGGAAAGGAAGGACAATTCCCAGCAGCAGTGATGGGAAGAAAGGGTAAGGAGTTACTGCATGGTGGCTTCGTTGCCTTGTTGTATGCATTTCAGATACTTTGCTCTTGAGATGAGAACTGTCAAATTTACTTGCACTGCCTGGGCTGAACTGTGCTCCTGCTGCAAGGAGAGATATTCTGCTTCTGAGGTTTTTACTGCAGAAAGCACATGTAGCAATAAGGCTTTAACCAGAAGTATTTGGGGCTTGTACTAGGTCTGTATTTACCCCTGAGCAATGAGTCAAATTTGGAAGCCAGCTGTCCACATGGGATGGGATTGCGTCACTGAGGTACTTGTGTCTCTGGCTTTTAAGTGCTGGCTGGAATTGAACACTACTGTGTCTGGAGATTCAACTGCTCTTCTAAAAGATGGTCTGGTAATTTCATTTGGCCAGTTATTTCTAGTTAACTTCAGCATTCTTCATGCTAGGAGGTGTCAGGGATGAAAAGTGTTCTTTTGTCTTGCTCAGAGACTTGCTGCACAAGCTTAGCTAACTTGTTTTCACCTGCCTAATATGGCTAATAGGTAAATTAAGACTTTAAAGTACTTATTTTCTGTGCTGTTGCCAAATGTGATATACCCTGAAATGTTTGATACTCTTCATTAGAAAGTTTCTTGGAACATATTTTCTTACAGATGAAATCACCTCTAGTCCTATTGCATTGCAGCAAGCACTTCCAAACTGGGAAAACTTGTGAACTTAAACATTCCTGTCTGGAAGTTGTTCTGTGGAGAGTGGCATATTCTCCTTTATTCTCTTTTAGAACATCCAAACTGCAGGCACAAAATGTGGCCATCTGTGGAGGTTTATTTTGCAATCACCCAGTTGTACTCAGCAGCACATGGACCTTATTTGTGCAAGAATTTACTGAAATTGCAAGGGCTTTCAAAATGTGCAAAAGAAAAGAAAGCCCTGTTTAGAGTTAGGAAGTAATGCAACACTGTAATTTTACAAACCCCACTGCCACATGCTGCCTATAGGTGTCAGTGAAAACCTGACTGCTCAGTTCTTGGGAATTCCAGCTTTGATACATTTAAAACACAGATTTTCATGGAAGGACTGAGTACCATTACTTGATATACATAACGGAGTTGCAGAATCTCAGTACTTCCAAGCAGCAGGGTCCAGATGCACAGGACCCAGGAGAGATTATAAGGCCAAATTTGAATGGGTAGCAAACAGGAGGGATTATATAATTCACTACATGTTACCCATACTCTGTGTTGTTGTTTTCTTCCTTCTAGATCATTATATTGAAGTCCTTGCCTGCAAAGTGCAGTGTGAGAGTAATCTGACACCCATTATAGGAGGCTTTGTTGTTGAAAAATTCGTGGCCACCATGTACCATTACTTGCAGTTTGCATATTATAAATGTAAGTAGTGATTTATTGTGCTTAAATAACATTGGGATGACTTGGGACAGATTCCATTCGTAATTTTTTCCTTCTAGTTACAGTGCTTTAGACTGTAAATAGTGGCCTTCAGGATCTGCATTTTAACCTGTTCCAGGACAGAAACTCTGAGTTTCCTGGTGTCTTTTTCTTCCTGTATTTTTACAGACATGGGACATAAAATGCTCTATGTAAAGTCCATACTCATAAAATTGTCCATGACAAAATACATTGCAGGCCCCTGTGTTTTAAGTTATGCATGGTTGTGACTGGTCTGTGTTAGAAAAATGAGACAGTTACAGATCTGATGCCTCACTGCCCTTCATTCTCTGTATGGTACCTACTGCCAGCACAAGTTGTTAGCAGTTTTCTGAGTTTCATATAAATGTTAAATGTTTATAAAAATGAAAAATGTTCACTGTATGTATTTGAGGTGTTGTAGATGCCATTTTTGAAGTAACTCATAACATATTAGGGTAAACAGTGTCAACCACTGGAACATGTGCAATGGCACAGACCCATTTTGTATATCTCTGTACAACAGCTCATGGTTTGTGCCAAGAGAGCCATAGTGGTCAAGCTGTCAGACCCCAGTGGTTGTTGAGCAGCTGAATTGTATAGCTCTAACAATACATTTTTTCTTAAACTTCTAATTCATTCAGTTAGAGAGACGAAAGATTGCACCTTCAAAGCAACACATTTAACATAACACCACTTATTCTATTGAATAAATACTCAGTTTTCAATTTACTATGCAGAATTTCTTCCACAGGCAAACGTACAGAGTATTCCATACTGTTTGGTTTTCCCTAGTGGATCCTTATAATCCTGTTAGAATGGAGCTAAACGAGTTTTGAAGAAAGAGGGAACCGCTTAACAGAAATTGTAGTGTCTGGTGCCCAGTGATTACGTATTTGCTTGGTAAATCATTTAATGAATTTTGTGGTTTCTTAAGGAGCTACTTGCACTGTAAAGAACACATGTAGCCTTTACAGCTACTCCTGCAGGCTCTGACATCAAAGGGAAGACACATCAGCCATGTAACATCAAGCCATTCATCACTTTTGCTTATGTGGTTCGATTACGCATTTTACACATTGACTCTTACCCTCTTTGTCAGTTCTAGTGCAAAGAAGTGGGGAGGGGTTTAATATACTTTTTGTTTGGTTTTGTAATAAATGTCCTAGTGTGTACCACTAAGCTGTGGGCTGATACTGGGATACCTGGGAGAAACATTTGGCAAGGATTTTCATAGAAAACCATCAGAGCTAAGTCCCCCTTTTTAAATCATGGCCCTACCTATTTCAGAATACAAAAATTTCATATCCTTTCTGGAAAGCAATTTTTTTTTTTCTATGCAGTTGGTGGGGAGGTAGAGTATGGGTTCTGTTTTTCAGAGCTTAGATAATAGTAAGAATTTGTTCATTTACCTTATCTGGATTTTTTTGTGTGTGTGTTTATTAATTAGTGAATGACATGAAGAATGCAGCTGCTTGTGCTGCTAGCTACCTTCTGTTTGATGAGAAAGATGAAGTAATGAAACAGAACATGGTCTATTACCAGTACCATAAAGACAAATGGGGACTTAAAGAAGAGGATTTTCAGCCCAGATCAGTAAGTGAACTACTTAGACACGTTTAAATATTTCTCTGAAACTCGGTGGGTAAGAGGTTGGGAAAATGGGGATTATCTGTTGGTTCTGGAGTTAGACACATGCTGTTTTATTAAAACCATATAGAAAGTTGTACACAGAGATGTCCTGTGTCATGTAAACAGTGAATGTCATTAGAGTTCTTCCCTTTCTGCTGAAATGTACTACAATAGGATATAATGATATGATGACAAATAAATTCAAGCTGGTACTTCTCTGTCACTTATACATATTTATAGCTTTATGTACTTCTATAAATAAAGAAACTGCCCCCTGAAATCTCCTGATGAAATGTCTGAGTAACATTCAGGCTTCTGTGAATCATTATCTGCCAAGATGCAGTTGCCCACCCGCTTGTTATTTCAGGTTCTGTGGGCATTGGAATGTGTCTGGATATGGTAACGCCAGTTAAACTCACTTTCCACTTGCTCCATTTAGAACATAGTTGGGTGGATGAGGACAGAAAAAGACTGAGGACTGTATTGCATCTACTTACCTAAAGTAGAATACTTGCTGCAAAGAACCCACAGTAAACATCAGTCCATCCAGCAGTGACTGTGATCTGACCCTGAAAAACTACTCTAAAAACGTGTTTCTATGCTGCTCTTAAATTTCCATGTCCAAAGAAATTTTACAGCCTGGACTGTGACATCAAATTGGATTTTCTGTCGTTTCTCATTACCAGGACTTGTTGTTACACCTGAGTGACTCCTTAGGTGTCAGTTGTATGAGCTGTACAAGTAGTTAGTCATTAGCAATACATGTTCCACAAAATAAACATAGTGCCTTTTCTTAGGGCATGACTTCCCCGTGGAAGAATCATTTAAGTTAACCTAGCTGGAGCAACAGCAGACATCCCACAGGGTAACATTCCAGTTGCCTTTTCCATGTTGTTTCTTCAGACACCTCAGTCACCAAGACTTCTGCTGGCCCTAAGACCCATGTTTCTTAATGCTGCATTAAACCCAGGACATCTCTGCAGGGCTCAGGTGACTGTCCTTATGCAGAGCAGTGCATTTATTCCTCTTCTAGATTGAACTGATTCGATAATTACACTCTCTACCTCTCAGGCCAGTCTGCTCAAGTCAAAAATACCACTTCATTTGAGTTCAGTGGGGTTTGTTTGTGGATGGCTGTTACATGCAGCACGCCTTATTGGCACACTGGAAACCCTGCAGGGCCAACTGAGACAGAAGGCAGCAGCCAGTCTGAGCTCACAGGGCAAAGGCTCCTTTGGCACTGCTTTTGGGAACAGAACTGTGCTTTGTAGCCCTGCTGGAGACAATGTTTGATGGTTGTGGGAGTGAGGGGCAGCAGCAGTTTGAAACTGCAAACCGCAGACAGATTTGGCATGCATGTGCAGAGAGGTCAGAACAAGGGCCCTACACATGTACTCTGAATGTTTCATTGATAACTCCTGTACCTGAGGACTACAGACAATTTCATTTTTAAATACAAAATACTAAATGCACACAGCTGTATTTTCTTGTACTTTGATCTGTGTAACTATGAACAGTTGCTTGCTGTCCTAATCACTTGCCATGAAAACCATAGTGCCTCAGGTTTATTTTCACAAAGTGGCAATGGGGTGACAGCAGCGTTTGGCTCTGGCACTAATTTTTAATGTTCTTGTGAAAGAGGGAGTGTCCTGTTTTCCTCCCCAAAAGGAGTTGAATGGGATAATGAAAGCAGATTACAGTCGGTGTTCAGAAATATGAGAATATGTGACTGAGCTCCGCTCTGCAGCCCAGACAAACAGGGGGAGTGCCCTTGCAGAATTTCCCTAGGCCAGACTCAGCCTGGGGTGGTGAGTTGTTATCATGCAAAATAGCTTAGTGTCTCTTTTTCCCAGAAGTGCCCGCTGCCATAGGCAGGGAGACAGAGGCTTTCCCATATCCAAAGCCCACTGGAATGCAGGCACAGGCTGCTGCTTGGCTCTGGCAGCCTCATTCCTTGTTCTCAGACTCGCCAGTGCTTTGAAACATGAGAAAGAGGAGTGTGCTTTGGTCTTCTCCAACTGACAGAGTTTATGAAGATCCACAGAAGAGTTTGGATGTGCTGTTTGCTGTTTTGCTGTTTCCCTTCTCAAACACCATAAACCCCTCCTAGGATCACCTTCTGCTAAGTCTGGGTCTGACTTCACTAGAATAGTTTCAGGGGACATGTGAGGACACTCCTCTGTCTTGCTACCCTGAAGTAACATAGAAATTTTGGATTTTTTTTTTTTTTTTTTTTTTTTTTATAGGAGGCAGTTCGATACCATAACATAACCACACTTCAGCTGGAAATGTATGAATTCTCAAAGGAACATCTGATGGATGATGATGAGGTGAGTTTTGTAGAAGTGAAATCATGGTCAAAATAAACAGCAATCATATTGAAGTGAAGATGGTATATAAATATAATTCTAGGATTTAACTAATACGGAAAAATCTTCTTGTAACCATGGCAAATTTATAATAAATTTTTGGGGTTTTAAGTAGAATATAAGAACAAACCTGAAGAATGTCATGTATCATTTAAAAAACATGGATATAATTAACACAAGCACAAAGATGATGCACTGAGCCCACAGAAAAAAAGAAAAGCCACTTTGCAAGCTGTAACACCAGGGGGCAGAGAAGTCTTTTCTGAGTTTGATTTTTGATGGGTTTTTTGGGTGGTTGTTTGTTTTCAGGGGGTTTTTTGGGGGGGTTGTTGTTGGTGGTGGTTTGGTTTCGGTTTTTTTTTCTGAAATGTTGTTTAAATTAGATTTAAAGAGCCTTATAATTTTGTCCAGAACTAACCACCTAAATTGTAATTTTTGTCCAAAGGAAGTCTTGTTACCTGTTATTTTATTTTGCTCAGTAACATTTTGGTCACCCAGTCTTCCTTCTTAAATGGTTGGAATTCATGGTCAAATAACATATAATGACTACTATTTACAGTGGAAATATGTAAAATTGATTATTTTTTTTTTTTAGGGGTGGTGGTGCAAGAAAAGTAGATATATTGTTGAAAGGGCATTTCTTTGTCTCCCACAGCTGAAATTAAAGTATAAATCATGGAAGGCTTTGGATTTCTGTTTGCTTTGGTTTTGGGACCTTTCATTTAGAGGTTTAAAAACAATCTTCATATGATGGAAGAGTTTGTTGCTGACACTGACAAAGAGCGAGCTGTGCTCAGTTATGGCATGGGGCAAGGGTGCCTATAGTGAGCACTGCTGAGGTCTCTTCTAGTTAGAAAAGGCAAAGATGGTTTGTGTTATAAAATTGAATCACCTTTGCAATTTTTATGTTATCCAGCACATAGGGAGAGATAATGTTTTATAGTGGAGAAGTAATGTCTGTGCTGCCTTCAGTATCCTGGTGACCTGAAAGCAACTCTATGTAAGTTTCCATTGCAAGGTTACTAGACTTCAGGAACACTTGCCATTGTGATAAAACTCCCTGAAAGACAGTTTAATAAGCTTGTTTAAAGGTTAAGCTTAGATGAGAACTAGTTTGTATGGATTTTCATTGGGGTGTGAAATACCTGAGCACTTTTCTATTCCTGTGTTGGTTTGTGCTTTGCCCATCATGTTTTCTTATGTTAGGCATGAATTTAATTTGTTATATTTGTCCTTCTTTCATATCTGCTTCAAAACACAGGGATGAGTAACTAGGGAAGGGGAGAAGCAGTCCTTTGTGAGGGCTTTCCCCATACCTTGTTACAAGAAGGGCTTATGGAAGCAATCTTCAGCCTCAAGGACTGTGTATGGAGGAAACAAGCATTCCTTTGCCTGCATTCATTCCTGTAGCCCCTTTCACCAGGCAATTATAGATGACCTTGCAATCTGCAGCAGGGAGGTGCAGTGAAAACCTCAGTTAAACTTTTGGGGATCTGACAAGGAGGTCACATGGATTATATGTGTGGGTTAAACAACCAACATTACTGGGCCTGGCCATGCCACAGGTATCCCTACCTCGCATTTTCACCACATTAGGGAAGGTACCATTCTTCTCTGCAGGAGAAAAGCTGAAGACCTTCTGTGGCCTCCCTTGCTAGGGCTGAAGAACCTGAGCAGGATGAAGGCTGTCCATGCCTCTGGCTTGGCTGTGGCTTTTGGCAGTGAACTCATAATCTCTGGCTCCCCAAACTTGGCTTTGGCTGCAGGAGCCTTCCAGGGAGTCCAGACAGAGCAGCAACAGCACCAAGGTGAAATTGCCACCTTGCTGTTTCTGCTCTGTAGGCAGGACCTGGTAGTGTAAGTGGAATTTTTTTTAATATTTCTCCTGGCACGGGTAAAAAAGATTGTTCCATAGGAATGTTGAAAACTGATGAAAAACCTGGATAAGGCATTACAGTAAAAAGTTTATTCAAAATTGGTAAGGATGGAGGCAACCTGTCTTCTAAGTGCACTCTGTTTATTTAAACCATGTACTTCTGGGGCCATAGGCCATACCTTCTGTGAGTTTCTGTGGTCCATACTTACTGTCTGTTGAAGTTGCTTGTGGGCCAACAAGCCCATAAGACAATCTGCAGAACAAAAATAATTCTTTTTTCCTTGACTGAAGTGAAAGGATTGATGTGGCAAGAGATATCTTCCCATGTGAGTGTCATTATTTTCAAGTGGAGAATCTCATTCTATTCAGACTTCTCAGTGCTCCTGTGTCCCAGATCATCTATGTGTCTTTTTAAATCCCATTAGCAAAGCAAGTGAGAACATGTGGCTCCTCCAGTAATACATAGCAGTAATTGCAGGGGCTGGAACAGGCTGTAATGATTTTTGCATATGTTACTAAAAGAAATACTGGCCTGCTCATGTTACTTTATTAATGTTTTTGCATAAGGAAATGAAAAACTCTAATCCAAACATTTAACACAGTAGAGGTGGCAGAGAATATTAGTGCCAGCTAGCTACAAATTACTCTTAAGGAAAAGTAACTATTCTTAAATATCCTTGAAGTTTTCCACAGGGGAGTTAAAAGAACATTACAGTGTTGTCATCTTAGTTGGCCATGAATAGATGAACTTTTTGATTTCTGCTCAAATGTGTAATACATAAAGGCTATCATGGATACAACTCCTACTATTGCACAGATTTAAATAGCAAACTGAAATGCCATTCAGAGCCAGACATTCAGCTACTGTAGATATAACCTCAGCACTACAAATAATTGTATGAGACATGTCTTTGTCACATAAAATCAGTGTTCTTGAGGAATTTTTTTTTGGGGGGACAGCTACTTAGCCGTTCAAAATTACATAAGAACTACAAGTACTTGTCTGGGATACTCCTACAATGTGATTTTTCTTTCAGTACTTAATCAGTAGGTGAAAAGATGTTGGCAGCTTTGACCCCCTTTTTTTGGCATCTTGTTCTTTTTATTTGTTTATAATGTCTGTGTCCATTTGTATAGTGACTGAAATTAGAACGCTCCATTCCTAAGTGTGATGAGAAGAATAAGCATTGAGCTAATGTGACTGGTGGAAAGAGGACATATGGAATAGCATCAAAGCACAAGGGCCCAGTGGACTACTGATAGCAAATAGTAATCTGAATTCAGCCTATTTTTGGGGAGGGATTGCTAACAATGTATTTCCAGCTTTACTAACTCACTCTTTGCACATGTTCAAATGTTTTAGACAAGTGTGCTGTATATACAGCAATTTATAAGTCCAGACCTGTAAACCCTGCCCTGCCTGTGACCTCAGACAGCTCCAATAGGAGTGCTGTGCTGAGAAGAGCTGGTGGCAGCTGTTCCAGAGAGAGTTGGCATCTAGTTGGCAGTGTTGTGGTCCCTGTTCAACATATGCTTCCTAAAAGAAAAAAGAAAAGGGGTTTTTTTTTCATCATCATTTCCCAGTGGAGATTCTTCCCATGTGGCTGGCTCTCCATGACCTTCGTATTTTCTCCTCTTGTTTCTGCACCACTGGATGTGTATCTTGATCAAAGGTGTTCTTCCTTCCATTTAAACCACTTACCACAGGGAGCTGCCAGCATGGTTGGGGTTAAGTGGCAGGGTGTCCCTAAGTTGCAGGTACTGGCATTAGATGGAATTTCTGCTGCCCAGATCTTCTTTAGCTTCTGTGTGCAGCATAAAGCAGCAGGGGAGCATAAGTGGAGCTCAGAAACAAAGCCACTTGAAGGCTTCTGTTTTCAGTGCAGTCAGAGCAATATTGAAGTCCCTCTGAAACTGGGCTGACTCACGTTTTATAAGCATTATAAATACATTAAAAGAAAAACACATTTATTGACTTACTGGAAAATACTGCTGTAATAACTACACTGTACTGTAATCTCCCATGGTATATGGGAAAAGAACAGTTAAGTGTTCACAATATATCATTAAAATGAAATGGAAAAATATTTGAGAAAGTAGCTAACATACATGTAAAAAAACAACTAAACTCTCTTAATATTGAAGAAAAAAATCTCTGACAATGGGTCACACTGTGGACTAAGTATCTGAAAAGTAAAAAGGGCCAAATAATTCTTCTGCACAAAGAATTGAGGGATTTACTTTTTTTTTTTTTTCCCTCTGCTAGAATGCAAGGAATGTTCAGCCTGGTCTGTACAGCTCGTGGAGATTCTGGGAGGGCTTTGAGGTGGTTACGGTGAACTCTTGTGTTTTAACTGAATGTTAGATCAAGAAACTTTCTCTTGGTTGAAGGCTGAATAAACCTTTCAGGCTGATCCACTCATTGACACATGCCTTACTGTTATCCTGAAATGTTTTCTCCCTCCAAAATACTGCTGGCCAGTGGCTATTTGGTGTATACTTGCAGGCTCTATCAGGTCCATATCCTCCACAGTTGTCCATATTAAACCTTTGTCTTCACTCTTGCAAGAAGATTGTCTGTTCTTGAACAAAATCCACTGGTTTTCATAACCCAACTCCTTGTGGCTGCTCCCATTAGTTACTCAAAATCGTTACTAGGGCAATTACAGGACAATTACTCATTAGTTATAGGGCAGCCTTGACCTCTCCTCACAGAGACCACCTATGCAACCTTCCCACTACCATAACCTGGCCACCTACACCCAGTACATCAAATCTGTTGCTCTCACTGTTGAACAAGTTGCCAGTCATTAAGGCCTTTGAACTTTAGCAAAATTTGAATTTTTGCTGTGAAGGACAACTGGGGCACATTTATGTGGGATAAATATTTTCCTTCCACCTCGTAGATTAAAAGGGAACAAAGATCCAGCCAATTCTTCTTGTTCAGCGTATTGTCTCTTAAGGCTCAGTTTGTTGAATGAGTTAGAATAAAGGCTGTTTCTTATCCATTCACTGGTAGTGACACATAAAAGCATGTCCAGAATATTTTTCTCTAGATCTTATTTCGTTCTAGAACACTATCTTTTTTATACCCTGTGTTGCTTCCCTGAAGAACGGGCTATCCCACTGCAGTGCATGCAGAATTCCTACGGAAAAGGCCATCAGCAGATCTGTGTGGAAAGCATGGGTTATTGCAAGGAAGCTGTTTTCTTCCCATAACTTTTCCAGGCCACACCGAGAAAGGACAGGACAAGACTGTAGGTGGAGGCAAGGGCCCATGAGTGATCAGCATTTGCATTTGCAGAAGGCACTGCATTTAATATTGCAGAAGGAAGGGCCTGGTCAAATGTGTACCTTGGTATTGAACACTCAGGTTGAGGTGCTAAGTGAAGTTTTGCATTCTTACTCTTTTTAGACCTTTTTTTTTTAATTCAACTGCTCTAGCTACACCTATACTAATGCCCCAATCTCGCTAGCATGGGTTAGCTTTTTCAGAATTGACCAAGAACTCTATTTTAAAATTATTTTTATTATAATCCGCCTACTCATGTATCATCTATAAAACATTCTTGAATTAATTACTGTGGCACAAAACTTGTTCTTTCTGCCAGTGCCTCTGTTGAGTTGTTCATCTAAGCCAAGTGTGCTCAATTTGCATATCTTGCAGATAATTAGAGGCTCCAGTTGGTCAGATCAGCTTCTCTGATTCTTTGAACCACTCACACCAGTCTGGGAACATTCCCCTTTTTCTATCTGATATCACGCCTCGCGTATTTCAGGCTATACCTGTTCCATCTTTTTACCATACACTTGGCTCTGTCAGTCCCACTTTCCACTGGCTGTGCCTAGAGAGGGGAGAGGTTGGTGGCACAGAGAGGGAGCTTATGGGTTGCCACAGAGCTGCTGACCATGCAGCAGGTACCCGGCCTCCAGTGCCAACCTGGAGGCCACGACTGTGGACCGAGGGCCAGCCAAGAAGGACGTGCTTCACTGCCAAGCAACTCACCTGTGTGCCCTTCCCAGTTGTTGGCTGCCTAATTGTCAAGCATGGACTGGTCTGGCAGCAAACCCTTCTCTTCCCTGAGCTTAGTCAGACTTCCCATACCGATTTCCTGGCTGTCAGCCAGACAGCTGCACCACGCTTTGGGCCATATATTGCTCACCTGTGATTTACATGAGCACCATGTGTTTATGTAACCTGCTTCAGAGATGGCTGGCTGTTGTCCCCTGGCAGGGGAAAGAATTATGGATTTGCAGATGGCTTTGCATGTAAAATCTGATGTTCTTATTGTAAGGGTAGGAAGGATCTAAAGGGGATACCAGATAACATGAGGAACTCGGTCACACTAAAGCATTAAATCATATCAAAGGCTCATTTCATCCTCCAGACCTGCAGGCCAGCAGGAAGTTACTAGACATGAGCAGGCTTTTTTCCCGTGAATGAGCATCTGTGAAATACTTACTGATTTCAGTGGGCTAAATGCCTGATTCAGTGCAAAGTGAGTGCTAATGGGACAAGGACAGTGGTCAGTCTGGTCCCAGCTGCCGGTGTGACAGTGTGATCAGCTGTTCCCAGGCAGCGTTGTCACCTTTTCATGAGGTTGCCAGCTGCTCTGTGGACAACTTGCAGATGTTTTACATTCTGGTTTGTGAAAGCACAGGCGAAACTATTTTAAGAGGGGTTTCATTGTCTTTAATCTGGAGGTTTTGCCTTTTCAAAAGTAACCAACATCCAGGCAATTATTCGGTTGCATTGCAGCATATTTTATGTATATAGATTGTTTCAGCAACTCTTTTAGTATTTTTGGTGTATTTCAAACTCTGCTACTCCTATGTCCAATTAGACCACAACAGCTTCTGTGATGTTTCCCTTTAGAGCTGATTTTCAGGCACTGGTGAGTTCAGGTATCAGTCTTTTTTCCAAAATATTGTTGCTTTTAAATGTCCTTTTTCATTTGAAATATGTGTTTCTATATTTTGTACATTTTCATAAGATTCTAAGTTTGAAAACATACCAGAAATAAAGAATTTTAATTCTCTCTGTGTCTTCTGTATCTTCTGAAATAACCTCACTAGTGAGTGTGAGACAATAATATGAATTGAATTAAGTTCCCATATGGTTGAGTTCCAAAGATATAATACTGAAATCTCCGTGTCTTCCTTATACTTAATTTTGGGTGTCGTGGGTTTGACCTTGGCAAAATGCCAACCCCCCCCAGACCCACGAGGTCCCAGTGAAAGGAGGGAAGGAAAGACAAGAAAAACCCTGAAACTGGAAAAAA
>VXBX01007479.1:0-11701 GCA_013400415.1 Scytalopus superciliaris
TGAAATGCCCTCTCCAGTGTTATGGACACCCTTTACTGGGGAGGGTGTCCCCAGGGAGGGAATGCTGGAGGCTCAGCTCCTCATGTTATCTGAAGTGGAAGCCCAATCCCAGGGGCCTGAGGCGTCGCACGGCACGAGGGAGCAGCCCCGGCCCGGTAACTCCCACCGCGGGGCTGCCAAAGGCGGCGTCGGATCGGCAAAGCCCGGCGCTTACACGGAGTTCTCGGGCTCTAATCCGGCCTGAGTTGCATAATGGGTTGCATTCCATGTAATCCATACACTAATACGCTCTGAGCGGGAGCCAGCTCGGATATATTGGGCTGTTTACCTCGGGAAAAGAGGTTGGGGGTGTCTCCCAAGGATCTGCTTAGGGAGCTGCCGCTGTAAAATAAGCCAGACCTGGGGGGTTCCAGGTTAAAGAACTGTTAATACATCCCTGAGAGTGTTCAAGGCCAGGTTGGATGGGTCTAAGTGCAACCTGGGCTAATGGAAGGTGGCCCTGCCCATGGCAATGGGGTTAGAACAAGATGGGCTTTAAATTCCCTTCCAACCCGAAGCATTCCGGGATTCCGTATAACAATTATGGTATGCAAATGTGTTTGGGATGTTAATATGTAGCTGTTCAGCACATAGACCTTTTATAGCAGGCAGACCATATATGACACATAGGCAATATATAGCATATAAACAATATACAGCACATTCCTGTGGCTGCGTGGATGGATTTACACAAGGAAGGAGTACAAAGGCAGGAGGGTGAGGGCAGATGTTCCCCAAAGCAAACCCTGACCACGGATCCAAGAGGATTCAGAGCAGAGACTCCGGGGGGTGGGGGGGGCGGAAAAAGCAAAAGAGCAAATAGAGCTGAAAAAACATCCGTGGCAAAATAAAGCTGACTGGATTTATGGATAGTATTTTAAATTATAGGCTTTGCAAAAAGCACAGGGTTTGTGTTTTATTAGATTTGCAGCCAGAAGCAGAAGAAAGTCATGGCAAGAGGGGAAAAAAGGGAGGACACAGCTCAACTTACTGACCCTGCTCGCCTCCCATCCAGGGTGGGAATGTGAGCGACACCCTCCCAATGGGAAACAAATGGGCTCTAGATAATACGGTAACAGAGAGCAGGAGATTTAACCTGCTCTGAAAGACACGTTGCAGCTGGGACAGCTTCGTGTCTGTGCCTCGGGGGCAAAGAGCTTATCCCACCCCAGCTCCTCCACAGGCACAGCCTGCCTGCCTTTCCCCGGGGGTTGAATGAAGTTGTGTGTCTTCATAGTAAAGGTATTTGCAGCCAAAGAAACCCAAACAAATGGTCTGGCAATCCCAGTAGCTAAATTAGCATTTTACAACCTAAATTATCTCTTACACCCCCTCCCCAGTTTTCCAGTACTCCAGTGGCATCTTGCTAAGATGGGCTGCGTTGGCTTCTTTGGCTCTTCCAGGACCAAGTGAAACTTTTAGACCAAAGAACAAAGCCCTTAATTAAAGAGTTCATTGGAAAATAACATCCCCCGTGACTTTTACCGAGGGGGTGTGTTTCACGTGGCGTTTCACACACCATTAAAACTGAAGAATTTTTGACCAGCCGACAGTTTCTGTCGGGAGTGCTGATGTTTTGCTCATATCTGTGTCTACTCCCATGTGCCATCTGGGAACAGCCTTTTACTAAAGTAGATTTATCACACAGAGAAATAAGCTCAGTTGTCAACCTCTCTAATGAAGATGAGAGGTGTGGTACAGATCTAAAAGCAAAATATTGTCCTAGATTCCCTATTCAGCTGAACACTGTCAGGTTTCTCCTGTGTCTCTATTTGTGTTCCTTTCTCCCAAGATATAATGAAAAAGAAACTGTGAGGCCTGAGAAAAAGGAACACTGTTGTTTAATCTAGAAAGAACAGTGATTTTTCTTTGCAAGGAAGTGCACTTGGTGAGTAGTTCTAATAGATGGGATACTGGGAAGAAATTCTTTCCTCAGAGGGTGGGCAGGCCCTGGCACAGGTTGGGCAGAGAAGCTGTGACTGCCCCATCCTTGGAAGTGTCCAAGGCCAGGCTGGACAGGGCTTGGAGCAACCTGGAATAGTGGAAGGTGTCCCTGCCCATGGCAGGGAGCTGAAACAAGGTGAACTTTAAGGTCCCTTCCAACCCACACCATTCTGGGATTCTGTGATTCAGAGATGGTCACAAACACAGAGCTGTTGGTACCAGAGCTCAGCCCACATGAGGCTGTACAACGTCATCTCCACAACTGCAGAAGGATTTAGGATCCAGAAGAGCATTTCCAGGCTGTTTCTGAATAGCTGAGTGTGAACTGAGGAGCTTCAGGGCTCCTGATTCCCACCTGACCACAATCCCAGGAGGTTTTTAAGGTCAAATGAGCCCAAAGGCTTTGGGTCTGATCAGCAACGTCACCATCTCCTCTCACATCTGCCAACAACCATGAAAGCAGCATCATGCAGTACCATCATTCTTCCCTTTTCTTCTTTTTTTTTTTCTTTTTCTCTTTCTTCTCTTACTTTCACTTTTCTTTTCTACTTTTTTCTTTTTAATCTTTGCCTTTTCCTTTCTCTTTTTCTTCTCCACCCTTTGTTAAAAGCAGAGCAGCATCTCATTCCCCTTTGCAAAGCACTGTAAGATCCCGGTGAGAAAAGCCCTTTGCCAGGTGCTGATGTGACCAGCCAGGTCCCACGCTGGCAAATGCCTAACCTTCAACACATATTGAAGGCAAACCTGTTCAGCAAAGCACTCAAGCACTGAAATCACTGGGAATTCAGCCTGTGCTCCAATCCACGCTCTGGAGCCAGGGCTTGCACTGCCACAGAGCTGGAGAGACCCTGGAAAGGGGTTTGTCCTCCTTCCGTTCACAACACGATGCCTGAGTATTTCATAGCCCCAGGATGAAGCAGTGAGGGCACCTGTGTTTAAGGGAAACATCTTTAACACAGGCAGGTTCCTATCTAAAGGCAAAAGCAGTGGGAATGCTGCCCATGTCACTTCCCAGCCTTCCCTAAACCTCCTGCCCAATTTCAGGCTGCTCAGAAAATGCCAATATCACAGAAAGTAACAATAATAGGAATAACCTCCCTCTGTTGCTGCACTTTGCGAGACTCTGATTGTGTGTTTAATGGACATCATATATTCAAAAGGCTTCCAGTGGGCAGCTGTATATCTTCTGCTTTGCTGCACAAAAGTGTTATTCTTTCAACACTGTTTGCCCTTTGTATTCCCAAAGCCATGAAATCCTCTCTCCTGCTTCCCACAACTCTGTGCAAACAGGATGACAGCCACAAACATCGCGTCATTAGGGCACTTAGCACTGCTGCCAGCTCCTAAAGCTGAGGGAAAAGTGCTTTGCAGGCACTTTCCTCTTCTGCTGAGCTACAGCAGGCCAGGGTGAGAGCCAAGATTGTGCCACAAAGCTGAGAAGCTGTAGCTTCCCCATTCCTGGAAGTGTCCAAGGCCAGGTTGGAGCAACCTGGGCTAGTGGAAGGTGTCCCTGCCCATGGCAAGGGGGTTGGAATGAGATGGGCTTTAAGAGCACATGGCCAAAGGTACAGTTATTTTATTTATTTATTGTAGAGCCCTATTTTAGTGTCCATTAATCACACAGTCATAAAACAGGCATATTTCTTGTTAGCAACATAGACAGCAAACTGTCTTTGGCCAGCAGCAGCAGCAGCTCTTTCTGCCCAAATTTCTGCCAAAATGGCAAATCTCCACATGATTATTCCATTTGTGGAGCTTCTGTGGCTGAAAACACAAGGAATTCTGTGAAACATCAACTTTTGGGGTGAGGCCAGGCAGGGTGGTGTTCTGAGTAACCTGGACTAGGGGAAGGTGGCTCATGGCACAGGGTTGGAACAAGGTGATCTGTAAGGTCCCTTCCAAACCAAACCATTCTGGAATTTTATGATGCAACTCTGTTGGAGGGACTAAAAGAATGGGCCACCCTTGTATTTCAGCTTGACTTCCCTCCAGGTTTACTTGGAGACCTCACCAGAGGCTCCAGGAGAAACCCTAAACCCAGGGATGTGGTCATCAACTCCTCTTTGACCTCAGTAGGGCTGGGATATCATCCAGCCTCTTCCCAAACCCTATATCCATTTGATTTGAGATTCCCTTTGATAGCCTCAAACCTGCCCTCCTGTAGTGCCAACTATGGAAATCCAATGGGAGCTTTTCCAAGGATGAGGCATCCCATTTGGCACGAGCTTTCCAAAGGGTTCTGATACCTGCAGAGCTGCACCTTCTCAGGAGGGCTCAGCAGCAGCCCTGGATGTTTGGGGGTGGCTGGAAAACATCTCACCTCCACCAAAGCTTGGAAAGGCAAATATCAGACTGTTTGGGCTGAATCTGGAGCTGATTCACCAGGCATGGGAGGGAAAAAGCCAAGTGCTCATTGCAGGGTGTTCCCAGCTTCCCAAAGGAGCTCATGTGGGGCAGCAAATGGAATGGAATAATATACTGGACAGAAATTTGAAATATATTTCATTCAGAGATAAATTAGGCTGTAATTAAATGGTGTCATTTAATGTAGTGCCCAATGGGTGCAGTAATTGCTTTTTTCAAGGGGTGGCATGGAAATATCTACTCACTTGTGAAGGGATAATGATGCTGATTTAACCTAGTGGGGTATAAACAGCCACACTGTGTGTCACACACCAGTGCACAAACCTAAAAGTTCACTTTGATCATAAAACTACATTTCATGCACCCTCTAATCCCCCTCCTGCTCCCACCCAAAGCAGACAGGAATTAGCAGTGGTTTCATGGGACAGACATGGATCCTGCTCCTTTTGTGCCCCAAAAGCTGAGGATGCCTTTTTACAGGAGTTTGTCTTTAAGGATGCAAAAGGGAAAGGGAACATTTGCCTGCTCTATGTCTATACAAGACCACCAGTTTAAACAGTGTAACTACTGAAAGTTTGATGCCAGAGTTGGTGAAGAGCCTCAAAGAAACCCATTTGGGCTTTGTGGCTTGTGTGGCACAAAGCTCATCCCAAATTACTCTCGGGTATCCCCTCACCCTGGAGAATCCCACTGACTGAGTAGGAAAAGCACCTCCTAACATTTTAAGGGCTACCAGCAAATGTCTCGTACCAACCAGCTCCTGGAGCTCCCCGTGTTGGATTTTACACCCCCCTTCATCTGCATCCCTTGCCTTGCTCCCTGCTGAGATAATTCCCTTCCCTCGGAGCTGCCCTCTCCTTTCATCCCTGTTTTAATGAGCTAAGTCACAGTTAACAATTCCCCTCTTTAAAGCAGCAGTGGCAGGATCCAGGTTAAAATTCGGGGCTGTCCTCTTGGGCTCCCTGTAAACTCAGTCTAAGTCAACAGAGTCAATTTGCCACGAGTGCTGCAGGTAATTCATGACACGACTTGTACCTACACCAGCAAAGGGAGCCCTAAAAACATATTGATTTCACAGGCAGCACCACTTCCCTCCAAACAACTTGAGCTTTGCTCACTGTCGATTTCTCTGCTGCTTTTTCTCAGTTAGGCTGAAACTTTATTTTGCAAACAGAGCAGCTAAGGACTTGTAAATATGTATAGACATATATATCATTTTATATGTGTGTATATATACACACACACACACATGTATATATATATTTATATATGTGTACACACACAGACACAGATATAGATATGTATATCACACCAGGCTGGGTATTTGGGGCCATTTTTAGATTTTTTGCAGCTTACAGCACCCAGTGCCTCCAACACAAGGGTAGAAGCTCACCCGGGGTGATCCCAAAAATAAGCTCCTGTTTGGAGAGGAGCCGTGGTGGTGTTTACTCCTCGGCCGAGGAGGAAGGATGGAGAACAGCCCTCACCAGTTAATTTTAACAAAGCACACATTTTCCTGGCTCCCTCGCGGGCTTGCATATTTTAACTCCTATCTTCTGTTCAGCAGCTAAAAAGAGACTTTCATTCCCGTTTTGGCTGCCGGGCCTCGTTCCCCATTGCCGAGCTGTTACACAGGCCCTATTCTCGCTGCTAACCGGGGGCACTCGGGGCTCCCCCAGGGCTGCTCCCTCACACGGGTGGGGGTTCCTGCCAACACCCACAAACCCGGCACTGTTGGGTCTGTGGCAGGGGGAGAATATGAATCAGCACCCAGGCTAAATTAGCTTTCTGCCCACAGGTCTTGCCGAGGAATTCTTACAGAGATATATTTGTAGTGAAGGAAAGAGATTAGAGGGAACCATAGAAATGCAATCCATCATCCACAATTAGAAATAAGTGAGGGCAGGAGGAAGGGAAACCTTCTCTCTTTGAGTCCTTTTTCAGGATGTGTGCGTACATATCTATACATGTGTGTGTGTGTATTATTATATATATATATATATATAATGTGTGTGTATATATACATACACATATATATATGTAAAACTAAAAAAGTTAAATATATATATAATATATATATGTATATAAAACTAAAAAAGTTAAATATATATATATTATATATATATGTATGTAAAACTAAAAAAGTTAAATATATATAGATATAAAATGTATATATATGTGTGTGTGTGTGTAAAACTAAAAAAAGTTATATATATGCACACATAAATATACACAGATACATACTCAGGAAAACATATATATCTCCGTATATTTAAGAATTTATGTTGAAATTAAAGCTCTACAATTTACGTATTTAGCTTGTATAAATATATATCTTAGATATAGATGATACAAACATAGATATATGCACCCTGCACAGGCACACAAGCAGCCCAAAGAAGCAGAGAACCTGCTTGCCTTGCCCAAGGCCAGACACATCATCACCCAAAGGAAATTTTATCCCAGTGTTTCACCTCTTTTTTTCTTTTTTCCTCTTTAAAGACCCATCTCTGGGAGTCAAATGAATCTTTTTTTATCGCGGTTCTCTTCGAAAAAGCAACCAGGAAAAGCTGTCTAATCAAAAACTTGATTCTTATAACACCGTTTCATCACCCACATCTCGCTGGGCTCCCACCAGGGCTCAGGGCTGGGGGGGTTTCAGAGACCCCCCACCACCTAATGGGGGGAACTGGTGCATCAGCAAAAAAACCACATCTCGACTTAACCAAGACATAAATCATGGCAAAACTCAAATGTCCACATCAACACCCAGCCCCTCTCTCGCTGCTTCTCCCAGAAGGTGCTTTGAGGAGCGCTGAACTTCCCAAAACCTCGTTAGAAAGACCTGATTGGTTTGGAGAGTGTGGGAGGTGAAAGGTTCCTTTAAGTACTTTTAAAGTGAAAACCATTAGCGGCACATTGTTCGTTCGGTTCCTTTATCCATGACAGGAGAACAAAATGATCTGATCTCAGCAAAACTTCTGGTTTCATAGCAACAACGAACATATATTTTTTTTGTGGGGAAATCTAATGCAAATCAGTGCTTAGGTGCATAACTTGTGACTACTTTCTTTCCTGTACTACAGTCTGTTGAAACACTATTAAAATATATTTTAACTAAATGGCTTCCTGGAAAATAATAATAAAAATAATAATAATAAAAAAAAAATCTAGTATAAAAGTTAAAAAAAAAATGTCAAAAGTGAGCTTCATTTGTGAAAAATAATAATGCTGTTTAGCTGTTATATAACTCTTTTCATGAGATCTCAAAATCATTTGTGAAGAAAATGGTGTGGATTGCCCTTCTTGTAGTGCTGGGAATGCAGAGCCAGGTTGTGAGGGAACTGTCCTGCCGTGACCCCAGGCTTTGGGAGACGTGGCAGAATTACAGCCCAGCTTTCCTCAGCTCGATGGGATCTTCTGGAATCTCTCAAGATGGGTGAGGAAACAGCGAGAAGAACTTCTAGGAGAGTTCAAACAGCTGTTTCCAAAGTCATCTGGATGTCTTGGTGATTTGGTTGCCATCGAAGCCACGTCCTTCCCTGAGGTCTGCTGAAAGTTCACTGCTATTGCAGACACCTTTGCTGGGACAAGAAATGCATCTTTCCTGCTTTTCCACCCACGGTTTTCATGACATGCAGCCTGTGACACAACCCCCCAGTCCACAGACACTGTCACCACCCCATCCTGCCCTTTGGGAAGCAAAGATGAAGCTCCTGCAGGATCCAAAAGCGTCTCGCACGCTCAAGGCTTGACATCTCCACTAAGCTCACAAGAAGCAGGTTGTTGTGTGATAGATGAATCCCAGCAGGTCTCTCTGCCCTACAGATTTGGGGTGCAAATGGGCACGACTCCCACGCTGTGCCCGAGTTGGGTGTTCCAGGATAGAGGCGGATCTGAGGGACAGATGTCCATTTTACAAGTGAAAAATGCAAACAGTTCCTTAGGCAGAGGTTTTTAGCCTTGATCTCGAGGCAAATACCATCCTCCAGCTTTGGAAATGTGATCTTCAGGCCTGCCAAGGAGTGAAGGCTGAATTTTAGGTGGCTCTGGGAGCAGGAGAAATTGGACCATGTTTTTTCTGGGCAGTGCATTTTTAAGACACTTATAATGACTCTATGTCTCAGTCAAAGCAAAATGCAGCCAGTCCAGATCTTGCCTTTAATCTTCTTTGTTGTCTGCAAAATAAAGGAAATAACTCCCTCAGGACAACCAAATCTGTGAGTTTTCAGGGCTATTTTAACAGAGCTCCCTGCCACAGGCTGACACTTCTGGAATTTCCCTTCCCCGTGGGGAAAATGGGGATTAAAGGGACTTGGGTGTCGGTCTGATGCAGCATCACTGGTTGCGGACAACCAGCTGGTGTGATAACTGGGGTAACACCAGTTCCCCACCAGCCCCAAAAATGGGCTCGAGTGCTTCACTGCCCTTCCCCTAATCCCCCTAAAAATGCTCCTGATGTTTAATCCAAACTCCCTGGCTGCTATTTAAAGCCTTTATTTCTTTCCAGGTCCCTGATGAGCAATAAGAGAGAAACATTATCACATAATATGAAATATTAAACACCTGTTGTAAATATTAAATTATACACAAATACAACCTGGCAAAGATAATACTCAATACATTGTTTACATTGCTGCTGATTAATATTGGAGATTAAAATTAATACTCACATAACATAAACATCAACATGCTTTTAGCATGCAATTAAGCTGAACAATTTCATCAGCACAAAATGTTCTCGTCCTTTCAAAACGAGACACAATAAAAACAAAGCAGCCCTGAAAATATCACCGAAATCAAACTCCAAATGCAAAACATTTGGATCATTAAAGATTATTTTTTTCCCCCTCCACACTTTGGAAATGCTGTTTTCCAAACCAGAAGGCCATGGTGGTAACCAGTCAGAAACATGGGAGAGTAAGTTTAGATTGGATATCAGGAAGGAATTCTTGGCTGTGAGGGTGGTGAGATCCTGGCACAGATTGCCCAGAGAAGCTGTGGCTGCCCCATCCCTGGAAGTTTTCAGATCCAGGTTGGATGGGGCTTGGAGCAACCTGGGATAGTGGCAGGGGTTCCTGCTCATGGCAGAGGGGGGAACAAGGTGAACTTTAAGATCCCTTCCAACCCACACCATTCTGGGATTCTATGAAATCCTACCATGAGCAACAGATCCTCTGCTCTTCCCTGCCACACTCAGTCTGTCCCCCTCTTCACTGCCATGACGAGGCCATGAGAGCCATTGACATTTTCTTTCCTGAAAAAGCCATTAAAAATGGGATGAATTAACACGACAACTGGATTTAAGGCACACGGGGTCTTCCCCACTGGAAAGGTCCATCACAGGAGGATCCAAACAAACCAGGCAGAGCCTAAAGGGGTGAGGCAAAGGTGATCTGAGATCCAGAAAACTGCAAGTCTGAAGGAAACGGGGGGGAAAAAAAGCTGAGGGAAGAACACCCAACAGTCCACAGAGGTATAATAGTCATTCAGAGACAGCTCTTCATGTCCACTGCAGGCAGGACAGGAAGGGTGAATTAAAGTGCAGCACATTCTGGGGAGATCTAAAGAAATCTTTCCGATTACAAGGTTAATTAAGCAGAGGTGTAGATTAGCTGGGGAAGCACAGGAGCCCACATCACTGGAAATCTTTGTGAACAAGTTAGACAGGCATGTAGGAGTGATGTGGAACAGAGAGTCACCTTGGAACTGGTGACGTGTTAAATAGACATCCATTTTCCCTGATTGCTCTTACCCTCCGTGTTTTATCTCCCCAGGAGTCTGTCCAGCTGGATTTTAGCCACACGGGAGCCAAGAGGTGCATTACTCTTCAGCAAGCTCTCAGACATCAGCCAGCACGAGTGAAGGCTGAACCCAGGAAGATGTCAGCAGGGAAACCTCTCCCCACTGTCCCCGCCCGGGATGCCCCATTGCTCCATCTGAAAATCCCGTGGCTGATGCCTCTGCCGGGAATCAGGCAGGACGTGGAGCAGAGAAGACAAAATGTGGGTGTGCAATTAGGTGACAGCACATGCCCTGGCAGATGATTGCAGTGCTAAAGCATTCCATATGCTCCGGCTCCTATGGAAATCTTCCTCGGCTGACATCATTATGGAGCACCGGAGAACATACGCCGGTCCCTTCTGTTTTCTCTGCCCTTCATAAATGTTGCCAAGCGCCAAATACCTAAACACAATTAACCTCTGACACCGCCTTGGGAGGCTCTGCCACATCCCCAAAGAGCAGGGAGCTTCTCCCACATATCCTCCCTTCGTGGTGGGGAGATTTCCCTCCAGGGCTGGGGTCACAGCAGCCTGGCACAGGGAGCAGACACCTCTTGTCCCACCCACCAAAGAACTGGTGAATCAAAGGTGCCAAAGTGGTGCCAGTTTGGGGTCAGCAGTACGAGGCTCGAACGAGACGGTGCATCCCAACCCACAAAGCCACCGGCACAAATTGCTAAGCAATTTGGAAGTGTTAGATCAGAGGGAAAGCAGGGGAAGACAAATTGCCAACAGGGATTTTTTTTTTTCCCCCCCGTGCAAGTTCCTGTCAATCCTTTGTACTCTTTGACAAGAAAACCAGCTCGGCTGAAGGAGGGAAGACGTAGCTGTGACAGATCCTCACTCCGGGGAGGCTCCTGGCACCGTCTCTGCTGACAATTTTGCAAAAAAACCAGGGGAAACCTGATCCAGGTGAGGTTATAAAGGGGGGTGGGGGGGGGTGGGGGGCACAACAGAGGGGAGGAAACCTGCACTGTTATCGGGCATTCCCTGCCAGGCTGCAGGGCACCCTGTCCCACATGTGCCAAACTTGCATTAGCAACCTGGCTGATAAACTCAGGAGGCTGCTGGAAAGTGTGTGGGTAACTCTGGGCTGTGAGGGCTGCCAGGTTTTGGAAAGCACATCATTAGAAACAATCGTAACAAATTCATGGCGTTTATTTTGAGTGAGCAGCACAAAATGCAGTGAGAATAGAGAAGTAAAGGGCTGTGTTTTGAACGGGTCACTACCACCCAAAATTAAGTTGGGGAATAACATTTGGATAGGTCTAAACCACCCCCCCCAAAAAAAAGCCTCACGAGATTGTGATGAGACCCAGCTTTGGGATGATGCTCAGGAGGGAAAGGGCAGGCACAAGATGCATCCCTGGGAGGTGACACCAGCACCTCTGCCTGGGCACAATGTGATGCTCCACAGCTTAAGGATAATACAGACAAGCTGGAGCCAGTCCAGGAAAGAGCAACCTGACATAGTCTGGAAACAACAGCCAGCGCAGAAAGGATTAAAGAATTGGGGGCTGCAGACTTTTTCACCATCTGCTATTTAAAAAAAAAAAAAAAAAAAAAAAAAA
>VXBX01007479.1:11888-74394 GCA_013400415.1 Scytalopus superciliaris
CCTGGGATGAGGTTTCCCAGGCAGCACCTTCCCCTGGCAGCAATGCAACACACAGCTTGGTCATGATTTTCCTCTATCATGCTGGTCACCCTTGGCTGCTTCTCAACTCCTGAAGCTCACAGTGAAGACCTTCTTTCATTCCTATTCATTTTATAGAAACTGCACTATGGATACCTGTGTGGTATTATACATATATATCCATGTGGTACTATGGATACCAGCCCTGTCCTGGAACATCTTTGTTCTTTAAATTTCTGCTTTCCACCAGTTTTTGCCAAGCTGTTTTCCAAATAGCTCCTTTGGAGTATCACTTTTTTTTTTTTTTTTTTTTTTTTTTTTTTTCCCCTTGAATGGGTTGTCTGAATTTTTTCATTCCCAGTGGAGATCTGGGCATCCTAAGGAAGCAGGATAACAGCCCCTGTCCCAGGGGGTGGGCAGAGCAGGCATGGGTACCTATTGTTCTCTGCATCCGCTGCTGGCTACGAGGGGAGGAAATCAGCGTTATCTGAAGCAAAGAAAGACACCAATTAGGAAAATTATTAGGGAAAAACTTCCTGCCAATAGCATAGGCATGCATGGGAACAGACACAGCAGGCAACCTGGAAACAGCCGTATTTTTAAGACCCTGCCTTATGGGAGATGTTCTCCCATACATGGCGAGAGAACATTCTCACCTCGTCTCCCACACTTATTTACAGGGTTCCTCTCTTTCCCTATCCCATCACATCGCTCTTCCAAGGTCCCTGTATCCCTCCTCTGCTGGCAGCATCGTGCTCCAGGGTCTCACCCTCACCCTGGACACCCACCACACAGAGCATCCCTTTAAATGTTAAGAAGATTCCACACCTTTCCAGAGGGCTGGGAGAAGGGAAGGGGTTTTTACAAGGCACCGAGGTGGGTGGAGGATGAGGGTGAGTGTTTCACCTCCCCTCAGGAGCAACATTTGGCAGGGGAGGGCTCATGGTGACATCTACTGCAAGCCCCCCTGCCACTGGCACTGCAGAGGAATGTGCTTCAGGGTCTGCTCTGGAGCCCACCCAAGCATCATCCACACGCAGGGGGTCCATGCTAGTGGGAAAACCACCTGTTACTGGTGAAAGAAAATCCACTTTCCTTCTGCTTGCCATAGCAAAGCAACCAAAACCCCCCAAAGCTCCCTTTTAACCAAATTATTGCCTGTGAACAATATTCTAGGGAAGAAAATAAAGCAGAGCCAGCCCAGGCAGCCAAAGGCTGCTCCCCAACAAGGGGACTGCAACAGCCAAGAAGAGCAGAGTAAGCTGCTGGCACACAGGTGACTCATAAATGCCATGTCTGGTGGGTTTTATTTGGTTTTTCATTTGGGGGTGAGGGGCAGAAAAATCAAACTATGAAATATATTTCTCACCTGGCAGCTCTCAGGTGTCTCCCTGCCCCATGTGGCCCCTAATCTGGGGCAAAACTGTGATGCTGAGCTGTAGGACACACCTGAGCGTGGCAATGTGCACTTGGATGGATGTCTCAGGAGGTCCTGCCGCTCACCATCCTGCCTGCAATGGGCACACATTTCCTAAAAAGCAGGAGAACAGCAAAAATAAAAGCCCTTCCCCTCCACCTGTGCCCTTGCTAATCATGTCAGAGGATCTCTGAGCCCATCAGGCAGGATGGAGGGAACTCCTCCTCGTCCCGGCAGGTCACCAAGCCTCGTGCTGTGCAGCAAAGCCATTCAGATGCCCATGGCATGGCACGGAGCCGGAGGGATCCGAGCCAGAGACCAGCCTGGCAGACCTGCAGGCAGGAGGGAGCCACCAGGACTCTGCCAACAAGCTGCTCTTGGCACCCCTGCCCTCCCCACAGCCTTTCTGCTCCGATATATCCAACTGTTTGGGAGCAAACCCGTAGCTGCGCCGGTGTCGTTGCTGTCACAAATGCAATATTTAGGGTTGGATCTCTCCCCTGAGTTAATCCCTGTTGGTCCCAGATATTCCCAGCTTTGCCTTTGCATCTCTCCGTTTCCAGCTAATAAAATTACAACTGCTCAATCCCAACTGGAAAAAGACATTTCAGCCCCAGGCTGAGCCTCCCTGGGGTCTGGCAGGGTTGGGGCCGCTTGTGTCAGGGAAAAGTCACGACCCACAGGGGAAGGAAGCTCCAGTTAAGACGTGTATTTTTGTGGCTGTGCTTTAAGTTTCTATAGCTACCAGAAGCGAGCTGTCAGGAAATACAGCTGCCCCCTGCTCCACTCGCTGCTTTCCAGTGGAAAAGCAGGAAATGGGGCCCGTTGGGAATGGTTTTAACTTCCTATATTTACGTACCTCTCCTCCCCCTGTCTCCACATGGGATGGAAGAGCACGTTTGGCCACGTGCTAGGGATGCTTCACCGAGCTCAGCAGTCAGATTGCAAGGCCAGATGCAGCACAGTTTCCCTGCAGAGCTGTGAGTGGCAGTGGCCAAGGAGCCCAAAATCAGCTGGGAAGCAGCGAGTCAGGATGAGCAGGGGCTGCTGCAGGAGGGGCTGCTCCCCAGTCCTTGGGTCTCCGGGTCCTGGTCACTGATGCTGCTGAGCCCTGCAAGGATCCTGCAGAAACACAAACCCTGCTCCATTTTGCCTCCTTTTCCCTGTTTCTGTCAATCCTTTGGTGTTTATATACACATATAAATGCACACAGCAAGCAACAGATGATCTTTAAATAGTTTGCAACTGTTTTCTGCTTTCTCTAGGGACTCCAGCTCTTAGAACAGAAGGAAAAGAGACGCAGAAGAGTCACAACTTCTCCAATGCCACCCTTGGAGACCACACTGAACCCCGAGGCCAGCTTTGCATTCTGGTGCTTGCTACAGTGATAAAATCCACCTTCTCTCTTCAAACAGCAAGCCAGCCTCTCCTGTGCTTTTGGGAATAATGCACATGCTGTAACACACAGTGCCTAAATTGCTCCAGGGGGACACAGGGCTACTCAGACAGAAGACAATAAAGAGGATGTAAAGACCATTTCCTCAAAGGGGTTGAAGTGTTTGAGTCCTACGAGTAACAAACCTCACTTTGTTCAGGGATGAACGTGTTGCTGGAAGCATTATCTAGATCCAAGGTGTTTCTCCTCCTTCTGCCAAGTGTTGGGACACAACAGTGCAGAGAAATGCACTCACATCCCTGGTAGTTTATGTTCTCTAACGATTTGAGTGTCTTTCCACAACACACACACTTACACAGGTGGGTTGGTCCCTCTGTACTTATGAATTAGCAAAGTGTGAGGCTTGAGAGGTCAGAGTTGGGTTCGCACAAACATCCCAAAGCTCAAATATTTTCCCAAAGCTTGTGTGAACTTTAGGTGACCTTCTTCAGCCTGGAAAAGTGAAGCAGCCAGTGTTTCTGGTGAGATCACCAGCACATCATGAATCTAGCAAAGTCTGCAGCACGACCAGCACAAAACACTTTTCCTGGGGTGTTCATTCATCCTTGGCTTCAGCTGCTGGCCAGGGCCAGGAGGGCTCTGGGTCATGGTGATGGCCCTGCTCAAGCACCAGGTGATGCTTTGGACAGCTTCCAAGTGGTGTTCCTCCGCCTGTCCTTCATGCAACCCTTGAGACCCAACACCCAGAAATTGGCCTAAGAGCTTTCCTGATTAAAGCAAAAGCTTAATGAGCTCCGATTCGCCAGCTCTAAGGCAGGGATGGCCGTCACCCAGACACTGCAGGGAGGCTGGAAGATGACAGATGAGGACCATTACCTGGAACACTGTTATTCCTCAATTCCTGTGACGCCCTGCCCTGATTTAGGGCCCAGCCTGCCAAATGCTGGGCACACACCTAGCAAAGGACAGCATCCCATCCCTGTCCTCACTGTAAAATCTGCCTCCTTCCCACAGGGAGGCGAGTCAGATGCTGAGCCTGGACACAACATCTTGTGGGTATTCTCAGAGTAACAAACTACCCAGAAGTGTCAACTAATCCAGGATCCTGGTGGGCATTCTGCTGCCTGCTCATTGACATTACAAGACGTTTCACAACATTAAGATCACTGCTCTTCAGCATAACTCACAAACAAAACAAAGCCACCTCAGGTCAGTGCTTTAGTTATAAGTTGCTTAACAACAAGCAGTATTTCTGCCCGTTTTCCTAAGGTGGATTTTGCTACATTTTGCTGTTGTCTGAAATGCCAGGAGATTAACAACCTCTCTCCTGGGCCTGAAAAATCTCCTTTTGCCACTGAAACTAATTATGCTGTTAACCACTTATGCTGCCGAAGGAGAGCTAATGAGTTCCTAGGCAGTGGGCGTTTTATCTCCCGTGCTCAGAGAGCTACAGCCACACGAGGTCCAGCACCAACCCAACACTTTCTGTGGCAGCCACAGCCTGCCTGGCTAAAGGGAAAACCAGGGAGGAGGCAACACAACTGCTCCAAAACACCTGGCCCTGTCTCCATCAGCTGCAACGCTCAGGAAAACAGCGGTGGAGATGTAAATGAAAGGATGCCCCGCTGCTTTTACGCCCCCAGGACACTGTCAGCCTTAATGAGTTAATGCTGTTAAATCCTCCTGTGCTCATCAGCTGGGAAACGGTGTAGGAAAGGCACTTTCCAAGGTGGCCCTCCCAAGGCAGCATTTGTACACTCCCATCTCCTCCCAGGATGATGTTTGTGTATTCCCATCTCCTCCAGCCATCTGGTGCTTTTCCGTGTGCCCCCAGGAGACGTGTCTTGTTGTTGAGGCAGGTTTTATTGTTATCATCAACATCAGTTCTTAGGATTAATACCGTAGAAGCAGCTTGGAGCAATAATCAGTCCCTTCGTGTTTCAGTAGGGTCTGTAGCAATAGGACAAGGGGCAGTGGTTTTAAACTAAAAGAGGGTAAATTTAGACTAGATATAAAGAAACCATTTTTTATTATGAAGGTGTTGGTACATTGGGACAGGATGTCCCATCCCTGAAAACATTCCAGACCAGGTCGGATGGAGCTCTGAGCATCCTGGTGTGTTTGACAATGTCCCTGCTCATTGCACGGGGGTTGGACTTGGTGAGCTTTGAAGGTCCTTTCAGGACCAAACCATTCTATGATTCCATGATTCATGTTGCACAAACACTGTTGGAACTATCCCACACTTGTCCCAGTCACCATCCAGTGCAAACTAAGTCAATTAAGGCTTCCACTGTGCATTGTCCTACCTAAAAACGCTCTGGATCCACCTCTGGCAGGTTTATGGGCTGCACAACCACAGTCACAGCAGACCAGACCAGAAGAAGAGCCTGGAAGGAGGCAAGTGAGTCACCTCCTCCATGAAGCTGAGACAGTGGATATCAAGGGAATACACTCATTATTTGGTTCTTGAATGAATAGGTACCTCTAGTAGGGCAGGTTCTTTCTCCACCTCTGGTGGGGAGGGAAGACTCCTACGTGGGCTGGAGCAGAACTGAGCAGCACCCCACAACTTGGTTTTCCTGAATTGTGGCACCTGATCCTTGATTTACCCAGTGGGACATGATCCAGCACTCCCAGCTTGCTTTTCTTCCCCCCCACTAACCCATTCCTCAACAGCCTTATTCACCAATTTGTCCATAGGATTGACAGTGTTTCCCATTGTCCCTGGTACCCCACAGGAATTAAAGTAACAGTGGAGCTCAGAGGTAAGAAATGACCACAATGACTACTTTGGACCTGTTCAAATTCTTCCTTTTCCCACCATCACAACATCTGGACTTGATGATCTTGGAGGTCCCTTCCAACCTTAGTGATTCTTTGATTGTATGACCAGCACTGGTGAGGAGGCAGCCCTGGGAGCAGACCCACAGCTGGGGTGCATCTCCAAGGGCACCCAGCCCAAATACTGGCAGTGGTGGCCACCTAAAACTCTTCAACCCACTTTGTGTTCACTGCAGACATTGCTGGGCACGCCATGGATCATGTTTAGTGAATCCAATCAAAACAAATTCTCCTTGACCTCAGCAAAGGTCCTGGGAGCTCCAAGTTGCTGACCCCGTGGTGGGCAAACCCCAAGCTAGGAGTGGGACAGATTGGGATGCCCAGATGCACCTGCAAGCTTTCCAGCTCTCTTTCCAGCCACAAACATGCTAAATCTGCATTCACACCTACACTTTATCGAGCATCTCAGCTGTCCACACAGCGGGTGATTTCCCTGCGTGTCACCAGTTCTTGACCTACATATTCGTGGTGTTAATTATGCTCAGCCAGAGCAGCAGCATCGCTGCCCCAGCGCGGTCTCCACATCTCTCTGCCTTCCCTCCCGACTCACAGAGCTCCTCCAAGCCCTCTCTGACCAACTTTCCATGCTGTGCAGCCTTTCAGGCTCCCCCAGTTCATGTTTTTATTACATTCTTTGCTGGATCATTCCAAGGCTTCAACAACCATGTCTCGGGTTTTGCAGCCTTTCCTGAGCGCTGCCTGCTGCTGTTGTTTACACCTGGGACCTTCAACTGCACAAGGGTTCCTTCATGAACACCTTCATTCCTCACTCTTGGGTCGAGCTTGTGGTTTGAAATTGTCTCTTCCTGTGTGTTTGTGTACATTTTCTGTGTCTGCTGTGGCCAGACAGCAGCTCTCTGCTTCCTGAGAAGCAATTGCTGCTGCAAACACATGCCCTGCACAGCCAGGATGAGTTCTGAAGGAGGACAATAAAGTTTACGGTGCCACCAATGTAGAAAAAAGGAGGTCAAAGATCCTCAGAGACTCATGCAAGCCTGGAAAGCTTCTGGAAGTGGAGTTGAGAGTGAGAACAACTTGCAAGGAAAGGGAATGTTGTTTTCCCCTATTTCTGCCTTCTCCATTGCCTTCCATGTGATCACCATGGAACTACAGGATGTTTCTATCCAGGAAAGGGGACTGGCCCCATCACAGGACAAGCCAAACCAGGGAATTGGAGGTCAGGGAATTGGAGGTCAGGGAATGCAGAGCCCTGGAGGGCTGGAGCCCAAACCTGAACTCGAGTTATACATTTGGGAGATTCCTTCACGTGCAGACACAAGGGAAATTCAGCATTTGAGGGAGTTCAGGCATAAGGAGCATTACCAATGTAGGCCAACTCACCACAGACACACCCTTGGGGTTTCACACTTGCTTTGTGTCCTCTGCCACTGCAAGGGTCTCTTGGGGCTCCTCAGCTTTCAGGATGCTTCATCTCATCCAGGGCAGCTGTCCTGTAGGAGGTGAGTGATGTCTGGGATGTTGTCCACTGTCTGGGATGTCTGATCTGGAGTCTTTGGGGTCTCTTCTTCTCCACAGAGCGGGTGGACAGTGAGGGACTTTCCATCATTCATGATTCAACATCTGGTGCAATCACCAACCCTGGAAGTGTTCAAAAAGCTTGTGGATGTGGCACTTGGGAATATGGTTTAGTGGTGAACATGGTGCTGCTGGGTTAAACGTTGGACACAGTCTCAGAGGTCTTTTCCAACCTTAGTGATTCTATAATTCTATGATCTGCATCTTTTGGGTGAGATTTTAACCTGGGTCTTGTGTTCTTGCCTTAACTCACCCACTGGAGCCACACATCCCAAGGCAGGAGCAGCCAAGAGACCCTCAGGTGCTGAAGGAAAGGAGTAAAAGGTGGGGGAGAGCAGGGGTTAAATGTTCAGACACTTCATCTCCAACATGAAAACCCTCTCAGGAAAAGATGCCAAGAAATCCTTTCAAACCAGCAGCTGTAAAGGTCACGAGGGAAACTGCAGGGTTGAAATGAAGTCTTAGGCAGAGCAGAGGAGCAGCTTGGCCAGCACCTCTTCTCCCCATGGCCAACCCAACACCACAGCCTTTGCCATGCTGGGGCTGGGCCACCAGTGGTGACACCTTTGCACCTTGCATGGCCCCACACTGGCACTGGGAACAAACTGGACACAGCCAAAAGCAGGTGTTGCACAGCCAGAGATCCTGGGAGTGGGAGCTGCCTCTCCAGCCAAGAGTTCCCACAGGCTCTGATGGCTCCATGCAAACATCCATCTGCTCCAGGAACACCATGGGAAAGCAGGCAGTTAAGCCCAGGAGCTGGGTCTCCTTAGGCCTGGGCCTGAGACGTGCCTTGCTCCTCTTTTGCCCCCCAGCTCAACTTTTAAAGCCCAAATTCCCATGACAGGACTCTGTGCACCGAAGGGGAGCGGTGTGTGCAGTACCAGCGCAGTGATGCCCTGACACCTCACCCTCCCAGCCCACCTCCAAGCCATTTTCTCCAGCACACCTCAGCCTTTCCTCTTCTCGTTCCTCTTCTTTTGCTTTCCTGAGTCCCAGAGTTTTGGCCCTTGGGCTGGGTTCCTCCTTCCTTTCAGAGTTTCCCATGGTGTTTCTCCTCCTGGAGTTGGGTCCCAGCTCCTGTGGCAGCATTGCCTGCAGGATGTTGTATTTCTCAGATTGCTGCCACAAATCAGCCATTACAGTGAATATTGGGTGGCCACACACACCTCCTCTGACCCAGCCAGAGAGCACCAAGTTCCCTGGGGCTGGATAATTCACGGAGAAGGGGATGTTTTATTTTCCTTGGAATTTATTAGCCAAACCAAACCCGCCCCAGGGTCGGCAGGGACCCGAGTGCCACCCTGGGAGAGCCCCCTGCAGCTGAATGAAGCCTCTGTTGCAGCTCACACTGGCACCTCTATGTGAGAGGCCCCAGGGTCTCTATTGTACAGGCACCCCTGGCCCGGGGTGGCACGGCCATCCCACCCTGTCCATCTGAATCCCCGTGGGATGCACGAAGCCCCTGGAGCAGATGTGCACTGCTGTGTGCAAGCCATGGGAGCTGACCCCCCCCCTGGAGTTGGGAGCACAGTAATCCTTGGTTTCTGCACAGTTTAGGGCCAAAACAGTGAGCCAGGGAAGTCATGAACACTGAAACCGCCTAGTCAAGGAATAATTCAGGTCATCAGGGACTGGTCCTGTCTGGTTCTTCTCCTAAATTAACACCCTGGGGCCTTTAGCCAGATATTGATGAGATTAGCTCAGCTGATTAGAGCGTGGTGCTAATAACACCAAGGCTGTGGGTTTGATCTCTGTATGGACCGTTCATTTAAGAGCTGCACTCAGTGATCCTTGTAAGTCCCTTCCAACTCAGAATATCCTGGGGAATTTCTGTGAAAAGTGGGTCTGCCTCTTAATAAGACTGTCCTTTCTAACCCACACCCCAAAGCAGCAAATTACGTTCCTTTCCCAGCACCCACCAGTCCTTTTCCAAACAACCAGCCTGCTGTCCGTGGGCACAGCTGGGGGCACCTGCAGTGCTGGGGGGCACAGCACAGGGAAGCCCCACACTGGTGGCTTTGCAATGGACAACGAGGTGTTTGGCCACCACCATGACAAGGTTTCTGTCTCCTCTGGGAGCCCATCCTGGAGCCAGAGGGAAGGGCATTAGGGATGCTCCCCCTGGATGGAGAGGCTCCCAGTGTCCTGGCTGTCAGACACAGGTGGATACGTCCTGATGGACAAGGAAATCAAAGCCAGCACTCCATGGGATGCACTCCCATGGGGTTTTGCTGTTGACATTTTTAAACCAATCGGTTTGTGGATGTGCTGGATAAACAAAATGGGGAAAAGGCAATTACGGAGGAGAGCAGCATCATATCAGCAATCACTGGTACTGCCCTCTTCCCTCTGAGCCTTATTAGGTGTTTATACCACAGACAGACTTTCCTGAAATGTCAGTGAGCACCAAACGCTTGAAAATCCAGCCCTACAGAGCTCTGAAAAACCTTTGGATTACTTCAGACGTTGTATGAACGTGGGAAAATACAGCAAGCCTGCCCTCAGGTGACTTCCACACATGTACCTCAGTGAGAAACAGGGAGCAGAGGCAGTCAGGATGGAGGGGAGACACTCTTTCCAGACTTTTTCCACTGAAACAGTGGAATCATGGAATCATAGAAAGGCTTGGACTGGAAAGGACCATAAGGACTATCTCGTTCCAATCCCCTTCCACAAGCAGGGACACACCTTCCACTAGCCCAGGCTGCTCCAAGCTCTGCCCAGCCTGGCCTTGGACACTCCCAGGGATCCAGGGGCAGCCACAGCTTCTCTGCCCAACCTGTGCCAGGGCCTGCCCACCCTCCCAGCCAGGAATTTCTCCCCAATATCTAATCTGTTCTCCACTTCAGGTAGGAAAAGGGACCTCCATCCATCCTCACCCATATCTGGAATTCTCCATCAGTCTTATTAGACATGAACAAAGCAAAGTCCTGATTCCAAAGGAAAGCCATATTTTCCCCTCTTTCATATAAAAGTGGCTGCAACTGTAGGAACATCTCCTGAAACTCTGGAGTGAAGCAGGACCTTTCCCAGCACTGGGTCACTGTACAGTGAGCAGAAATGGCTGGATCTGGGGTTCGTGCCCTGTGTGTGTGGAGGTACATTCAGAGCCAACCCAGGAGAGCTTTGGTTCCAACAGACAAAGAGCAGGATGGGGAGCTCACATTTTGGAAGGGAACTGGTCTTGTTCCCAAGTCACCCCACAGCCCTGTCAGATCTCCTGGTTCCCAGTCCAGAGATCTGTTCACTCTTAATGCTTCCTTTGAATTTTCCCTCCTTGTAGGCAGACCATGGCCATGGGTAGTTGTTGACTTGTCCCCTCAGCAGGACGTCAGTGTGTTGAGGTTTACAGATGTTCACAGCACAAGTCCTTGCTGAGGCAGACACAGTGGGCTTGCTGTCTCCTGGGCTGTTATATTTACTCTGCCTTTCCTTCATGTTTGCTTTAACCTAAAATAAGATGTCCCAGACCAGGAAAAAAAAAATAAAATATAAAAAGTGAGGATGTTTCACTCACAGTGTCTGGACAAACATATCACTTCCTAACCCTCAGAGCGCCCAGGATGAGCTGTGGGGACCCCGTTGAGATGCAGCAGCCTCAGAGGCTGGAGAGAACTGTAGAGGTGATGGGGTCCTGCTTCCTTTCTTTAGCTGCTGACAAGAGAGGTCTGTGTGGTCACACTTGAGAAATCCAGCCCGCCTCGCTCTGGCTCTCCCGCAGCGCTGCTCGTTAGGAGGACGTGGCTGTAATTAGCACAGCCCATGCCCAGAGCTCCTCCTCAGGGACAGCTGCTGGCTGGAACCATCTATTTTTTCCCACCACAAAAGAGCATTCGTGTGTGAATGTGTTTTTTGCTGGGAGTTGAGCTCCACCACGGCGAGAGGGCTCCGTGCTCCTCCTCCCCACGAGCTGCAACAACATCTGGGAAGGCTGGGTTTGCCTCAGAGCAAAAGCAATGATCTGTTTCAGCCTTTTGACAGGGGAGGAGTGAGTATTTCTGTGCTTGGATGGGCTTTTTCCTACCTCAGACCACCTCTCCCCGGATTAAATGAAATGTTTAAATGTTATCAAGTGCAGATAGGGCTGAAATTACACCCTCCATCAGCTGCAGACAGGGCTGGCTGATTAGCCTTTCACATTTTAGATCAGTTTAAGAACCAAAGATAGTGAGACCAGGCTTGATATCTCTCACTGGCTCCCTCAGGAACACCCAGAGAATGAGCTTGGAGGAGATGAACCTCCATCAGCTCTCAAAGCTGTGCCAGGCAGAGAGGCAGCTCATGTGGCCTGTCTCGGTACCTCAAAGAAGACCAAGATGAGCCACCTGCACCATCTTCTGCTGGAGATTTCCAGAGTGCAGGCAAACCCTGGATCATCCTGCACATCACAAGCCCTTTTCCCTGGTTTTGGGGAGCACTGGAAAAAGCACTTAGTCAGGAGAGCATGGCACATAAAGAGCCTGCTGAAATCCTGGCACAAGTGCCTTCTCAGCAGTGGGCACCTCCAGGTACCCCAGAAACAAGGGGGTCTGTGCTCACAGCACTTGTTGTTGTCTGAGGAGCACAGGGAAGATGCTCCCTGTGGGTCACAGCCATGGCAGAACATGGGACAGGCGATTTCTGTGTAAACCTGAGCCCAGGTTTGACATTCCTTTCTTCTCTCACCTCCAAAAATGATCATAAAATAATTTAGGTTGGAAAAGAACTTTAAGACCATCAAGTCCAACCCTTTCCCCAGCGCTGCCAAGCCCACCACTGCCCCATGTCCTCAAGTGCCACATCCACATGACTTTTAAATCCCTCCAGGGATGGTGGCTCCACCCCTGCCCTGAGCAGCCTGTTCCAATGCCTGACCACCCTTTCTGTGACGAATTTTTCCCTAATATCCAACTTAAAACTCCCCTGGTGCAACTTGAGGCCATTTCCTCTCATCCTGTCTCTCGTTACCTGGGAAATGGCTCCGTCTCCTCCTCGGCAACAGTCTGGATTTGGGCACTTGGCTTTACAGTCTTGTTTCTGCCATTAAAGATTCCTGCTGAGCAATCTCAGATCCATCATCACAAATGACACAAGGGCAGAGCAGAAGGAAACTCTCTTCTCTGCCTCAAAATTCAGCCATTAAACCAGCCCTGCAATGTCTCTCTGCTCTTTTTGAGTGACTTTCTTTTGGTTGCCTTCTTATATTTTTTTGGACTAACTCCCCTTCCAGCCAGGCCTTCCAAAAATACCCTTGCCTCTGGGAAGAGAGCCCATCATCTTCTGCCCTTGCGAGCCTGCCTTGCACCCTGCTTGGGAGGTCATGCCAGCCCCAGGGGACCTCTGGCTGCTCCACCTCCAGGCTTCCAGCTGACCCTGAGCCAGTTTCCTGGAGATGCTGCAGAGAAAAGCACGCTCAGCCCTTTGAAACTCTCTCAGAAACCAGATGTCACCAGAGCCTGCCAGCCCCAAACGTCTCGGCTGACAACTGAAAGATGTTCGTGCCGCTGATGGGAAACGACCCACCGAGGGAAGGATCCTCGGCCAGGGAAGTTCAGCAAGAACAACGTGAGTCAGCAGCCCAAATGGGAAGTGCTGGTGATGGTGATGGGCAGGGAGGGAGCTGATGGATGGGGAGACATGAGCAGCTGGTCAAGAAGCACCTCCAGACTGGAGAGCAGCTTCAGGGATGCAGGAGCCACTCCCGGAGCTGCTGCCCTGCCAGCAGTGGGGCAGCCTCAAGCTGTGCTCCGTCCCCCTGAGGAGAAGGGGGATTTTCTCTCCGTCCCAAAGGATGAGAAAAAAAGGTGGTGTGGTTTGAATGGGGTCTGGGTTAAGCAGCCTACCACCGTGCTCCTGATCTACCATTTATTTACCACTGGGATTTAAATAACCTGCTCAAGGCTGAATGTGAAATATGACTGAATCAGACAGACTCGGCTCAGCGGGTGAAAGCCTGAGAAGAACAAGCATCATTTCCTGCAGCTCCAGGGTAAGAGTTATTTAAGGACAAGGACTTATCCAAGGAGAGCCCCACAGTGATCTCCAAACTGTCCTCACAGCCAGCTGGCTGCAAAAGAAACCATCCCATGCATTACTGAGGATTGGGAGCCTTTGGTCCCTGGTCCGCTCTATTTTTCAAGGCAGCAGCCCCAGGGTTATCTACCCCATTTCTTCCCCTCCCTCCCATACATTTTTCAGCTGGTGAAGCTGAGAAAATCTGAGAAAAACTGGGAAATCCAAAGCCCTCACCACATCTATTGAAAAAGCATCTGCAGCACAACATCTGCAACATTTTCACACCACACAAAAGTACCAGGAAGCCCAGAAATTGGTGTCCAGCCATGCTGGACAAGACTGGTCCCTGCACTGAAGACCTTGGTGCAGGCAAGGAGGAAAGAAGGACTGTAACCTCTAATTCCCAGAGGGAAACCAGAGTGGCCACAGAAAAACAGGTGACCTCAGTTGCTTTATAGCAGAGCCCTCATCCTTTGGTAAAGTTTCATGATGTTGTCTTAAAATAAAGTGGTCCTTTTATTAGACATTTTCTTAGTGCAGCAGCAGGCTGGAACTCCTGTCACTGCACAGTTTAAAAGCCAGGCTGTAAAAGCAAAATGATCCATCCCTGATCATTAATGCATTTCCAAAAGGGATTCTCACTCCTTTGCTTTGCCTTTCACAGCCCGGATGAGAAAAAGGCTTATGTGAGCAAATCTAAAATTAATCACCTGAATGTCTTACACATTCCCAGGTAACAAGGGCAACAGTGAATCACTGTCTTTGCAAGATGCACAGACCTCAAAGGCAATAGATCTCCTCTCTCCTGTTTTATCCCTGGGTTTGTTGCTCCAGGACCAGAGCAAACCTCTCATGTTTACATGCCGGCAGAAATTGGGCGGCCTCACATGGATGGGCAGAGACTTGCAAAATAAATAGAATTCTACCCGTGAAGCAGGTTGTGGGTGGCAGATCCCTTCCCATCACTCTGCCCCATCCTCATTCCTCCTTGTGTGCTGCATTATCAGGAAGCAATGATCCCTCCTGAGCAGGCAGGATGCTACAGAAATGTTTCCAGAACCGATGTGATAAACAGGATCTGACAGCTTAGATTACCACCAGCACTAACATCATTTCTGCAGCCAAGTGAGATATTTAGACAAGTTAGATCTCGGCTTTAAGTCAGCAATGTCACCTATGGAAAAGAAACATCCCTGGTGAGATGTTTCCCTGGTGGAAAATACTCTTGGTGAGAGAGACCTGCCTTAGATCCAGCTGAAAAAGAATTACCATCCACATGCACTTCACCACTGATTCCCTTTGGGCATGTGTTGTGGGAGTGTGAGCATTAGGGCAGGCTTGATCCACATCCATTGGAATCCAGAGAATTTTCCATTGACTCCAAGCAGAACCCAGGCCAGTTATACCCCTTACCTGGCTGCAAAATCCTTAGGGCTACGGGGCAGGCTGAGGGGGAAAGCCTTTCCAAGCTGGGATTCGTTTGTAAGGACAACAGAGAGCTGCAGTTGTCCCACGGGGCCCTGACCCGGAGTGGCAGGTTTGTTTTGTTCAACATTTATTTGAGTTTCACCCAGATACTGCCCCCAAAACTAGGAGGAACTTGATCTACAGCCTGGCAAAGGGGGAGCCCGCTGCCGACCCGCACAAAGGCAGCCTCTGCCTGCCAAGAGCACAGCCTGCATTCCCTGGGATTCGGGCTGGAATCCACAACCCCCTGCCTGCCAACCTGCCCAGCACACATCCAGCTTTTATCAAAGGGAGGGAGGAGATCCCTTAACTACACCCAGTGTCTTTTGCTGCCCTGAGAACGCCCTTTCTGGAGGGTTTGTTTCCCCTTTGGTTCAGTCTCTTCGCCTTGGTGCTGTTCTTTTCCACCCCTTGTGGTTCTCCCAGAGGTGTAAGTCGGTGCAGAGGGTTAGCAGATCTCCCAGATCCATTGTGCCTGCTTTCTCCCGTGTGACTGGAAGTTCAGCCCATGCAGAGGAATCTCTGCAGGGCAAGGATTACCACCTCACCACACCCGGAGCTTTTTCCACCCATCCTGGAGGCGCTGCAGAGCGAACGGCCCACTTTGCAAACTTTTCCTTGCCTTTCTTGTTTCCCTACCCCAAAACAGGCAAATCAGCGTTGCTCCAACTTCCCACAGCAGCTCAACTCCGGGTGGAAAAAAATATCACTCGAATTTGAGCCCAGAAATGAAGAGACTGGTGAGGTTTTAAGCAAAAGGGGGATATTTCTCGAAGGTCAGGTGTGTGCATTAGACTGCACTCTGCATAGCGTGCATGATGCACTGAGGATTGGCTGCACAACAGCAGTGAAGGAAGGCAGGAATAAAGATAATCCAAGTGGATGGGGAGAAGAAACCCTGATTTCCAAGAAAAGGGACCCTGTGGTCAACAAGGAGACAGGATGGGAACAGCTTTTCGTGGGACAGCCCTCAGCCTCTCTGGCCCTGGGATTATCCCCAGCGGATATCTCTGCTCTCCATCCACCAGCCTCTGGGGGTGGTGATCCTGCTTTTAACACAAAATCCAGGGTTTCCCTGCCCACAGAGTGCCTCAGACAGCACGGATTCAGGGCCAGAACGGGAGGTGATTCCTTGCATTTGCTGCCCCCCTTTTTTGCAGAGCTGAACAGAGATCAGCTTTCCATCAGTGCCTCAAGCATCTTCATTAGAGGCTACTTGCAAGCTCCAGGCTGGTGCTGCACAGCCTTGCCAGCTCCACGGGAGAGGTTTGCCAGGAAAAGCCCTGCAGGCTCCATTTGTTTTGTCTGAACTGGTAAGTTTGGGAAATCAGCTTAAAGCATTCCAGTTTGGAGACCCATTTCTCATAAACTCCTAAAGTCCCTTTCCTTCCAGCCCAACCCAATCCAACACATTTTTTTCCTAGGCTAAGATCCAGCCGAGAGTTTTCTTCCGAGTGCCAGCGGCAAGTTTTTATGACCACAAAATAAACCTTGAAATACGATATGTTTAGATAAGCGGTGGGAATGCTGAGAGGCTCTGGGTGATTTGAATCCAGAGGTGTGAACAGCTCTGCTTAAAGGACATTCAAAAATAATGGCACTGGGGCTGTGCTGGAACTTCCAGGAGCAATCACGCCGGAGGCAACAGGCAGCAGATCATATAAGTGCTGGTTTGAATTAAGGCTCTGCAAAGACAAGCTACACAGGAGCAAGAGGAGGCGCATTATGATCAGCCCTGAAGCAACAACAAGGTCCCAGGAAGTTCAGACCCTGAAGACATGCCCCAAACCTGCCTCCCAAGAGCTGCTTTCACATCCCCAGAGCAGCTCAACTGGTTGCATCGTGGCTGCCTCCTGTCAAGCAGGAAAAGAAACCTTCTCCCCCACACACATCCATGTCTAAGTGGTTTTACGTGTCCTGGTACATTTTTTTCCTGAGCATTTTGCTGAAGGGATTCCCGTGCTTCCAAAAATGCCCAGCCTACTCCAGTGCTTGAGCTGCTCACCATCACATCCCTACCTCCAAGGTGCCCAGTTTGGACAAGACCATCTCCTGGGTAAAGAACATTTGTCTGAAAGTGAAACTGAGGGGCAGAGATCATCCACTCCCTGAAAAGAGGTTGTAGCCCGCTGGGGGTCGGTCTCTTTTCCCAGGTAATAAGTGACAGGATGAGAGGAAATGGCCTCAAGCTGTGCCAGGAGAGGTTTAGATTGGCTATTAGGCTAAACTTCTTAACTGAAAGGGTGGTCAGGAACTGGAACGGGCTGCCCAGGGCATCACCATGCCTGGAAGTGTTCAAAAGAAGTGTGGATGTGGCCCCTGGGGACATGGCCTGGTGGTGAACATGGCAGTGCTGGGTTAATGGTTGCAGTGCTCCTGTGGTTTCTCACCACTAATGCAAAGCCCCACAAATATTAAAGATTGTAGCTCAACACTAGAAATGCTCAAAATCTGCCCAGAAGGTAAATCCTGCTGGAAATGGAAAACATTTGCACCGTGTAGCCCTAGATGGAGCAATTCCCGGGGAGGCAGAGCCTTTTGCAGAGTCAGGATATCCCAGGCTCCTGATTTCCCACTGAGGATGAACTCAGTCCCCCTGACAGCACCCTGTGATGCTTCCCACCCTGCCCAGACAGACAGACAGACAATGACAGACAATCCAGCTCAGGGCTGCACTGAAGCTGTGGCACAGAGCCAAGCCCAAACCATCACCCATTTGGAAACCCCAGGGAGCTGGGGATGTTTGAACTCGTGTCCTCCATCCTGTCCTGTCCTCCCCCTGGGGTTCAGGGGTAACTCTTTGAAGCACCCCGTGGCCGGGCTCCAGACCGGCTGAGCAAACCAGTAACAAGCTCGGTGGGCTGCCAGTGGTGTTGCTGGGAGAAGGGCAGCGGTCAGCTGTGCTTTAGTGCTGCTTTCCCAGGGGAGTGGCTGGCGATGCTCGTGAACTCCTCCGGGCAGCATCACAGACCTCCCCATCGCGTGCAAAGGGCTCTTTGCTCTCCTCAGCGAGGCACAACAACCCAGCCTCAAATTAGCCGAGACGAAACAACACTGAGTGGCTGCTCACCCCGCTCCCAGAGGAGAGGAGAACACGACAAGCACTCGGCAGATGTCGGCCACCTGGCTCCAGGCGCAGCAGCCTGAGGAACACAACCAGCCCTGACAGCCCAGAGCTGTCCCTGGGCACTGGCACTGCCAAAGGTGGCGTGGGAACACGGTGTCACCGACCCACAAACTGAGGTGGGTGATATTTTAATTAAAGCCCCGGGTTCTGAAGTCAGCGTGGTGGCAGAGGGGGCTCCGCTCCTCGTGTTTCAGCTCCTGATATCTGCCCTGCAGCTGGAGACACGTTTTCTTCGATATTTTAACAAATCCCTCTTTTGAAGACAGGCCCAAGGGCAAGCTGGATGCCACCCTAATGTGCTGTATTCGATCACCCAGACCCCCACAGACAACTCCAGGACACATCAGGTATCCTGCTCTGGCACTGAGCCCCTGCCTGGGTTTCCTGAGCCTTGTGTCAGATTTGTTGTGAATTTTTCAAAAGAATGAACCCGGGACTCTTCCCTATTTTTATCACGTTCCATCAGTCCCAGCAAGAACCAGACAAACAACCCCAAGAAATGCCTTGGAAAGTCTGAAGGACAAAAATACATGCCCAGACTGTGGTTAGAGAGGCTGAGCTTGGCTGAGCCAGCTTGGGCTGGAAAACAAGGAAGCTGTTTTCTTTCAAAATAACACCGGTGCCCAGAGAGGCAGAAATGTCATCCCAGGGGGTCAGGACAGCATGGATCCACGAGGTGGGAGAGAAGGACAGGTCTGGACAACCCTGGCCTCAACATGGCCAGAGAAGTGTAATCCTGGTGTTACATTAAACAGCTTCTTTCTCTCCCTTCCTGCCTCCTCCTTTGTCTCTGCCTCTCAGCCAAACCTACATCTGGATGCACCAAAAATAATCTTGGAAATTCTGTTTTCGCCCAAGTCCACCACCCACAGGCAGGGCTGGGGAGCAGATGTGGGGCAGTAACATAACCCAAAGAAGGTGTGGGTTTAGTCTCCTGCCTCACCACATGGTGTGTCTGTACAACCCTGGGTGGGTGAGGGTGACACTTCACCCCTTGGAGCTTCTCTTCCCTCTCAGAGGTGGCAGCAGCATCTCTTTGTCTACTTTATCACCTGGGCTGCTGAAAATGGGCAGGCTGAAATAAATAAAGTGGATGCTGTGCCCTGGTGAGATCCCAGCTGCAGTGCTACATCCAGCTCTGAGTCTTCCAACATCAGAAGGATGTGGAGCTGCTGGAGCGAGTCCAGAGGAGGCCACGGAGATGCTCCAAGAGTTGGAGCCCCCTCTGCTCTGGAGCCAGGCTGGGAGAGCTGGGGGGGCTCACCTGGAGAAGGGAATGATCCAGGGAGACCTGAGAGCCCCTTGCAGTGTCTAAAGGAGCTCCAGGAGAGCTGGAGAGGGACTGGGGACAAGGGATGGAGGGACAGGACAAGGGGGAATGGCTTCCCACTGCCAGAGAGCAGGGATAGATGGGATATTGGGAAGGAATTCTCCCCTGTGAAGATGGTAAGACACTGGCACACGTCCAGAGAAGCTGTGGCTGCCCTATCCCTGGATGTGTCCAAGGCCAGGTTGGATGGGGCTTGGAGCAACCTGGGCTAGTGGAAGGTGTCCCTGCCCATGGCAGGGGGGTTGGAATGAGATGATCTTTAAGTCCCTTCCAACTGAAATCATTCAATAATTCCATGAAAAAAAGCCAAGAACATAAACCTTGTGATTTCTGCAGAATTTCCCCACCAATGCTCTATAAGCCAATACACTGAATTAAGCTGGGCAATTAAGAAGCAACACATGGACCTGTCAGGGCATCAGGAGCTTTCTGGAAATAACTTGATCCTTTCAGGGGGAGAAACCCAGGAGGGTGTGTGTGATATAACCCAGGAGCAGGTTTTCTGGAAATTCAGATCAAGAAACAGGGGAGTGGGGAGGCACCAACACCTCTTTAGCCAGGAGAAATGACTCTCTGAGTTAGTAGGTATTAAATTCCCTGCTGACTCCTCTGCTGAACACAGGGTTAGATCTAGAGCTGTTCTTGTGAGCATGGAAGGTGTCTTGAACAGGGACGGGGATGGACCTACCAAGTTTTTACCTGCCTTTAAATATTACGTTCTCCAGAACTCTGGATCTTAGTGCAGCATCCAGGATGCTGGCTCTGGGTCCAGGGTACACCTCTGGCTGGCCTCTCTGGCAAAGCAAAGCCCTCCTCTTTATCCACTGTAAATAAAGATGCAGCCCACCTCAGGTCTTCTGTATTCTTGGTGACTCTTAAGAAATTCATGCAACCCTTAGTAGTCAAAATAATGAGATTGCCTCCTAATGTGAGATTTCCTTTGCAGGGTAAAGTACACCTAAGGGCTGCTGATGAAATTCTCTCCTACTAAGCTGATTAAATGCTGAGGAGTTAGAGCCTTTTATAATTTTATTACATTAGATTCCAGAGACGAGATGAATAGAAACAACCAGGCGCTGAAGGAGGCAGAAATGTGTGCCCGCAGATTTTAGAGACTATAAATTACATTCAGCCAATCTAGAGAGGTGTCTGCAAGAACAAATCTAATAATAGAGTGTCCGTCTGTTCGACAATATGGATCAACTTGGGCTATGGGGCTTGTACAACATTAAAAGGAGAATTACGAGCAGGACCACGGAGAAGGAGGAAAGGTCGTCGCACCCCAAGGATTCACGCTGTCCCTTTGAGGAAGACCCAGCAGCCATTAGTACTGCTCAGCAACTCACTGCAGGGTGTTATTAGCACCACTAATTGCTTGTAGTGAGCCATGAGGGTCTGCTGGGCTGGACAGAGGACGTGATAAATCCATTATCCCTCCCCAAAAGGGCTGAGCTGAGCTGGACCACTTCTCTCCGTGGAAAAGCGTAGATTTGGCTGAGCTAGAAGAGAAATAAGGATTGAAGAAGTCTGGATAACTCTAAAAATCCAGGCAGAAACAGCAAAATGCTTCAAGGTGCAAATACGGACGTGCTGTCGACTTTACCATTGGCTCTTTACAACGAAACGCTCCAAAATTGAGATGAGGGTCCTGCAGAGGGTCAAACTGAAATTTGCTGGCGTGTCTGAGCAAATGTTTGCAAACAATTCCCCCCATCATCCTGCAGGCTTCGCTTATGGCCCGTTCAGCCGAGGAACGTGGTCCCTGCTAACAGATTTCTGGGGGCTGCAGTGATTTAAGGAACTGCCTGAGAGCAATTCCGAGGCTGACTGTTCCAGTGTGTTTTCTGCAAACAAAAGTTTGTTTGCTATGTATAGATAAGTGCTGTCTGTGGGCTAATTTGGAAGCACTGTTGATTACCCATTGTAATGAGGCCTATTACATAATTAAAAGTGTTTTCTCCTAACTGCATTTTGCTGCTAATTAACATTTTATGCCATCTACAATGGACACTTTGGGCTGCATCAAAGACATTATTATGCAATTTTATCCTAAGAGCAGACTATGAATTATTAATTAATATCAAATCTGTTGATTAAAGGGTAATTTGTAAGTGAGCCAGTCATAGCTGGGAACATGCTTTACCCATAAATATTCCCCTGAAACATGGTCCAAAATAATATGGAGCAAGGAAAACGTAGAAGACTGGGAGTGTGAAACATGGGAGACTGGGGCAATTTATGAGAAGCTCTGATGTTTTTCCAGAAATTCCTGTTGTTAGGGTTTTAATTAAACAGCATCTTCCAAAACACGTCGTGTCCCAACAGGATTCACAAAGCGAAAAAGGTGGAATCCTTGTTCTTCGAGCAACTCAAAAAACAACTGTACAAACTCACTGTACAAATTCACCTCAACTTGGAAGTTCAGACCAAAAATTTCCCAGGTCGGTGGTGGAAGCAGCAGATGTTGGCAGAGGTTGGAGAACATCTGTAGAAATTATTTTGCTGCAGCATCACCTTAAGAAACGAGCTGTGGGCCAGAGCAAGGCTGCAGCATGAACGTGGGGAGGGGTGGCTGCCTGGTGGGCACTCATACCAGTGTACTTGTCTAAAAACAGGTCCAGTTGGTCAAACCAAGCTGGATACTGGATAAAGACCCGACTTACTGGGGTTGAGAGTGGACTCCCTTCAACATGAGCCAACTCCTCATGTGAATTGCCCATCATGGGTGATAATTAATGCACATCAGGTCCTGCAACACCCAGCCCAGCTGCCCCCCTGACCCTCACCTGTGAGGGTGAGCTGGGAGCTCTGGAGGGCACCGTTACCCTCTGGGCTCGCCAAGCCACCAGCTGGGAGCCACAGGCACCCTGAAATTCAACCTTGGCGCTTCAGTGAAGACCAGGCATCCCACAGGAGGAGCCCAGGGAGGCTGCAGAGGGTCCAGCCCACGCTGCTGTGCTGCCATGAAGTCAGGGCTCATTTAGCACAGGCACCAGGGCACGGCATCAGCCCGGGTTTCACACGTGAAGGAGCAGCCTGATGTGCCTTTCCCCAGCCCTGGCAGCTGCTCCCTGCTGAAGCAGCTTGTTTCTGCTCCCCGCTCAGGCGTGGGCTGGCTGCAGCTCATCCTGAGGTCAGCAATGGTGAAATCAGAATAGTAATCATACTTGCTATTATTAGTATTGTTTTAATAGTTATAATCATTTCAAAATGTAAAATACTTGTTGTTGTGGTTGCTAGTATAATTGCTATTATTATTATTATTATTGCTATTAGTATTTTCCTATTTTTCTTTTTCTTCTTCTTCTTCTTTTCCTTCTTTTTCTTCTTCTTATTTTTCTACTTCTTCTTATTTTTATTATTATTATTTTTTCTTCTCCTTCTTCTTNTCTTATTAATATTCTTTTTCCTCTTCTTCTTTTTCTTCTTCTTTTTCTTCTTTTCCTTTTCCTTTTTCTTCTTCTTCTTTTCCTTTTTCTTCTTCTTCTTTTTCCTCTTCTTCTTCTTTCTCTTCTCCTTTTCCTTTTTCTCCTTCTTCCCTGGTGATGCACATGCTGTAGCACAGCTGGAGACACCTGAGCTGCCCTCCCCGTGCTGCACAGTCTGTGTCTGGGCAGGGAAAGGCAACCAGACTCTTTCATCCAGCAAACTCCTGTCGGGAAAAACTCCTCCTAGCAGTGTTGTTTACCAACAGGAGCAGGCAGCAGGGGAGCTGCACGCTGCAATCAGGCTTTGTGCTTTAATTAATTCTGGGGGAAGGGGAGAGGGAGGCCCTGGGAGTGCTGGTGGTGTGTGCAGTGTGGCCCAGTCCCAGCCGTGCTCTCGCTGTTCCCTCACACCCACTGTGATTGGTGCCAAACCCGGGGGAGAAAAATAGCAAAAATAGGTCATACATAGAAAAATAGGTCAAGCAAATTGCCACCACCTTCAGGTCTTGGACATCCACAGGTGTCCTGGGTGGAAAGGGCTTTTCTGAATGTACTGGGTTTGTGTGGCCAAGAATGATACCAACATGTGATAACGTATTTTAGAAGGAAAAAAGGTTATTGTGCAGAGGTGATGGCAGCCAGAGAAGAGAGGAGTGAGAATGTGTGAGAGGGGCAGCTCTGCAGAGCCCCAGGTCAGTGCAGAAGGAGGGGCAGGAGCTGAGGTTCCCCTGCAGCCTGTGGTGCAGCACATGGTGGGACAGCTGTGCCCCTGCAGCCCAGGGAGGTCCATCATCATCACCATCATCATCATGATCATCATGGCTAGGCTTTGTGAGTGAAGGTTTGGGAGGGGGGTCCACAAGGATGCAGAAATCCACCTGCAGCCCCTGGAGGAGCCCACACTGGAGCAGGTGGAAGCCTGAAGGGAGGCTGTGAACCCATGTGGATGCTGCTGGAGCAGAGTCCTGGCAGGACCTGCTGGCCCACGGAGAGAGGAGCCCACATTGGAACAGGTTTCCTGGCAGGACTTGTGACCTTGTGGGGCACCCGTGCTGGAGCAGCCTGTGCCTGAAAGGCTGCATCCTGTGCCTGAAGGGCTGCACCCTGTGGAAGAGTGACCAGCTTTGCAGCAGTTTGTGGAGAACGGTTGCCTGTTGGATGGACTCATGTCAGACAAGTTCATGGATGGCTGTGTCCCATGGGAGTGACCCCACACTGGAGCAGGGGAAGGACTCCCACTCCTCCCTGAGCAGCAACGGGAACAACCTGTGATGAATTGTCACCCCCATTCCCACCTCCCTGTGCTTCTGTGAGACAGGAGGTAGGGCTTGGGAAGGAGGGAGCAGTGGGGAAAGGTGTTTTTAAGATGTATTTTACCTCTCATTATCCTGCTCTGATTTTGCTAGTAATAAATTCAATGAATATCCCCAATTCGAGTCTGTTTTGCCCATGACAGCGATCGGTTTGTGATCTTTCCCTGTTCTCATCTCAACTCATGAACCTTTCATTGTATTTTCCCTCCCCTCTCAACTTGTGGAGGGGAGGGATAGAATGGCTTTGGTGGGTGCCTGACACCCAGCCAGGGCCAGCCCACCACTCTGAGGGCTGATGGGGGATCCATGACCTCTCTCCCTCAGGATCAGCTCCAGAATATTCTCACCACCAGAGCTGAAAATCTCCCAGATTCCTGGTTCAAGCCCAGAGATGAAGGTTCTCTCCCTTCTCACCACAACAGCTGAGTGTGTGGACCCACCCTCTGTGCCCACACCCAGCCTGGCCACGGGCACCTTGTTAAGTCCAGGAGCTGTAACAAAGCCCAATTAGTCCTTGTCCTCCTCTCAAGAAAAAGACATGGAGAAAATAATTGTTGGAATTCCTAAGCCCTTGGATACAGGACAATTAATGAGAGCAGCTGACTATGGAGACCTGGAGGAAGGCACAGCTATGTTTGCACCTGCCCTTTTCATTCTGTTTTTCTCATTTTACTTCTCCCATTATTTCTGGAGAGCTCCTTCAGTCACGCAAATATAAAGCCAGACAGTGCATAGAGAGGATCTGGAAGGATTTTCTTTACAGGACTGGGTAATTCTGCAGGCAAACTAAAGGAGAGGGGTGATCACAGCATTTCTTTTTACACTATATGTTGTCACCTTACCATCAGCAAGAAGTTTTGCACTTTGAGTAAGCTGACAGGTCCTGTTCAAGTGAAAACCCCAGTGCAGGAGACATCACTGATGGCAGATCCCCCAGGTTTGGGCACCACAAAAACAAGGAGGTGCTTCCCAAAAGTGAAGAGATATTTTCCTGTACTCCTCACAGGTTTATTTGTGGGACCATGAGAAAACATCTTATTTTCCAACACATTTCTGGCTGTCAGGACTGCAGAGGGAAGCACGAAAGAGTTAACTGGATGCAAAAAAAAAAAAAAGGCTGAAGCAGTAGAAAAGTCCCCCTTCATTGTTTTTATTTTTCAGGTTTCAAAAGCAGTGCCTCACCTGACTAATTTCTGCCCTTAAACAGAAGGTGGAGAGTATTGGGGGGGCCAGAATAACTCCAGCTTCAGCATTTCCCCCCTCACTGATGCTTCTCACAGCAAAACCAACCCGTTCACTTCTAAGGCCATGAAAACACAGCCATGTCTTCCACCCCAGAAAGCTCTCCAGGCATATTTCCTGCTCCTGCCACACAAGGCTCTGGACTTTTTGACCCTGGCCACTGGCAGAAAGCCAAGCCACCCTCTGGACTGCAATATATATATTTTCTTTAAAATAAACATTTCATGTCTGAGAGCCCATAAATATCCCCGCGATTTCTGGCAGATTTACCGCTCTCCCTTTTTCTGATCTCAGCGCTGGGGCTCAAAGTTCAGCCCCAACCCAAATTAATACACAGCAGTAGCTTTGCATGTCAATTAGAGGGAGAAGGTTATTTTCTGGCTCGACCTCTGAGATCAAGTGCTAATGCACTACAGAAAAATGCAGTGATCTATCATGCAAACTCCAGCCAGCACCACTTTTTCCTATGAGAAGGGCTGGCAATAACTTACTCAACACCATCAGTCATTTCTTGGACGTCCTCTCAGGGGCATTCCCAGCCTTACTGCAGGACCAGGAGTCTTCATCCTCAGGCACTGATTGAACACAACACCTTATTATTCATTTTATGGCAGTGGTTTGGTACCCAGGTCATGGAGCAAGACCCAGCTGTGGGGAACAGCAGACCTCATGCCTGGAGACTTTGTGGTTTGAGGATCTGCTGTGTCTTGATGGTGATGCAATAAACGCTCCTCCCTGCGGAGGGCTTGATGAAAAGGGCAGCAGGAAAGGAAAGTGAGCTGGTAATGAATTATGTCTGGGAGAAGTCAAAAAGCAATGCTTTGAAGGCATTGCACTGCCTTGTGTGGTGTGTATTGGAAATCAGAGTCTAAGCTGCTCTCCTGCACAGACCAGCTGGGGAAGCAGCATCCAATGACCCCTGGGAGGACCAGAGGTGAAGCTGTGACCCCAGAGAATGAGCTACCCCCGGGGATGTAAGAAGGGAGGGGGCATCCATCACTGCCATCTCCTCCTCCTCTTCCTCCCTGACCCCCAAACCCTGCCCTACAGCTTCAGAAAGGTGTGACTCTGCTCTTCTGCATCACCGCAGCCCCTTGTCTCGTTGGTGAGCCCAAACCTGTGCCCAGGAGAGCCTGAGATGAGCAGCAGCTGCCAAGATGCCACTGTGATCTTCCCCTGAGACAGAAAACAATCCCAGTCCTGGTCCCACACCAAGCTGCCTGCACAGCCTGAGCTGCAGAGCAGGGGGGATTTGTCCCTGCCTTCATGAGTCTGGAGAGCTGGGGCTGGGATCACCAGGGTGAGCATCACTGGGCTGATGTCCCATTGCTGCAAAGAAAGAGCCTCCAGAAGACATCCCGGAGCGTGGCACAGCTCAGGGTATTCTTTAAAAGGGAATATTCAAGGGCAAAAAGGAAATTTAAAATAAGTAATAATTTTTCTGCTCTTTTCCTCCCCCCTCTCCTCCTTTTTTTAGAGGGAAAAATTCAAGCTGGGAAAAGGTGGAGAGCTATAAAGCCTTCATCCCACCACAGTACCCAGCACCGAGGACTGATGGCAGCCTGTCCCTGCGGGTAAGGTGAGCCGGGAAGGATGCCAAAAGCCTGGGAAATATTTCCAAATACCTGCCACACGGTGCGCTCTGTGCATCCTCAGAGCAAAACAAACCTGCTCCCCGGGGATGCTCCCGGGAAAGCAGAGATGGGAGATGGTTTGTGGGGGAGGAAGGACCTCTCTGGACAGAGAGGAAAGGCGGCACGTGCCTCTCCTTCCAGGAGCAAAGCAGCGTCCCAGGTGCCCTTCAGGGTGGCTCAGAGCCTTGTTTGCCTTTTTTCCCCCCCAGCTGCATATTCATCTGCTTAGTTTGTAAATCCCTGGAGCCTCGTTTGTCCAATTAGTGCTCTCTGAGTCTCTTGCTGCTGGCAAATAATAGGCTCTTCCATGCACTATTGCATTACCCAAAAGGAAATTACTTGGCAGCTAAGAACCGAGGCATCTTAGTGCCATGAGGAATTGAAGGGAGGAGAGGTGACTCCTCCACCTTAACTGGCCCTGACATAAGCCCTGAGTGCACAGGAGGGCTCAGCCCCATCCCTTGCAGGGATGTGAGGTCATTTCAGTGCTGTTTTGGTGCTCTGGGAACCGGGATTGGAGAAGAACTTGCCTGATCCAACCTCTTTCCTTCACTCCTTTCAGGCTCCAAAGTGCAGGTGCTGCAGCATCTCCACAGCCCCTTCACAGCATTCCTTGCTTTGCTCCCTGTTTGCTTGCTGGTGGTGAAAGTTCATCCTCCAGGCAGAACTTTTGCAGGAGAATAAATCATTTGAACTGGCTAACAAAGATTCCCAAGCACTTGGGGAGGGAGAACATGTTTTCAGCAACCACAACCAAAATAAAAGCTCCTCTTTTCCCCTTTCCCTCCTTTCCACTGGTGCAGTTAATCCCTCAGTGAGAAGGGTGTTGACCCCACCAACACCCACACCCCTTCAAGCCCACTGAACAGGTGGCTGCTCCCTCTCTGCTGAGCAGAATCTTAGCATGAGACCACTGAAAAGCAAATTAAACCCTAACAGGCTGTCCTGTCTCACCTACAGCAGATAATCCTACTTTACTTGCCTAAACCTCTCCATGTATTTGTGGGTATCCTTTTGAGGCAGAACTGAATGCACAGACATGGATGGTGGAAACAGGGGTGGAAATCAAGCAGCAGACCTTTATAATCATAGAAAGGCTTGGCTTGGAAAGCACCTTAAAGCCCATCTCATTCCACCCCCTGCCATGGGCAGGGACACCTCCCACCAGCCCAGGTTGCTCCAAGCCCCGTCCAGCCTGGCCTTGGACACTTCCAGGGATGGGGCAGCCACAGCTTCTCTGCCCAACCTGTGCCAGGGCCTGCCCACCCTCATAGTCAAGAATTTCCTCCTAAACTCTCATCTAAATCTCTCCTCTTTTAATTTAAAACAATTCCCCCTTGTCCTATCACTACCATGACAGCAGAGCACGTGGCTGAAGGTTCCTCACTTGGTTTATTTGGGTGGAAAAAAGAGGGGGGGAACATTCAGCATCCAGACACAAGAGCAAAGAGGGATGAAAGCAATGGACTCACCCACTGGGATGCAGCAGGGCCACAGAGCCCAGGTTTGCCTTCCACCAGCCTGACATTTTGGTTAGACATATGTCTTGCTTGACAGAGGTTTGTGAGCAATTTGACCTGTGCTAATTCTTCCCACACAGCCCAGAAATCAATCTGCCTTGCCTCCATCCCTCGTCTGGCTGGGTGCACTTCCTTGGGAAGCAGCAAATGTGTCCCTCTCTGATTTATCATACAACTTTAATAAGTGAGTTTTATAGTTTAGGTCATATCCTTTCCAGAGTGTCATTATTTTAGACTGGTTTTATACAACAAAAACGTGCCATTAAAGTGTCTTTCTCCAGAGGACTCAACTAGCCCTTTAGTTTAAACCTCCCCTCGTGGCTTGGAAGGCAGGAATTTGGTTTGTCAGTGTTGAATAAGACATCAAGATGACAATACAAGTGTCTAAAAAGGTGTGTGAAGTAACTGTGGCTGCAGCTGGAGTGTGGCTGGAACATCATTTACTCCCTCCTGGAGTTTATTAAGCCAGGGATTGTTCTGAGCATAAACTCTGGATAAAACCCACCTGGGTTTTAGGGACAGCTTGGCATATAAGCCAACCCCACCACGTGGACTCCTTGCTAGATAAAAACAAGACTGAGAGTCAAACCATCTTTGCTTTGCTTTTACAGAGGCCCAATGGTTTCCTTTCCCCCACGTTGCTCCCTCAGCCATCCCTCTCCAAACTGACCAGGTACCTCAGACTGAAACCAAGACCAAGCTGAAATTCATCCCTCCCCAAACCTAGGGGAGGAACCAGCACGTCCCTGCCTGGTGGTGTTTTACAAAGCCCAGATAGTTGGACTCAGCCTTCCACCTTTACTTATTTGTGCTGAAATCTGTGCATCCCAGTCCTTCTCTGCCTGTGTGGCCACACTTTGTGCTCTCCAGGTGAGTTTAAAAGGCTCTGCTGCTCAAATGAAGCAAGTTTAAATCTGGGCTTGCAAGTCTGGGGGTTCTCATTAAAAGAAGTCTTTGATTTGGGGGGCAGCAACATTAGGAAATGACAAAGGGATTCCCCATCCCTTTTGCCTCTCCACCAAGGCAAGGGCTCACCCTGTCCAGTGCTCAGCTCTGATGGAAGAAGCACATCATTGCACGTTCCAAATGGGAGGAGAATAAAGGGAGGAAGGGAAAAAAACCACATCCAACCTTGAGTGGAGCTGGATCAGGAAGGTGCAGAGGACTGGAGGATACAGAGCCAAAGCCTCCAGAAGAGCAAACCTGCAGTATGTGCCTCTAAGAAGCCCTCAGGCTCCCACCCCAGCACCAAAACCACATCCTCCTCCATCCAGGACACCACCACATCCCACCAGACATTGCAGTGATCCTTCAGCCAATGAGCAAACCTGACCCGAGCCACACTGAAGGATCAAACAAAACAAGGCTGTTAACCTGCTCACTAAATATTTGCATGCTAGGTCTGTTTTCCTCTTCCAGAACACACCCCCCTGTCAGGGGATAAACCAGGGGATTTCACCAGAGGTGCTCAGAGGTCTGTCTTCACCAGGAGGACTTCACATGGATCCTACCTCCTTTTCTCTGCCCTATTCCAGCAGCTGGAAGTCAGTGTTTCAAGTCAGTCATCACCTAAAAGTCTCCACAGCAAGTGGCTGAGGACGTGGGATCTCCTTCAAAACAAAAACATGATTTCTACTCAGCTTTACATGACTTTCCTTGCTGGGACTGGAGCCCCTGATCCTGAGCTGCACCAGCCTCGGGGTGGCTCCAGCTGCTGTCCTCTCTCCAGGCTGAGCTTTGTCCACCTTCTCCAAGAAGAACTATGTTAAGCAGGGATTTATGGACTGAATTTGCCTATCAAAGAAGCATCTGAAGGAGTATCTGGCATTAATGCGCTTTTAAAAGCACCAGATGTTTTTATTTGGGAGTCTGTGGCGTTTTCTGGGAGCATCACCAGGAGTGCCAGGGGTTGCAGCTGGCACTGGTCCCATGAGGTGGGGTCTCTGGCCTGGAATGATACAGGGAATGCAGCAAACAGGAGGAATCTCTGGCCCCAGAGAATGAAAACACACAGCTGGGCCATGGCTGCAGGGCCTGGAGCTGGTTTTGCTGATTCTGGTGAAAATCCATCCCTGATCTGACACAGACAAAGCTGTCAGAGATGGCCACTCACCTGCTTTTGAGAGATGCTGCCTGTGACAACTGGTGTTTAAGGGTCCTTGCTCCAGAGTGGCACTAAGACAACTTTTCCCAGGCAGTGGGAAATGCCCCAGCACTGTTTAATCTGACAGAAAGAGATACTATATTTATTCCTATAGTCACAGAGTAGAGAAAACAGGCAGAAAAAAAAGTCCACATGAACTAACAGGGTATAAATACACTCACCCCCAAATACTCCCCGTCCAACTAAAAACAAGACATCTGCTGTCGAACTGCACGCTCAGCATCGCACAGGAATTATTCCCCATGAGCCTAAAGAGGAACCAAGTGAGTCACGTCTCTGTCGTGGAGTCAGTTTCTCTCTAGTTTGCAAATATTTGCTCCTGAGCAACGCTGTTACTCCTGCGGTGCTGCAAAGCCGTGTCTCTCCCTGTGCAAGGAGTCACACTGAGGGATGGGAAGGACCTGGAGGAGCGAGGACACAGCTCTGGAGTGGTCCAGCTCGTGCTGCTCCAGCCACTGTGCTCGCAGATCCTGGCACCAAGCACCGCCAGGCAAAACTCCCAAGAGCTGCCACTCTCCCTCTGCAGGTCTCCCTCCAGCTCAAGCTTTTAATTTGGTGGTTAATTACTGTTGTCTCCACAGGCAGCATTGCCATCAGTCTGTGTTTTGGCAGCAGGAAAGGAAGAGAGGCTGAATCCACCTGCATTGGACCTGCTCGTTGATTGATGCCATGAGCTCACAATATATTCTAGACGTGGACCCCAAGATCCAAGCTCCCAGGAATCCCAAAATTCCCTGCCCATATTGAGGGGGTTCCACTCCAACCCAAACCACCCTGTGATTCCGTGTCTGACACTGGGTTAGGCACCAAAGCACTCACAAAATGAGCGAGTGCTCCATGAAATCCTGGGCTTCCAGCCTGGGCACGGTGGGTGTGTTAGCACAGTGTTCCCTGAGCTTCCAGGGGGATGAGCTGAAGCCATGAATCGTGGCTGGATCAGCTCTTGGCTCCATGGGAAAGGCTGGCCCTTGCATGCTGTGCTTTCATGCCATGATGCCACATTTTCCCTTCACACACAGCTGTGCCTCTCAACACCCAAAAAACAACAGCTCCCCTTTCCCTCCCGGGTATGTTCAGACCTCCAGAGTATCCCAAACTGAAATGTGAATGGCAAGGAGCTGGGGAAGGACCCCATGGACCCTCTGGCAGGCTTGGCCCAGACCCACTGCACTCCAGCACATCCCCCATCCATGGCAAATTGCTTTAAGGAATAAAAAAACTCACCCAGTTTATGCTAAGAACAGGGAGAGCCTGTTCCCAACGCCGCATTAAAACGCTCAGCTTAGTGTTGCAACGGGTTTTTCCACCATTTCTGGCTCTGGTAAAACATTCTAATAACCCTGATAATATTTATCATGTGGTTAGGGGTGTTTGGGCCAGAACAAGCTGTAATTCCAGCTGGCAGAAACCCCAGGAGCCAAGTAACTCCTCGGTGAGCTGATGTCCCTCACTCACACGCTCCCTGGACTGTCCCCAGGGATGGGAAACAGCACTAAAGCCTTTGGGAAAAGCTTTTCTAATGGCCTAAATGACATAATGCCCACATAAAGCCAAGGAGCCTCAGGGCCAGATGTTTCATAGCGATCCCAGCGTGCAAAGATGTTCCCATGAGGGTTTAAAGAGAGCCCCAGGGATGTCCCTGGCAGGAGGAGGTGTGACAGCTCCCAGAGAATCACCCAGAACAGGCTCTGAGAGGGATGGAGAGGAGGTACAGGGTTCAGGGAAGCCACTGGATGCCACCACCCCACCTGCCAAGAGTGGGTCCTCCTGTTCAAGGGCCTGCAGCAATTTCCTAAACCCCTCACCCTGCCAGGACCTTGCCAAAAAGCCTTATGTTAATCAATTCCTTATTAAGACAACTATCTCAGCTCCCTAGGAGGTGTCACTCAAAGGGTAGCAGTGCCTGTTGGAACGTGCAGCTTGGCAGTGGGAAACAGGGGTTTAGATAAACAGGATATTCCCTGCAGGGAGCTCCTGCATCCCCCAGCAAGCAGGAAAGAGGTGGATTCCTGGAGCAGAGTATTTTCCACTTGCTGGTAGAAACAGGTGGACAGAGCCCCAGGCTATGCTTTTCCTGTTATGTGAGCAAAGTTTTAGGTGGGTTACTCTTTTCTTCTATTTTTTTTTCCATTTCTCTCAAACATTTTGGATTTATTTTGTTGATTTAGTGGAAGACCTGAGTGTGACACACCTATTTATTGGGGGTTTCACCCTGGCTTCAGGATATGTGATGTCTGTATGTCTGCTGGCACATGTGCATCAGCCCAGGATGGTTTTTACACTGCTTGAAAAGAATAGAAATGGTTAGAAAGGACTCCCAGCAAAAACATCAGCATAACTCCATGTGGTGGAGGAAACAACAGTGAGGAGAGAACCATCAGCTGAAATCCCAGGTCCCAAAACCAACTATGCATCCATCCCCTGGCCTCCTCTCTCCCATCAGCTAGGGCTTCCCTCCCAGGCTCTGAAGCAGCACCAGGTGGATGTGTGATAATCCATTCACTTGCCTTCCCCACCTGTGTTTCTGATTTGTAATTTCTAACTGTCAATGAGATCCTGAATCTAAAACAAAAAGCTTGATACAATCACAGAGCATCACCCACCCCTCCACCATCAGCCCTCGGGGGCAACCAGGGCTGGTGGTGCCACCCCTGATCCTCATGGGGCTGCAGGAGAAAAGCCAAGGGGACAGGTCAGCACTGTTGACAGGTCTCTGGCAAGGGGCTGGAGCACCTTAACCATCTTGCACCACTCGGGAGACTGGGAGTGGTACAAACAGGAAGGCAAACAGCAGAAGGTGCTAACCAGGAGATGTTCTCACTCCCAAGGGGTCAGAAGTTGTAGGCCTGCCCAGGAGGACCTCAGTCTCTTGGGAAGGAGACAAACATCTGATAAACATGCCAGCAGTGATTCACCTTGTCACATGGTAGAATCAGAGTCATAAGATGGTTGGAAGTGACCTCAGAACTCATCTCGTTTCACCCCCTCCTGCCATGGGCAGGGACACCTTCCACTAGAGCAGGTTGCCCAAGCCTGGCCTTGGACACTTCCAGGGATGGGGCTTCCACAGCTTCTCTGCCCAACCTGTGCCAGGGCCTGCCCACCCTCCCAGCCAAGGATTTCTTCCTAATCTTCAATCTAACCCTGCCCTCTGGCAGTGGGAAGCCATTCCCACTTGTCCTGTGGCTCCACACCCTTGTCCAAAGTCCCTCTCCAGCTCTCTTGGAGTCCCTTTAGCTACAGGAAGGAGCTCTCAGGTTTCTGTGAAGCCTGAACAACCCCACTGGTAACGGGGCCAGGAAGGGATGCAGAGGGGAATTAGGGCACTGAGGCAGAAGGGTACAATATCTGCCATCCCATTTAGCCCCGTGGGTGCTGCACTCCAAGTAGCACCTCTGGCAGCAGCACACAGGGAAGTCCAGCTCAAGACACTCTTTTTTCTCCCTATAAAAACAGGAACATTCCACAATGGATTATAGGACTTTAACAAGCACATACCCTGTGGAGAGAATAAATTCACCAGGAAGGGGAGGGATAGAAGGTTGAGCACCAGGAGTTAGAGCATCAGCTGGTGTAAAATTGGCTTTGGTGGAGCTGTGCTGATTTATTGCAGCTAAAAATTGGAGCTGAGGTGGGAAGGAGCAGACAGCAGAGAGTCATGGAAAAGCTTTGCTGGAGGGTGGTGCAGCTTTGGAGCAGGGGGGCCCAGGATGACATCTCCAGGGGTTTTCAGAGCTCATCTAGTCAACAGGAACCAGCAAAATCCCATTTCAAGGAGCAGGTTGGATCACAGACCCCACCAGCACAGGTGTGATCATAGAATGGTTTGGGTTGGAAGGGACCTTAAACACCATCTTGTTCCAATCCTCTGTCATGGACAGGGACACCTTCCACTAGACCAGGTTGCTCCAAGCCCTCTCCAGTGTGGCCCTGAACACTTCCAAGGATGGGGGTGGGATCCCTGGCTCCGTGTGTGTGTGTGGTTTGCTGTTGAAGGACACAACACAGTGTGACTTCTTCCCTATTAACTTGTCCTCAGCTATCCCCATGGTGTGGGGACACTCAACATGTTGGCAAACCCAGACCAGCAACCCCTCCTGAGTCTCCCATTTCCCAGATCCAATCCTGTCAGCTGTCCCCTTGTCAAGACAGACCCCCATGGTCCTTCAGCAAGCCCTGCTGTGACCTCTGAATGTGCTGCCACATTGATTAATATCATTAACAACCCTAACAAGAATGTGCTGGGTGGCCAAAGCACACCAAGGGACTTTCAACTCCCTTTCAGGGATGTAAGAGTGGGGCTGAGGTCCCATGGGCTGGACAATGGGAAGCCCATCACAACCAGGGTTTGCAGCTTGAGGAAAGCTCACGTGGCTCTGGAGCTTTTAGGAAGGCACAGCTCCTGAGCCAGTTCCTGAGACTGCAAATGGAGAGACACCTGAAGCAGCACTGAATTTTACTGCGAGCTGAGCCCCGTTCCCCTCAGGGCCCTTTCCAAACCCCCAGACTGCAGAATTCAACACAGCCCTGGGACAGCCCCCTCACTTTGTCAGCAGCAACACCTCTCACAGATTGGTGCTGACCCTCCAGCTCCACATCCCTCAAAATCTGCTCCCAGGGCTGCCAGCTCCTCCAGGACACCTTTCCACCACATGTCCATGCACCAACAAACCTGCTGCTGCTAATTACCCTTGATATTAACACTGTCAAGATCTAAGCCTGTAATTAGAAAACAAAAAAAAAAAAAAAAAAGGAGATGAAGAGGTGGCAGGGGGAAGATTGGGAAGCATGAGCCGCTCCAGGTCAGCAGGCAGGCTGGAGAGCACGTGCAACAAGAGACCTTCCCGAGCATCATTAATCTGAATCCTTTAACTGGGAGTTTGGAAGAAGCCTTTTCCATCTGTCTGCAAAGAAGGAGGGCCAGAGCTGCCCCGAGGAGGCTGGAGCAGCCCCTGAGAGGCTGGCTGGTGGGATGAGTTCCATCTCTTCTCACTGTGAGCAGCCTCCTGGATGAGGGACACACGTCGCAAGGTGTCACTGGCCCTTTCCTTCTCCTGGCTCGGCCCAACAGCCCCGGGGGAGGATGAATTTCCATTGCTTCTTTCAAGTGTTGCTGCTGGTTATTGCTTTCCACTGTATCAGCCATCAGAGTTCCCAGGAAAACACTGACTAGGACACAAATTGCAAATTAGGCTTTAATTAGAAGCTGGCACCTGCTTTCTGACCAAGAGATACAATGAAGATGTCTATATGTTGCTATGGCAGTCCAGAAACATAGATTTCTGTTTCAGGACCCTTTGAAGACAAATTTACTCAGCACTATAAACTTGTATGCCAAAGTGATTAACACTTTAATGCTAATATCAAGCTGGACCAGTTACACACATTTTATTCATTAGAAGGCATCATTTTTCAACTGTGTCTTATCAGTATGCAAATGAGATTTTGACTCAGTCATTGTCTGCTCCCAAAAGCGCAGCCAAAGTGAATTCAATTAATGCGATTTACATCCCAATGTGACACGGGAGGCTGTGCAGGCCTTGATAAGGCAGCCAGATGGGAGCTGTGCTCCCAGTGCAGCCCTGCCATCACCTTCCTCCTCCTCCTCCCCCTGGCTGGGCATCCCCAAAACAAAAAGACACCTGGCCAACCCCAACCCAAACATGGTTTTCCCCCCCTTTGATGGTCCCACTGACAGGGGACAGCACTGGAATGGCACTGGTGCCAGTCGGGATCACCTCAGGAAAAGTGAGGACAAACTCCAGCCTTTCTTCCCCGCTCAGTCAAGCCCTAGAGATGTGCAAACCAATGGGTTGAGCAGCTTCCAGTGCCAGGACAGACCCTCACGAGATCTTGGCTTCCCCCTTAAAAGTCCTTCTAGCTTTTCCCTGATTCGGGCCAAAATCCTGATCCTGCTTGTGCCAGGGCCAGACTGGAAGGTGCCCGATTTCAGGGCTGGCACTGCACCAGGCACAGCTTTCAGTGTGAGCACTGATGTGGGGTTGATGGACAAAAGGGAAGGAGGACACTCATTCCCCCCTCTCACGCTGTACAGCCTCTCTGCACATGGTGGTTTAACCAGAAAGCTGAGTTTCATCTCACAGCTCAGGATTTTTCGGGGGGGTCCCACAGCTCATGACACCTGTTTGGCCAGAGCTGGCTCAGAAGCAGGGAAAACACAGCCAAATCCCTCCTGGGAATGACCTCATGGACATTTCACCATTTCAAATGGGATGTGGTTGGGTCTAAGAATCATCCCCAAGCCCCTAAAAACAAGGCTCAGTGCCTGCTCTTAAACACAGTAACTTATCCAAAATTGCTACTAATACATATGGTAGGTGCAAGAACACGTACCCAAGAACCTGGGGTTAACAAAAAGAGCCTTTTCCTTAAATGCCTGAGATTTGCCTGGAATTTCAATAGGTGTTTCTGTCCTTGCTCGAGCCAAGACACTGCCCAGACATTGCATGGGGGTTTGGAGGGCTGGATGTGAGGCTGAAAGCCACTGTTGCCAGGCCAGTTTGTCCACAGAGTAATAAATTTCCAGCTGAAGGAATGAGCCCTGGCTAACATTCCCAAAGCAGGCAGCATTCACTGCTGCTTTGTATCCAGGTAAATCATTGATGTCTCCCCTGACCCCGTTGTTTGCCCTGACCCCGAGCTGTGCTGTGCCCACCCCATAAGGGTGCCCGTGTTTGAGCACAGGGTGGGTCCTCAACACAAATGCATCACATGGCTCTGAGCAGGGAGCCAAACCGAGCTGGCAGCCCTGGCACAGCTGGGAAACACATCCATGAGAGCTAATTAATCCAGGGAAGGTGCAGCCCTGCTGTTGGGCTTCGTGGGAAGAGCCAGGAGAGCAAAGTGGTGCTTGGTTGATGCCGTAACCGAGAGCCATCCCCGCTCTGTTTGCAGTTCTGCAGGGAGCTAAGCTTGTCCCCAGTGTCCCTGTGCCCTCCATCCCACGGGAATACCCTCCCTGCCCCTCCTCTCTCACTTCCCAAAACGACTGTCATTTTTTGTGGTTGCATAGCTCACTTCCATGATTGCATGCTGCAATGTGGGAAAGCTTTTCCAGGCACATCCCTGTCCTGCTTGTTCCCCTTCGCCTCCCACCCAGGCACAGACACTCATCCCCTGCCTCCCAGCGCTTCCATTTCCACCTCCTGCCTCTGCATCCCCACCACCCCCGGATCTGACCGTCTTCCCCACAGCACCAGCAGGGATCCACCCCAGCTCAGTTTGATTTCCAGGCATGGATTTGGTTGGGCAGACCCCAAGCTGAGCTCTGAGGCAGAGAACCACCAGCAATTCCTCGTGTGCTGCTCCACAGCCAGCCAGCACTTTGTTATCCGTAAGCAAGCTTAACTTTTTTTCCACGAATGAAACACCCCACGACAATTATTCACCCTAACGGAGTGATTGTGGAGGAAAGCAAAGAGGAAAAGACAGTTCTAGAGAGGAGAATTCAGCCTGAGAGCCGGAGCAGTCCCTGTGACCCCAGACACAAAGTCAATTGCTGCTCAAAATCTTCCCTTTCAGGGTTCAAAGGACAGGCAATAAGCAAGCTCAAATTACGGCCCGGCCTTAATGAAGTTGCATTCAGCCTGAGCAGAATTGCCTGTTTATTCATGCAAATTCACTCTAACCAGCTTAGGCACATTATCCAGTGCCAGGGACCTGTGGGAGATCCTGGTTGCCTGGGGGAGATTAGGAGAGCAAACTCCGGGCCGTGTATCAGCTAAGGTGCTCCCAAATATCCCGGTTAATTCCCAGATTGGCCTCGCATTAAGATACTATAATAGGCCCTTATTGTCTGAGTGCATATGACTGTTAATGACGGGCAAAGTCCCCCAGGGCCTGGGACAGGCTCCAGCTGAGCACGTCCAGCCAGGGAAAACAGCAGCACATTGATCAGCCCCTGCCTGGCCTTAATCAATACCTGCTTTGACTACGTGGAAACGCTCATTTATCTGTTACGTGCAGATAATAATGAGATTGTCGAGGTGACCGGCTGGAATAAATCCTGGAGGATCCTAACAACCCCATCCCCGCCCCTCCCCGGAGCTGGGATGGGTGGGAAGTCTCATTTCTCGTTTCCACGTGGCTGCAAATTTTAGATGCAGAGCCGTGGTGGCTTGTGCTGTCTGGGGAAGGCAACCGCAGGCAGATTCCTGCCAGAGCACACAGGGGTGGGAAGCAGAGCAGATTCCAGGGGGTTTTTTGGGAAAAAACTTGGGCACTCAGTGCTAATGACCCCCCCAAGCATCCTGCATCCCAAGTAACAAACGACAGGACAATGAGAAAAGGCCTCAAGTTGCACCAGGGAAGGTCTAGATTGGGTATGAGAAAAAAAAATCCTTCATCCAAAAGGTCATCCAGCACTGGAATGGGCTGCCAAGGGCAGTGGTGAAATCATCATTCCTAGGGGGATTTAAAAAATGTGTGGATGTGGCACTTGGGGATGTAAGTCAGTGGTGGGCTTGCCAGTGCTGGGGCAATGATGGTCTCAGAGGTCTTTTCCAACCCCAACAATTCTATGACTCCATGAATCTCAGCAATCTCCTATCCCTGAATCCAGAGCCCTCCCTGCAGTCCCTCAGGTGGGACTGACCTCATCCAAGGGGGACTTTTGCCCCAGTATTGGCCACTGGGTGCTGGCAGGACACAGCTCATCTTGTCCTGAAATAAAGGCACAAAATGGGTCAGGGAGCCCATCCAGGATTCGTTTTTATCAATGGGATGAGCCAAACATGGAGATTCACGGGCACATACCCAGGGGAGCTACTCCTCTGGTGGCTGGTGGCCCCATAAATCCAGAGACACCTGCAAGAGTGTCTTGGAGAGAGACTATTTACAAGAACATGTAATGACAGGACAAGGGAGAATGGATTCAAACTGAAAGAGAGTGGGTTTAGATGAGATACCAGGAAAAAATTACTCCCTGTGAGGATGGGTTGCCCAGAGATGCTGTGGCTGCCCCATCCCTGGGAGTGTCCAAGGCCACGTTGGACAGGGCTTGGAGCAACCTGGGCTGGTGGAAGGTGTCCCTGCCCATGGCAGGGGGTGGGATGGGATGGTCTTTAAGGTCCCTTCCAACCCAAATCATTCTGAGAGCAGAGGAAGTCTCTCCAGCTGCCAGGACCAGGATTTAGTGTCACTTTTAGTCACTGTAGGGTAAATCCAGAGTGACTCAAGAGCACACCATCCCTCCTGGTCATCTCCAGTCTTACACATGACGGCAGAGTTTGGCCTCACTGATGGAGAAGCAGCTGGAGGAGCTGCCCAGGGCTCAGGGGATGGAGGGGAGAGCAAACAACACTGGGCTGGGAAACCCATGAATCTCATTAAAGTTTACATCTGATACCAAAAAGAGCCAACAAAAAAGGAGATTTAAGTCCATTTAGCTCAAGGTCAGAGTTTGAAGAACAGGAAGAGGCAGGGCAAAGGAAACCATGGGCACAGCAGAGAGGGCAACAACCGGCACAGACCAGTTGCTCCCCAGTTAGATCCACCCCACCACCAAGTTTTTAGAGCTGATAGTGCCGGTCTCCAAGTGGTGCCGGGGTGTTCCCAGAGCACCCGGTGAACCTGTTCACCAGAAAAACACCACAGCCCTACAAAACAGACAAGCCCTGTGTGGCAGGAGAGGTAGCCCAAACGGTTCTTTTGTAGGTTCAGGAAAGAGGGATGGAAAAGTGTCATTTTTCCATTTGTTATTTTCCTATTTAACGAGGCCACCGCAGGAAAGCAAATACCAACTTCCTTTTCCTTCTCTGCTGTGGGAGGGGGAAAAACAGCAGGCTGCTGACCCTGGATAACTCCTTCCCTCAGCCACCAGCAGCAGGGTGCTTCATGGGTGTTAAGATGCATCCCCTCCAGGTCACTGGGTTACAGGTCTTCCCAAGGATATCTGTTTCAACCCAAAAAACCCCAAAACCCCAATCCCACACTGCCACAAAACAACAGCTGAAGGGGGAAAGGGGGGTTGTTTTCAACTCACCGGGTTGAAACTGTTGGGTGCCATGAAAGTGAGAGCCATGTGTTTCCAGGAGCAGCTTTGTGGCCCTGATAACTCCAAATTGGCTCAGGTTGAGGAGGCTCAAGTCTTCCTGCAGGTGGTCTCCTAACCAGCATGGAGAGCAGGATGGGCAGGGAAAAGTCTTGTTAGTGCCTTGTAAGAGAGAGGCAGAGAAATGTCATTAATCACCCTGAGTCTTTCCACTGCTTTTATCCTGTTCTGCTGCCACAGCCCACCCAAAATCCGCTCCCTTCCACCAGACACCTTCAAACACCTTGAAAAGTGCAGGGCTGGGCTTGACTGTCTAAAGAATAGAAGGACTAAGGGTGAAGGAGAGTCAGACAGACCTTCCTTCACTACAGCACTGGCCCAGGCTGTCCAGGGGGAGGTGGGATGACCAGCACTGCTGGTTTGTGGTTTCCAAGACCCTAAAATACTCCACTCCCATTGCAATCACCTTCTCCCCATGGAATTGCTTCCTTCACAGGGTTTGTGTCTCCCCAGCCAAGCCAAACACCGCCACGACTCGAGCAAGTCCCGCAAGGAATTTCTTGCAGCCGGGGCTAAACTCCAGCTAATCCAAGAGAAAGATCTGGCTGCAGAACACACACACGTGTGGGTATAACCCTAGAAAGCCAGAGTTAATTAAGCCTCTCGCTGGCGAAAGCTTTTAATTGCATGGCAGCCGCCTGGCCGGGCTGCAGGGAGGCCCCCCGTGCTCCCACTGCCGTGGCACGCCAGCCCAGCCCTGCTGGAGAGCCCAGCCCTGCTGGAGAGCAGAGGAGGCAGTTGCCACATGGGGGTAGACCCAGAGCCAAAGGTCTGGCTCCTCTCTCCAGCCAAACCATCTCCAGCCCCCAATCCTGCAACCTGACTTCTCCCAGACAACCTCCCTCCAGCCCCACACGCTGCTCTGGAGAGGGGTAAGAGACCTCTGACCCTTTTCACCCCAAAATACTGCTCTGTATGCACTCCTGCATGGTTGGGTTGGCATCAAACCCATTGCTGTTCCCTCCTTGGGTATTTTAGGACTGGACCCACAGGAAGGTGGAAGTTCATCTAGAATGGAAGTGCTGGGTGAGATCAAATCTCCATGTGGGTGCAGACCCAACCTCTGCTGGTGCTAAAAACATCAGTCCCAAAGTAAGAGGGTGATAACAGCACCTCTGCTGGTGCCATAAATCACCACCCCACACTCTGCTGTGCCTAAATTCCCCATCTGCCCCCACCCCAGAGCCAGGAGCAGCTCTTGCTCCACTCCCCAGCCACGATACCTCAAGTTGCACTGAATCCTCACCTTCTTATGCTACTAGGAAACACACAATCCCTGTTCCTTTGTCCTCTCATTTGCAAGTTCTGGCTGGAAAATTAAGCCATGTTAACCCACAGCCATATCTGGCTTCCATGGCCATCCCAGCTCGTTCCCACTGTTCCTTCCTAATTGCCTCATTGCCTGGCCCTGTTCAGCTCAGCTTTCATGAGGGCTGTGCCTGTGAATATCCCTGGCCCTTTTAAATCCCTGCATGGCTGCAAGGATGGCTCCTACCCAGGGAGAGGAGAGCAGAGCTGCTCCCAGAGCTGTGTCCAGCAAACATGACCTCGGGCTGGCATAATGAGGGTTGTTAAGAAATGAGATGCTGGAGCTCATCAGCTGGGAAGAGGGAAAGGGAGATGCTCCAGTGATGGGGCTGAGGGAGGAGCAAGATGCTGGGTCAGGTGAGGCTCTCAGAGGCACCAGTCAAGGGCCACGGGCTCAGGTAGCAGCAGAACCAGCTGAACCTGTGCCAAACCCTGCCCTGTGGCTGCTGAGCCCATCCATGCTGCTGTCCCTGGGATGCCAGCACTCCAGAAACATGGATGGCACAGCAAACTCTGCTTGGCAGGGCCCATGCAGAGGAAGAGGAGGAGCTGGCTCAGCTGGGAACTCTCCTCCCCATGAGGAGGGATGGAAGAGGATGCATCTCCAGGAGAGTGTGAGCACTGGCTGCAGCCAGGACACCTCTCTGGGTACCAGCAGGGTGCCCCCTTTTCCCAGCCAGGCAATGGGCACAGAGACCCCAACCTGTTCAGCCGAAAAAAGCCACCAGCATCCCAACCCCTTCATTTTTTGCCACACAGTTTGAGCCCCTTCCCCCAGCCCTGAGGTTGAAATTCAGTCCATGCCTTCCCCTGAGCTCTGGGAAGCTTTCCAAGTGGCACAGTGTCACACTGAGAGCCAGCTCCGGCAACCAGCTGCCTCGCACTCCCCAGCTCCTCCAGGATAATGGGAACAGCCTCCACCCCCAAAGAGTTGCATCAGATGCCCCCTGCACTCTCCACCCCCTGAGAACCAGGGGGGACAGGCCCGTGTCTCTTGGGATGTCACCACCTCCCTGCAGCACCCAGCTATATCACACATGGGCCAAAAAGGGGCCACAAATTTAGCATCAGTCTGTAGTATTGAAAGGAGATTGTAGTATCTTCCCAAAGACAGGCTGGGAGAAGATTACAGGGTTGAAGAAGAGAAGCTGTGGCTGCCCCATCCCTGGAAGTGTCCAAGGCCACGTTGGACAGGGCTTGGAGCAACCTGGGCTAACAGAAGGTGTCCCTGCCCATGGCAGAGTGGTTGGACTAGCTGGCCTTTTAAGGTCCCTTCCAACCCAAACTAGTTCACAATTCTATGATTTTTCCAGGGAAATCTCATGGCAGTTTCAGGCAGGGACAGTGGGACAGGGCAGGATGCCCACCCCTAGTGACACACCACAGCACTGCCTCCCCACATGACTCACCCAGCTGAAAAATCGTCAGGGTTTCCCTTCTGAAGGCAAAATAAACCACAATTATTCCTTAATCAAACAATACCATTAGCCAAAAATACTATTGGCACGGGATAATGCAATCCCTGACTCCCCATAAGTGCGGGGAGGAGCAAGGCATTTATTTCCAAAGGCAGAAGAAATGAATCCTCCAACACTTCTATCACTGTGACATAATTTACATTATACCCTGGAACCAGTGGAGATGTATTCGTGCCACTTGATGGATGGCTGTGTGTGAGGGTGCAAATTGCATTATTGACCCACCGAGTCCAGCCTGCTCCGCCTGCCTCGGCCAAGGAGGGTCGGGAACGGGGATGTTTTATAAACTCAAGTATGTTTTGAAGGCGTGTGAGGCTCTTTCAAGGCTGTTTCTTTTCGCCCTGCCAGCCAGGCCCCATCTATTCGAACCCCCCGTCAAAACTTGCCGCTGAAAGGCCATGTGGCAGGCAGGGAAATTGCAAATGAGGCTGTTGCCACCTGCTCCCGCACAATGCGAACCGTATTCATTCAGGACAGGGAGGCACCTCCATCCCAGCCGGCTGCCGGACACGCTGCCGGGGAGCCCGGGGGCTGAGCCAGAGCCCCGCCGGTGCTCCCACCAGGATAGCGCGGCTGGAGCGAGAGCACCGCGCCTGGGAACATCGGATACTGCTGGGAGCATCCCGCGGGTGGTCCTGCCGTGGGATTGCAAACCCTCCGCCTCGCCCGGAGAAAAAAAGGCTCATTAGCAAAGAAACCTCGAACGAGCAAACAAAAACCCCACAAAAAAACCTCAAACCNAAATTCCTATTTCTCGTGGTGATGCCGGAGCAGCCAGCAGTGCCACTGCACCGAGCAGCACAGCAGACATCCAGCCCCACAGTCAGGCAGAATATCCGGAGCCACTTTAAATCCCGTTTTTAGGGCTCCCGCACAGCCGAGGAAGCTGTTTCCAGGGAATGCAAAAGTCCCACCCGTCCCGAGCCGGGCTCAGCCCCTGCCAACCACCCATCCATCCATCAAATCCCTCGGGCCGGCCAAAATCCGTCACCCACTTGTCTCATCCGCCCCCTCCAAAGGGAGAAGGAGCTGCGGAGTCCCGGGATTGCGCCCGTCACGTGCGGGGCAGAAAAATGCAAAGCACAGTAATTATCTGTTGCAGAGCCCTGTTAATGATTAAGTTTGGGAGACGCCAACAATCAAGCCTATTGAAAAGACTACAAGGGTTTCAAAGTGTTTCCTCCGAACCATGTGACGGCAAATTGTTCCGAGTAGACGGCTCTTAATTCAAATGCTCGTTGTCATGGGGACGGGATAACACCCCTCCTATTCAGGGATGCCACACAAGCAGCCTACTATTTGCCACAATAGGCTTTTTAGTTCGAGCTGCACTTCATAAATAGCCCCCCCCAAAAAAAAATTAATCTAGAGATTGATATCGGTGCTCACCTTTCCTAGCACAGCAGAGCCAAAAGGCCGGCGGGTACTGGGGCTGGAGAAAAGAGCTGTGAGCACATGGATGGATGGATGGATGGATGGATGGATGGATGGATGCTGGAAGCAGATCACTGTGGCCCCTTCTCTCATGGTGTTGATGGGGTTCATCCAAGTGTGCAGGGGCGGGAGTTTCTCTTTAATCCCAAAATGTCTCTGTCAAGGTCACACAGGAGCTGAAAAGCAGCCTGGCTGCTGCCAGGGATAAGCAGGCACTGGCTCCTGTGGAAGTCAAGAAGGGCAGGAGCCATCGCTGGCCCTGGCCAGGAAACTCAGTTGTCACTGAAGATCCTGGATTTGGAGCAACTTTCCACGAGGGTGTTGGTACCAGCACAGCCCATTCCACATGTGGGAGTGGGATTGGTCCTGCTGATAAAACACGTGCTCTCACTGGAGAAAGCAGCTCCACATTGCAAGAGGGCATGGAAGAGGAGGAGGTTTGGATGTCCCCAGCATCACCCACCTTGATGCACCAAAGCAGACACNCATCCCTTGGCCCCACAAAACAGCCAGAGACTCATCAGCTCCTGCCCACCACAAGCAGAACCCCAGGAGGCCCCAGAAGCATCTGCAGCAGGAGAAGGCACTTTACTCAGCCTAAAACAAGGTCTGGGAGGAGTAAAGTGGGAGGTACCAGCTCATGTCTTGGGGTTTCAGGCTAAGCTGAAGGAGAGAGGCCATCCCTGAGGGTAGAAATATTGTTTTCACCTGGAACTGGGGTTAAACCAAAGAAAAGTCCCTGAGAAAGGAAAACAACAGCCAAGAGCATCTCTCACAGCACCCTCAGCAAGGGCATTGCTGGAACTGTGCAGGACTCACATTTCCATCCAGCCACCTTGCAGCCCCAGTCCCTCGTCAGAGACCATCATACCCCTCCTGTCTCTCACAGGGGGCATCTCTCACGGGTCACAGCCAGGCATCAAGCACATCATGCTGCAGAATTCAAGGATGGGGCCAAGGAAAACCGCTGCTCGTCCACATTTGAAGGAAAGACCCTCCCTTATTCCCTTCCCTGCAACCAAACTGGATTAATTGCACCACCTGAAACTACCACAAGCCTCCCCTTCCAGCCCCCACCCTCTCCCACACTCCTCCAAACTCCAAGACGCTTCTTTTCCCAAAACCCTTGTGTGAAAATCACCTGTCCTAAAGATATGGAGCAACATGAAGAAACAGGCTCAGCTTCTCCCAAAGCCAAGCATCACTGGACCAGCTCTGGACCCTTGGAGGGCTCTCAATACCTTATGAAAAGCCACCAGGCTTTGCTGCTTCACCCAACACCTGACTGAAGCAGCACACGTGAGCCCTGAGATGCCAAGGATGATTTCTTGGTGCCTGCAAAAGGACAACCCGCTTCAGACTCCCGGGACACAATTCTGGCGTCTGAACCCAAGGAAAAATCAAACCCTGCTGCTGAGAGGGGATGGTGAAGCTGAAACCTTTGGGCAGGCCCTGCTCATTCACTTAGAGCTGCCAAACCCGGGGCTAAAATCAGCTGTGACACCGACAGCTGCTGCACGAGCCGCTCGCTCGCCTTCTGCTCGCGGGGGGCTGGGCAAAACATTTGTACCAAGTATGAAATCAGTTCCCAGGAGCTGCTGAAACACGCCAGGAATCTCCGGGACAAATCTTGCAGGCTTTAAGAGCTCTGCCCACGTTTGGGGTTGCAAACGCAGGACCGGCAGGATTTAAGGGGTGGGTCCCTCACGAGTGCGTGTGTTTAATCGGTGGCTCCCTTTGCCTCGGGACACCACAGTTCAGTGAGCCCCAGGGGCTAAGCTCATGGATCGTTATTAAATACATGGATACTTATTAAATCCATGGAAATCACATGTGGCTCAGGACATCTCGTGATGCAGATCTCCAACAGCTGGGAGACCATCATTCCACCTTGCCTGGAACTGATGGCAGGGCAACGTTTCTCACCTTGCCCCAAACCCCCTTTTCTTTTTGCTTAGATGAGACACAAAGCCACCAATCCCCCGGGGCTGGGGGGTGCGTGATGGCACTGGGAGGCCACCGTGCCCCCACTGAAGGCTTCCAACCTCTGAAAAGCAAACGGGGCTTCACGCTGCCAGAGGGAACAGGCTACGACAGCCTCGTTGTCTCCCCTGAAGAGGGAGGAGGAGAATCACCACCATCCCGCGTGGGAGCAGCGCTGGAGGGGAGAAGGGACCTGCGAGACGGATGAGTCATTTCCATCGGCACCTCCTCCTCCAGCGCTGAGCCTCCTCAAAAAAAGAACGGGAGGCAATCCTTCCCCTTCAGGCTCCCATGTTGTCTGCAAGAGGAATGGGGGAAAAAAACAAACCCCAAGAGTGCAGCCAAAATCCCAGCCCTGCAGCCACAAAGGAGTCGTGCTGTCTCCCTCAGATCCAGGGCAGAAAGCTCTCCGAGCATGACCAGCAAGGAGCAGCATCACCCTGGGGTGCACACTCCAACCACATCAGCAGCCACCCCCAACAGGATTTCCCAGCCTGGAGTTTCCCCCACAACAGCATCCCAAGCGGAGAGGGAGAGGAAGATAACCCTGCATGGCCCAGCCCCCTCAAAATGAGGTCCATGGAGGCAGGTGCTGTTGCATCCCCCATGCCTGAGGCATCTCCAGCCAAAGATGGGGAAAATCTCTGTCCTCGTTACTGAAACAACTGGAAAGGGTAAAAGGGAGCACCACACACCTCCCAGGGGTTCTGCCTCTCCTTCCCACCTTGGGAGAGTGGTGAGGAACAACTCACACCTCCCCAGTTTCCCTTCCAGGTTGCTGCAGATCACCAGGCTGATGTTTGAGCAGAGCAGACCTGACCCAGCAGGCGCAAAACTCCTGCAAAGCCAAGGCTGCCTTTACCACTTGCTCTCACATCTGGGAGCCAAGGAGCTTAAAAAGTCAAGTAGGAGGAGATGTGAATCATCCAAACCCACTTAAAACTGGTGGGTCACTCCCCCCCAGCCCCACCACTTCTCTGTGTAACATGTAAATATTTCAGGAAATTAATTAAGATGCTCTTTGTTAAGTGTCTACACTCTGGCTGGGGGAGACAGAGGTAAGAAATTGAGTCATTGTGGTGTTGTGTTTTATCAACCAGCACATGGGATCTATCCAGAGCCACCACAGAAAGGAAAACCACATGCAAAGAGTCATGAATGTTTTATCCTGCCAAGTACCAACCTGATTTAAAAGCCTCCCTACCTCCAGGATGCCTCGTTCTCCCAAGTCAGCAACAACAAGAAAAGAGTCAGAGTTTACACATAAAAGAAGATTTTTTTTTTTAATGGGAGAAAAATGATGAAAGCAGGAAAAACATAAGTGAGTGGAAAACACTGACTTAAATGAGGATGCAGCAGTTCAAAGCCTGTGTGGCTGCTGGTCTGTGTAAGCTTAGCTGCTTTAATCTCAGCCCTGGCCTCCCCTTCCCGAGATGCTCCCAGTGTACACAACCACTGTTCTGAGCAAATGGTAACGGAATCATTCAATCAGATTTTAGCAAAATTAAAGTCCATGCAGCCCGAGTGGGAGAGCAAGGTAAACAGCAGAGAGGAAAGAAGGTTTCATGTGCCTCTCCATCCCACTTGACTCCAGGTTTGCTCCGGCTCAGACAGCAAAAGGACGTGGCCCTGTGTGGGGAACTGCGATGGGTCTGCACATTGGCAGAGCGAGAAGAACTTCACCCTGATGAGACTGTCTGCCTGTGAAGGGACATCCCAGAGCTAGAGAACTGTAAACAACTTGCAGGTGCTGAGAGCACTCAGAAAACTACAAGATAAGGGATAACGAGCTGGGTGAATCTGTACAGAAACAAAGGGTTGTAACTATGGCCAACGAATGGTTGTTTATGTGTAATAAGCACCAATAATGTTAATGCACGTACACTTAGGAAAGATATAAAAAGTAGTTGTGCTAAAAATAAAGGGGATCCATGCCTGACTTTCTTGTATATTTTGTCGTTTGTCTGTCTCAACAACGACAGCCCTGCGTTCCTCACTGCTGCATCCCCCCTGCTGCTGCCAAGGATGAGTCTCTGCCACCATCAGCCCTGTCCTGCTGCTGCAACTCACCCCCAACACTCCATCCCCATTTCTCTCCCTGTTATCCCACCCTGACGAAGGATGGGCAGGGAGAAGTGCCAGTGGAGCCTCCCATTTCCCGAGGGGGCTGATGAACAGACGCTCGTGTCTATTACGGGGTTATCGCTCCCCGTTTTCCTTAATTGGGGCGCTGCACCTCCATCCTCTCAACTTCAAGCATGACAATAATTAGCACAGCGAGCCTTTATGGCTCTCATCATCCCTCCCCTTCAGGAAGTGCAAGATCTAACAAAGCAGCCAGGGATATGAAACCCAGCTTTGCAAGGCCGACCCCGGAGCCGCCCCGCGCTCTTGTAATGAGAGGATTAACCCAGAATACATATGTGGCCCTTTAAAGGAGAGTATTTATTAAAAATACATCAATATCTCGCTGCTGGGGCGCACACGCAGCTTATTAACAAGAGACCCCCCTCCTGAGTGGGCTTTTGTCAGCAGCAAACAGGGCTGGGGAGATAAACAGCAGCTCCTGTAATTAAGAGTAGCCCTCTTGTTAATGCTGTTACAGCAGCCCAGTGCTGGGTACAGGGCCTGGAGAACCAAAGGGAGGGCAAAGGCTAATGCTGAAATGTGGATTTAGTCAGTAAAAGATGAGCCTGTAATGTGGATTTTAAGGGAAAGGTGAGGGGGGAAAAAAATCGCGCTTGGATTTAGCCACCCTCGGGCAAGATTAACTGCAAATTGGGAACTGGCACTCATAGGACCATGGAATGGTTTGGGAATGGAAGGGACCTTAAAGGTCATCCGGTTCCAAATCCCCTGCCATGGACAGGCACACCTTCCACTAGACCAGGTTGCCCTTCCAACCCAAACCGTTCTGTGAATCTATGACGTTTAAAAGTTCCTGCTCTTTGAAAGTCCCATTTTCAGGGTTTTTTCCTCTGCCCCACACACCAACAACAGGCTGCCCTTCCTGCTTTTCTTCCTCAGGCTTGAAAAGTGCTTTGAAAGGAGAGAGGTATCAGTTTCTCTTTATTTCTGCAGGTGAAATGTAATGCTGGAGGTAAGGAAATGCCTCCCTGGCTTGGGAACGGGCACCGAGCCTGTTGCTGTCAGTGCAGCCAGCAGGTTGCAGAGCCTCCTTAATCCAAGCCTATTGCTCCACCACAGGAGCCCAAAAGTTGGAGATTTAGCACAAACATCCTAAAAAAAAAAGCTTTCTAAAGCCAGGGAGTGAGGCACAGAGCAAGGTATTTGCAAAACAACTGTTTTCCTGCCTGGCTGAGGGCTGGGGGTCCCACTTGGCCATGCTGAAGATCCAGCAAAACATCTCATCAATGTGGGGAGGGGGAAGCAGCGCTTAAAATTTCGGCTGTTGTGCTCCCTCAGCCAATTCACAACTGCATCCATTGAATTAATCATGACCAGCCAGGACCAACACTGCTGATACAGACCTGCTCCCTCTGCTCCTGAAATATTCATTGATTTTAAAGAATTATATCCTGAGCCTGATACAGCTCGGGTTGTTTGCAATAGGGTTGGATTAGGACGAGCCTATTTGCTTAAGCAAGAGATCAGGCCTTCAAGGATGGCCCCAGGCAGCATTAATGTGCTGCAGAAACACTTTGGCTCTGAATATGAGCTTTGAAAGGGTCTCAGGGTCTTTCTTTGCTGTGCTTTAAGCCTGGTTGAGGTGGTGATGGGTGTTTTAGCCAAAGAGGTCCTGTGAGAGCATCACGAGGGTAAAAGCCCGTGAATTTTCCTGGGCCTCCATCCATCTCATGGCTTTTGGTCCCACAGCAATATAAGCAGGACCCATGGCCATATTTGATGTGTTTATTAATGTAAAGAATTGTTAATGGCCAGGCTGGAGAGGCAAAGCCCACTGGGACCTCTTGGCACATCTGAGTTGGATATTAACCCTAAATCTCTAGAAATTAATAGGATGAGATTATTTAGCCCAAGCTGGTTGGCCAGACCCCACCCCTTGCCCATCCAGGGGGTTGCAGCCAGCACTGCTCAGGGGGGTCTTGTGATGGTCCCAGTGGGGCTGAGGCTGAAATTTAGGACTTGGGGGTGGGTCAGACCTGCACAAAACCAAGCATTAATGCCCAAGCACGTGGGGTGTGAACCTGCCCTTCCCACAGAGGCAGGGTAAGCGTCCAATCCTCACCCAAGCAGCACAAAAAGAATTTGGATCAGTGCAAAAAGAGAGGGGAAAAAAAAAAAAGAAACCCCATTTTTAGCGACGTGGAACAAGCCCTGCTCAAGGGCCTGCGTTTCCCCAGTTTAATTAGCTCCTCAATGATGCAGAGCCAGCTTCCCCAGGAGCCTGGAGATGTATTTTTAGGTGCAGGCGCTCCAAAAATAGAAGCATCCCCGCAGGAAGCCGAAAACAGCCACTGAGGAGCCACGTGCAGGTGGTGCTGGGGATGCACGAGCCGAAAGCACAACCTGCCCCCTTCCCAAGCACAGGACGACACCAAAACAGGGTCACTGCCAGCAGTGACCTCAGCACCCTCCCGACAACACGCTTGGAAAAACAGAGACACAGGAATCCAAATACAGAAATTAAACCCACCTGTATTTTGTAGAGGTGTCACATCACACCCGATCCGCCCCAGGACTGGGGGGTCACCTGGACACACCTGCTGGAGCAGAGGTGAAGTGTCCCAGTGTGTGGACACACAGCAGTGGATGTCCTGCTGTCCTGTGGGCTACAATGACAGAGACAGGCTTAGAGAGGAAAATGCTCTGGAGGAGACAGTTTAACAGGGAAAAAAGGGAAATCCATGTTCTGTCAGGCTGGCAGGACTCCTTTCCCAGCTCCCAGGACCTGTGGTGCCAACCCCTCCCAAAGGTTTTGGCACTGGTTTGGTGACAGGCACTTTGGCTCAGGGAATGGCTGGTGGCTGAGAGCGAGGAGAGGTGGGGTTTGGAAGAGGCCACACCACAGGCAACCTCCCCCAGTGATCACCTGAGCAAGCCTTGGCATTCCCATGGGTTATTCCTGCACTCCTGGCCTCTCCCAGAGACTTGGGAAAGTCGACAAGGCTTTACTGGCTTGTTTGCTTCGGCAGAGTCTCACAGAGGACAACATCCAGATGAAGCTCTGACCAGCTGAGGACTCTTCTCTGACTCTAATCCTGCTCCTGTGGCAGGCAGAGCTCTCAGCAAAGCCCAGCACCACTTGTGCCTTCAGGAACTAGTCCAGCCTTACTTTAAGCAAGTCTGGGAGAGAAAACATCCTCCATAAACACACTCCTTCCAAAGAGCACCCCTTGGCCATCACTTTCCCCCCAGCCAGGTCTGACATAGCATCCACAGGGATTTACCAGAGCAAGTTGGATCTCCAAAAGGGGGGGGAAGAAAATATGACTGCTGGAACAGAAGTCATATTCTCAATTTCATTTTAAACTTTTGGAGACTGCATCCCAGAGACTTTCTCCCCAGGACCTCTCCTCTCCAGCCTGGGCACGGGCACAGTCTGGCCCCACAGAGAAGAGTTTGCTCAAAGACGATGTTTACCCTTGAAGCCTGGCAGAAAGATGGTGTTTCTCACCTTGTGGATGTCCATTTAGAAACCTCCAGGAGCTTTCCCCACTCACAGGTCCCACCACGATCCGCAGAAGAGCCCCCAAATATAACCCCACTGTCCAAAGCAAAAGGCAGAGCCTTCCCAAAATCAGCCTCAGTGACAAGATCCTCAGTGAGCACCAAGTGACTGCAGGAAATGCACAGCAAACACCACTGAGAGCGCCGCAGGAAAAAGCCAAGGTCACAAAGAGCAAGGGGGGAGACACAGGGACCCCCAACAGCTCCGGGGAGAACACACAGCTGGGCCCTTGCAAAGGGGTTTGATGGCAAAAAAAAATCACCTGGAATACTTAGGGTGGAATGAAAGTTTCACGAGCTTTCTTTTTTTAATCACAATAATAAATAGCTGAGTGAGTCACTGCCTGAGAAAACCCGACAGCAGCTCCTGGATAAACAACTCGCTGCTCCCGTATCTGCTGGATCCGGCCGGGAAAGGGTGGGAGGGGGGATGGAGAGGAGGCAGCACAACTTCAGTGAGAGCAGCCAGCCAGCTCAGAGCCTTCCCTGCTCTCCTCATTTCCATTTTGAAGGGGCTGGTAATGAACAGAAAGCCAGAGGAGCCCGTTTTGTACACGAAAAAGGCTCAATGACCAGCACCTCGTCCCAAAGCGCCCGGCACCGCATCCCTGGGATTACAGAGCGGGTTGTCCTGGTGCAAATCACCTTGAAAATAAATAAATAGATAAATAAACCCCATCGCCAGCAGCTGAACATCCCACTTCGGGCTTTTTCCAAGGGAAGCATCCCTGTATCCATTAGCTATTGTCTCCCTCTAGCGCGGGCAGAGCCCAGCCCGCCTCCTGCCACGGCTCACGGGGAACCAGGGGCTGGAGCTCAGGGCGCTGGGAACACGCCAAGCACCAGCTCTACCTTTGCACTGATGATTCAGCTTCACACCCATTTTTTATTTCGAGTCATTCCGTTTTCCCCCTCAGCAGATGCTCGGAGCAGGAGGGATTTCTTCGTGACCGAACTGGCAAGGCAGAGCCTTCCAAAGCTGAGAGACAACTGCCAGCAGCCACGTTTTATTGAGGGCTGGAGAGGACACCGAGGTGAAACAGCCTCCATCCCTCTTCCTGCTGCTCCAGGGGAACCGGCCTAACCCTCTCCTCACCCTTCTGAGAGGGGATCAGGGTTTGCTCGGCTGGGCTTTTCAGGGGATCTTTTCACAGCTGCCTTTAACACCTCGGTACGTCTCCTAAAGCAAAATAAAAACCTGCACTTGGATTTCAAACCCAGGTCTCCCGTCCTCTCCAGAGAGAATTCCTGCCAAGAGAGAGGGAATGACACTGCAAATCTCTCTCCTTTTTAAGAGAGCACTGCAGCAGCACCTTCACCCCCTGCTCTGCAGCTTAACCCACAGAAACCCAAGAGCCTGGAGGCACAGCCAGGTTTCCATCTCCACGCTCACACTGCTCTCACTCCTCCACAGGGCTGCATCCAGAGGCTTTCCAGGCACTGCTGTCCCTTCCAGGAGTGTTTCTTCCTTGAGCAAGGAACCACCAGCATATATAAATCCACCTTTTTAAGGATAAAAGGACATCACTTTATCTGCAGATGCCAGTTCTTCGTGGGACATTACCTGTGCCAAGCTCTTGGAGAGGGAGGCTCAGGATTAAAGCAGCAGCTCCTCATCCTGCTCTGCCTCCACAGCACCACACCAGGGACAGACACAGGTGAAGCACAGGATGGTTTGGGTTGGAAAGGACCTTAAAGATCATCTTGTCCCACCTCCTGCCATTGGACAGGGACACCTTCCATTAGACCAGGTTGTTCCAAGCCCCATCCAACCTGCCATGAAACACTTCCAGGGATGGGGCAGCCACAACCAGCACTGCTCTGCTCGGTACCTCTGCAACCTGTGCCTCACCACCAGCTTTCCCAGGGTTCTGGGAAGCAACTGCACACAAGGAAGGAAGCTCAGGAGGGAGGGGATTCCCTGGTGCCCACTTCCACATGTTCTCCAACTGGCAATGTCCATGGCAGGAAGGCTCTGGGCTTACCCAAATGCACTGGGATAATTGTTAACTGGTGAGCCCAAGGAGAGGTGGGGAGGATTCCCAGTGCCCTCACACCTAAGAGGGAGAGGAGCAAAACACAGCTGAGAGCCAGACACGAGGAGGAGTCAAAGGAGAGTGTCTGATCCAGGGGAAGGCTGAGCTTCCACCCAACCACACCCCAGAACACAGATACAGGAGCACAAACTCAGGGCTGCTTCCCACAGCCACCCATTTTTCCAAGTGACAGCTTCCAAGGCACTTCCCAGCTGGGACTCTCCAGAGGGGCAGGAATGCACCGAGAGCAACAGCACAACAATCCCCAGCCCAAACAAGCAACCACTGACTCTCCTGGGTTATGTTCTTAAATGGTTCTAAAGCAGTCAAGCCCCCAGGGATCCATTAAACTGCTACCTACCCCTCAAAAATAGGTGTCTGGACACCTGCCAAAGGACCAGCCTCTCACCACAGCCTGGGCATTTGAGACCCTCCAGGGTTCAGGTTTTCCTTGGATATAAGTTGCAGGGTGTGTCCCTGGCACTAGAAATGCCTTCTGCATCAAGCCACCTGTAAAAGTTAAGACTAAATAGCATTTGAGCTTTAATTCCATGAAATAACATCTCCAAGGAACATGACAGCTTAACAGGCACAGCTGGAACCCAAGGGTAGCTGCTTTTGTGAAGGAACCAGGTTTTTTTTCAGTTCTCTCTCCCTCTTCTGAGCTATTTCATAGTTCTCAGCAGGACTTGCATCATCCAGGAAACCACTGGGTCCATGTAAGGAAGAGACTTCTTCATCTCCTGTCTGGTCAAGGGGGGTGGGTGACAAAGGGCCAGAATAGTTACAATAAGATTGCACAGAGAGAAGTGTGAAAAAGCTCAGGGCGAGCAGTTTGAATTGTTTTACCTCTAAATTAACTCATTTTGACAACTGTTTCATTGCCTTCCCTCAGACAATCACATCCTCAAGTGTTCTCAAGAACCAAACTTCACAAAAAGAATGCCAGGACTGAAGGGTTCCTCTAAGACACACTTAGAAACCCAAAGCAGAGAAGGGGCCACTTGATCTGCCCCCACCCCCAGGAGAATCCCTGTCCTATCAAAGACCCTTCCCAGATTTGTTCCCAACAAACCACAAGGTAACAGAGCACCCAACACCCCCCCAAAATTACTTCCACCACAGACTCCCATGCAGGAGGCAGATTCAGGGCAAATGGAGACACTCTGCACATGGATTTGCCACAAAATCCAATATTTCCAACTATTTATTTCCCTTGTAACTCCCTGATTTATCCCAAAGACAACTCAACAGAACCACACTTCGCATGATGGTTTGCTGGGGGTTGCTTGTATTTTTAAAAGCCTTAACACCTTTTCTTTAAAGCAAATACTTGCTCTGCAGTTGGCAAGCTCCCCAGTTTGCCTCTTCTCAAGCTGGTGCCTCCTCCTCTGCCCAAAACCAAGTACACTGGGTGCAGCCTGATGCTCTTTTTGGAGAGGGGAGAGGTGGAAACCTCACCTGAGTCATCCACATCCACTCAAAAGAAGAGAGCAGGAACACCTTGAATAATAGCATCCCTTTATTTGCTGACACCATTACAAAAACTGATTACATTAGCAACCAAAAAAAAAAAAAAAAAAAAAAAAAAAAAAAAAAAAAAAAAAAAAGGGAAAAAAAAAAAAAAGGAGTGTTTACTTGAGGTTGAAGTCAGAGGCAGCTAATCCCAAAAATGTAATTAAGTAAAACAGTGTACAACATCAGTATTAAAATGTCATATCCCACTGGTGACTTTACCACATTGGAGTTTTCTGAACAAGTTTTATTGAGCAAAATAAGACAAAAAGATTATGTGTTTACTGTCTCTCCAGGAATGTAAAGGTCTAATTATCCAAACAGGTTTGTTTTTATTATAAAACTAAACTCTGGAGGTGTCTACAGAGTTGGGGTTTTTTTCTTTAAATCAGTAGTCTAACAAGGATTAGAAAAGACAAAACTCTGTTCAGTGTTTCTGACGAAGTAGAAAGGGTGAAAACATAAATAAGGCTTTAATTTGGCAAAATATAATACAATGCCTTCTGCTATCCTCAAATTAACGCTTCCCCCGTGACTTCACTCTGCAAGAGAAACACAAAACACCACGTCAGACTTTGCAAAGGGCAACCCCACACCTCGAGAGAGGAACAAGCCACGATGGTGGGGGCTGAGCAAGAACAGCCTCGAGGCACAGGGAGCACCTTCTCCCCCCCCCTGCACCAAGCCCATCCTGCAAGGAGTCCTGTGAGATTGTGCTCATCACACCCTGAAGCCCCTGGGACCCTCTGCTGTCCATGCTGTCTTAGGGTCAGGAGCATAAAAAACCCACCTAAATCAGGAATAAAACAAATCCCCACCTCAGCAGCTGACAGGGAGTTCTGACACTCCTTACAGGAGCTCATTCAGTGCCAAGGCTTTGCTGCCTCCCAACACAAACACTTCACTCTTAGACCTGCATCACAACCTGCATCAGCTTCCTCAGAAAGCTCTGTCTTGAGTTTATCCAAACTTCAGCTGACTTTGGGTCGTTTTAGAAGTTTACAAGAATGATGCAGCCAACCACAAAGGCCCAGGTTTGCAAGCTGGCTGTGTATTAAAGTAAAACCCTTGTGCATGTGTCTGTAATTGGGTGCTTCAGATATTCATATCCCCACAGTGAGACAGTGCTGGCAGCTCAGTGAAAGCCCAGTGGGTTACTTTACATCCTCCATCCCAAAGCAATCAGAGTGTGGAAGTGTGCACAGTTTGCTGGGACGAAGGAAACAAGGCACAGGCTCTGGGAGAACAAAACTTTGGGTAACTTGCTGCATGAAGCAGCAGGTAGTGAAAGGGAGGGGGATACAAGATCAGCCTCAGCTAACTGATGTGTGGATCCAGAGAGGAACAAATCCAGGGCCTTCCAGAGGCTTTTCATGATTTTCACATAGAATTTAGGTTAGATACTAGGAAAAAATGCTTCACTAGAAGTGTTGCCAGGGTCTGGCATCAAAACAGGATGCCCAGGGCAGTGCTGGAATCACCATTCCTAGAGGGATTAGGAAGATGTGTGTATGTGGGGACATGGGTTAGTAGTGGCCTTGGCAGTGGTGCTTTAATGGCTGGACTGAATGGTCTTAGAGGGTTTTTCCAACCTTACTAATTCAATGACTCCATGATTTTATTCTAAGAAGTCTCACATTTTGACACCAGACTTGTTGAATTTGAACAAGGTCCCACAATCAGAGATCAGTGGCTTTCCCACCAGCCACCCACCATTCATCTGGCTGCACCCACCTACTCACTGGTAGTGTTCTCATCCCTTTGACAGCATTTGGCTTATTGACACCAGCAGCTTCTTGAGGTGACCTACATCCTGGTTAAGATTCACTGCCACATTTAGTCTTTTATCAGTCAATTCCTGGAAGAAGGAGAGGAAAAAAAAAAAAAAATCATTAAAAACACATTTACAATCTAATTACCAAGAAAGCCTAGAATTAGATCCTCTGTACAAAATTACAACTCGTTGTGCAGATGGGAACAATGCTTGTAAGTCAGAGGGTTATGGCCACGTTTAATGACAACATGGTTCAAAGTCAAGAAGCCCTTTCCTGTTGCAGGGAATTACCTGCACACAGAGAATGCCACAGTGAGAGCATGGCTGACCTCCAGCTCCCACCCTCCCTGGCCAGGACTACACTTACTCACTGCTTCCAGGAATTGTGCTCAGATCCACAGCTGACCCAATCTCAGAGGTTATTACCCCAAGTCCCCACAAGCCTGGCTGAACATCCCCCCCCACCCCAGACAGGAGCATGTGTTTATAACACAGGCTGGGGGAGGGATGACTTCTGACCCCACAGCTGGAACAACAAGGCTGCTGGACCACCAAGGACTGGGTCTGACTGAGGATCTGTGGGATGGTGTCCTCAGCAGTATGTTAATACCCAAGCACAAGGCAGCTCCAGCTGTGGAACACCATCTGGAGCAGCTGGCTGGAGATACACCCCCCTCCCCACCCACAGGGCTCCTGCTCAGGCTCAGCCTGCCAGCTATCCCCTGGATTCACCCTCTGGGAAATTCCCACTTGCCAGTGACACCTGGACTCGGATGAGAGCTTCACAAAGCAGCCTGAGCACCAGTCAAGACAGACAACAAGGGAAGAGGGAAGCTACCATGAACCAGAAGGCTGTTTTCCTGTGCTGAAATGAAAATGCTGAGCTTGTGTTTTTAAACAAAAAGAAATGATTTTGTGTGTTTGTTTTTTTTTTTTCCCCAGGGGTTTAACAGTTTATTAATGGGGAAGTGTCACCACTCAAGATGGACTCTTCCCCTCCTGCCTCCCTGCCTGTCAGCCTTGCTGAGCTACCAGTGCTGTGTAATCCCTGTTTTATTGCCTGTATTGATTAACTCCTCCAGAGACACACCAAGCACTCCACATCTAAACCACACCTTACTGCTCCCCATTCAGCTCAGAGCACAGCCATGCAGATAACCTGCAGGAGAGCTTTTTCCTTGAAATTTAACAAGCTCAAAATAAGCAACTCTGCCTTGGTGTCAGGTACCCAGTTCTTCCCAGGAGCACCAGCCAACCCCACTCCGACCAAACCAGTGCTACCAACAGAACGAGACATGCATTATGCGGCTGCAAATCTCTCCCCAGAGTTCCAGGGAAATTAGAGGGAGTTCAGAGAGGGCCATTTTCCCTGCTCCCATTTGGCTGGAAAGGCAGAACGAGCAGTAAATCAAAACTCAAGCACCTGCACCATTATGGAAAGGGCTCCGGGCTCAGACACGAGAACAAAACAATCTCTGGCAAAGCTCTCACTGAGTGCAACTGGTAAACAACTTCGACTGTAAAAAAATCCCTGGGATCTGGGTTAGGGCAGCCTTAGCCTATTTTACCCTTACTGAAGTAGAAGATCAGGCCTGCCAAGGCTGAGACTCAGCTTAGTGATCTCATACAGGCTGATGGGAGTGGAAAGGCAAAGGCAATTAGCAGCCCAGCAGAGAAATGAATCCAGCACTGACCAGCAGTGGGCTGAGGGGGCCTGTGCATTAGCACAGAAACCAGCCCAAGCAATGAGGAGCCTTTCAGTCCACCCTCAGAGCTCTTCCCTCCCTCATTTACTCTCTCTTCCTTCTGTTTTGCGACCTCACTAATCTCAGGCAGTGTTTACTCATGAATTATAGACACACTCCCAAGCCTCCTGGGGCCAATCCTGACAGATCTGGGCTCTGCACAGCCTGCAGCTCCAGCTCACACAGAGTGCACAGCTGCCTGTGCTGTGCCCCATCCCTGTGCTCTCCATGACTCAGGGGAAAGAGGGGAAATTTAGGTTAAATATATGAAAGAAATCCTTCCCTGTGAGGGTGGGCAGGCCCTGGCACAGGTTGCCCAGAGAAGCTGTGGCTGCCCCATCCCTGGGAGTGTCCAAGGCCAGGTTGGACAGGGCTTGGAGCAGCCTGGGCTAGTGGAAGGTGTCCCTGCCCGTGGCAGGGGGGTTGGAACAAGGTGAACTTTGAGGTCCTTTCCAACCCAAACCATTCTGGGATTTTATGATTCTCTCCCTTTGGAATATGGGGATGAAGAGAGGAAGAGCACAGCAGTGGGGAAGGCCCTGTGATCACAGATCTAGTAGCTAAGACAGGTGCTGAACCGTCTGGACAGATCCCCCCCACTGTTCCAAACATATGGCATTTCCAGTTTCCAATGATGGAATGCTTTACACTGAGATTTTGGGGGGAAAAGAAAGCATGTTAGAATTCATATAATCCTCAAAATAAGCTCAAGGCCTCAGCAAGCAGCTGAATATAAATGACTTCCTTAAAGCACACTAAAAGGCCCCCTTTAGTCATCAGCTGGTCCCGTAAGTGACAAAGCAGCTGATTAGAAAACCCAAATGGTCTATTTTTAAATAGAAAGAAAAGGACTCTAAAGAAAACATTCTGAGTGTGTTTGAGGGTTTATACAAGTATCATTTCTCAGTTCTGTGGGTTGGTTCCAGCACCCAGAAGGAACAAATATGCTCATTTTCGAGCATGTGTTTTCAGGTCCCTCATAAAAAAAGAGGCACTGTTGCTAGGTGGAAGTGGCTGGAAGACTTTCCTTTTTTGATCTCAGAGCTATTTTCAGCTGGGGTTTTGGGCTTCTGGGGAGACTTCTTTTTTTCCCCCTTGAAAAAAAAACAGGGGAAAAAAAAAAAAAGCTTGGAGAAAAGATGAAGAAAATATTCTAATTCCAGCCTCTGCCAATGGCTACCTGTCAAGAGCGCTGCTTAGACAATTAATGTATTTTTACTAATGAAGGCTTAATTATAGGTTTATTCGGACTGTTTTTCCACACTCCTCTTCAGAATAAAGCCATGGATATTCTGGCAGAAAACTTGGGTTCCACAGCGTGCCTACAGAGCTTCAGAGGAGCAGGGTGAGAGCCAGAAGGGTTATGTAAGATAAAGCTAAAGCATTTAAGTCAAGTGAGCATATCTGGGCCACCAAAGGGCACATCTAATGACACCTGGCTCAGGAGGGGTCACCAGAGCCACCAGCCACAAATGCCATGGCTGATGTCATTGCTGTCCCCATGCACCACATGGATAAGCCATAAAGGCACAGCAGAGAGAGCAGCTGGCATTGGTTTGAGGAGGGATTTTCTCCAGCCTGCCACAAACAGGGACACAGAGCACCTGATTGTCACCAAAATCCCCTGGTTTTGTGCTGAAGGGCTCAGCAGACCCACCATCCCTCATAAGAAGCAGCTCACAGGGTTGGGACATCCCAGTCTCCCAGGCCCAGCTGCACATCTGGCTGGGACACTGAGCCCAGTGCAAAAGGGCCATGAGCAGCCACGACTGACTGCTCTGGAAAAGCCATTCCATTCCTGCTAATGGCTACAAAGGCTTTCCCACAGTACTCCTGAGAGGAGCACGAGCTTCCTCCTGCAGCTGATGAAACCACTTCCAGCACTAAAAGGAGTCATTATAAATTATCCTATCAGCAAACACTCCTCTCCCCCTCAAACAACAGCACTGCCTTCCACTCCATCCATCCCAAGGAAACAGGTAATGAGTTCCACTGGCACCCTTTAGCTGTGTGAAACTTGCTGGGAGAGCATCTGCTTTAGCCTTCCCTTTCCCAGCTGCCTCCTGCAAAGCTGTTTTGAAGCTGGTGTGAAAGCTCTTGTATCCAGAGATGGAGAAAGCCACAAGTCAAGCACCTGTACAGGTGGTGCCTTTTTAGGGCCAACGCTCTGAGTATCAATGCCACAGGAAGGTCAGAAATCATTTGTGTTAATGGTAACCCACAGGCTCAGGTGAATTACCTGTAAATATGAGAACAGGCCACTCCAGAGAGAACCCAACAAATTCCAGACCCTAAAACTGTAATGGCATTGCAGGAGGATACAGAAACATCAGCAATCTGGAGAGTCAGTCACCTGCCCACAGCACGAGGCAGAGCTCAGGTTTGTTCCTTACTAAAGCAAGATTTTGCTGCTGGACCACATCAAGGCCAATACAAATTCCCAGGAGCCAGGACCAGCTGAAGCTGAGTTCTGGCTAAGGACAGGCTGCAGAGGACCAGAAGGAACCATGTTCTGGTAAAAGACAAGCCCTGCCTTGCTGTTATGGGTCATGCAAAACTGCCTTTCTCTGGTGTTCCAGATGTCAGCAAGGGCCAACCTGACTGTATTTTAAGCTCACTGAGTCATCAGCAGACTTATTTTTGGCTTCCCCTTTCCCTTCTTGAAGGCTCAAGTCTGGACATCTTCCCACTTTTGCCCAAACCAAATCAAAAACCCATCAAAAGCCCGGAATCTCTCCCCTTCCTCCTTGCAAATTTGAGCCGTGGGGAAGAGGTCACGATGTGGACGAGAGCAGAACTCCCCATGGGATACAGCTCCAAGACAAGATGGAACCTTCATGAAGCCCTAATTTCCCCACAAGGAGCACACATGCTGTTCCTTTGCTGGACCTCACTTCCCAGAGTTCCCATTTTCCATGGGAGCACAGGCTCCAAGCAGCACTCACCGACTCTGTGCAAACGTCGCTGTTTTCAATAACATTGGCATCCCCAAAAACTTTGCCAATTTCTCTCTCAAGAGTTGCCAAAGACTCCTGGGCCTGTAAGGGGGGGGGGGGGGGGGAGGTTTTAAAAAAAA
>VXBX01007479.1:74400-142696 GCA_013400415.1 Scytalopus superciliaris
GGAGTGGGGGGGGGGGGGAAGTATTTAAAAAAAAAAGAAGGATGGAAAAAACAGGGAAGGCACAACAATTAGCAAAGCCTGAGAAACAACCCCCCCCCATCTCCCTGGGAGCACAAGAGACACAGGAAATCACTGTTCAGCAGGAAATCTGCTTTATGGCAGATTTGCTCAGGGGACCAACACATTTGCCAAGACTGACATGTCTCCTTACAATCAGCATGGTGCATGTCAGCCTGCCTGCATCTGAGAGCAATTCTACAGGGAAGCTCTAATAGTCTCATGTCAAGTTATTAGGTAAAAATCGTGCAGCAGAATTTCTTTTGCAAGAGTAGGAGTGCAGGCAGGTCTCCAAAATCCTAATCAGAGATCTGTATTTATACAGAAAATACCATGAACACCAGCACAACTTGCTCCATATGTCAACATCCAACATAATTTGTCCTGAACAGAATTTTAAATTCCTTATTAGAGCAGGTTTCCTTTTAACTTCTCACCTAGAAAAACTGCTTTTGTGATAATCTATACCTGTCCTACAACAAGACACACCCCATCAAGAATATTCCCCACTCCAGCCTTGTAAGAACTCATGCTAATTTCCATACTATGCTGAAGGAACAAGGTGTTCCAGAGTCTGGAGCCAGAGCCCAGCCACTCCACAGGCTATTCTTGTCTCCATTTCTCAACCCTCCTTAAGGGCTTCCCTTCTGGGGTGACAGACAGCACTGAGACCTCTCAAGCTTAAAGATTTTCCACTCCAATCCATTTTGTAGTTCCATTGAGGAAGAGCAGAGGAAACCCACCTGCTTCTCTCATCACACTTGCACAGATCTAACTTTTAAGATCTGGAGTCTCCTGGGTTACAGCTGATGTGTAACCATGGGCTGATGGGCTTGTAAACCAACTTGTAACCCTCTGCCATTTAAGACTGGATTTAAAAGCCTCAGGCTGTGCTGTGGGTGGAGGGCTGTGGGATGGGCTTTTTGTTAGGCTGGGGTTTCCTTTAAATAAAGAATTATTTGTCAGCCCCAAATCACCACTTGTTCCCACTGGCATAAAATTACCATGAACAAGGGAGTCTTTCAAGAAGGGTAATTAAACAGAGCTGTTGGTTGCAGTCTGATCATTTCTACAGAGGTGCAGGTATCTTGCACGAGCCCTTACACCCACAGCCACTTGGGGAACCAGCCAGTGCAGCAAGACACCCCACCAGGCAGGCAGTGCCCTCAGGCTGCTCAAAACACCTTTTCCAGCACTGCAGAACGACAGATCTTCAGAGATTTTTTGCTAAAATTACTCCCTGCACCTGTTAAGGGTCTCTGCTTACCTTGGGCAAGTCACCAGCCACCTTCTGTCTCTCATTCTGATCAACTTTGAGTTTTGATAGTGTTTCGTTTAGCTGCGTTTTGAGCTGCAAAAGGATAACAAAGCAGGTCAGTTTCCCCTCACACACAGACACACACACAGATTCCATCTGTCTGTCCCACGGATTAACCCCGTGCACATGGACTGCAAAGGGAGGAAGATTACCAACAATTACTGCACACACTGGATTAGTGGACATGTATGAGGAGGTTTACAGGGACAGTCAAGGAAGAGAGACTCCATCTGTAAAGGTAAATGGAAAGGATGGAAGCTACAGAAGAAAAGACACAGTTGGCATCGGCTTTGGTAGGAGTGGTTTCAACTTTTAAACCCCCCTGCCAGCAGGAGCATTAGCAGTACTGACAGTGCATAAGCCTCTCCAGCACCCTTATCACACAAGAAGTCAGCCCAGACTCCAACTTAATTCACAGCAAATATGCAAAAAATGTAGATTGTCATCTTCCTAGTTCAGGCTCAACAGTCTCTTTACTGCTGAATAAACTAAAAAGCTCTACTTGTCATCTTAATAAAGCACCACTTACTACAACTATGTTGACTTAACCAGTCTGTTAATGTCACATCAAGGCATGAATCACTGACAGGGGGATATTAAGTTGTCGATTGTGTTTAGATTCAATCCAAAAAAGTGAAACTATTTCAGTCAAGAGGGATGAACACTCCATACTGGCTGCCCTTAAACTGCAGCCTTCCAAAGGATAAACATTTTTTAAAGGATATTTTGATTGCACTACAACACAGCACACAGAAGCAGCCACAGCACTTGAGGCTTGAGCCTCGAACAGGAGTGTTAACAAGGAGCTCGAGTGCCAATTTGGTTGGATTTGTGCCTCTGAAGTGAGCTGTGCTAATGTTCACTATTCCTGCTGTCAATCTTCTTGGGAGCCAGCAGGAGATTAAAGAAGGGAACAATAGGCTACTCAGAGCCCTGAATTCTCACTGATTCCAAACCTACACACTGTATTTGTCTCACCCTTGGAAGGCTTCCCCCTTTTGGAGCACCTGGACTGGTGAGTGCTGGGTTTCTACATTTTGGGGAAGCACTGCTGAGCTCCTCTGCAGTTCAGCTTATCTCCTTGCTCACTCTGTAAGCAGTGAGAAACCCATTTCAAAAATCCCTATTTCTATTCCTCAGCCTCCTGTAAAAACCACACTCACATCCACTGGACAGCATTCCTGAGCCATCTGCATGCAGGTTCTTGTTTACACCTCCTCACAGCACCATCAGATTGCACTCAAGCTGCCCTGGCAGGGGAGCTCAGCTTTTTAAGCTTCTGTTGTGCAGAGACATAATAAATTGTTGCCTCTTATATTCAAGAGGTTGGTGTTTGCTGATTAACTCCAAGATATGAATTCAATTCCCATTTCTCTTGCTTTGAAAACGAGAGGCTTTGGCTGCTGAGGCAAGCATGCTATTCACTTAAGCAGGTTGTTGCTGTGGTGGTGTGTTTGTCGTTTGTTTTTCTTTCAAATCAACTATTTTAACCCAGTTACACCAGTGGCAGCACCCTGGTGGGATCAGCTTGGCCTGTGGTGACAGGTTGTCCCACCAACCACTCTAAAACCTAAAGACATGGGGACAGAGACAACCTGCCCCAATTCTGGCCCATAAGCAGGTAAGTGCTGTTCACACACAAGCAGAGGAAGGATCTGACTGCTCCTGCAGCCTTAAAAACCACAGCAACGAAACAAGGGAGAAGGGGAAGGGCTCAGACTGGAAAAACCATGCATCCTTGTGTCCATCCTCAGTTAATCCAAGTCCTTCTTGAGAAAGCTGCTATAGGAGCATTGTTGGCTGGAAGCATTTCCAGCCCAACATGCTGTTTCACATGCAAGCACCAAGCCAGCACAGCTACTCAGCCCCAGCAGGATGTCAGCAGCTCGATGGTCGGATGCTCTGAATTCACCCAGCTTTGGTTTAGGCCAATTTCTGTCCATACAGAGCAGGATGGGAAAGGCTCTGCACAGTAGTCAGGACACGGATACCACAGCTGCATCCTCAAAAGCTTTGGATGAAAAGCCATCAGAGAATAACCCTGAAGTTAAGAGAGCACCACTTTTGCTGCTCCAAGGCCACGACATCTGCTGTTGCACATGCCTACCCCGCAAATCTTCTCAAGAAGTTTCGGGAATGAAAGTCTTACAGACTTGGGGGGAAAAAAAAAGTCTTAAGAACCAGACATGCTATTGTTAGGAGCAGAGAAAGAGACAAATTGTAAAAGTCAGACTACATAAATGATTTCAAAATGGACAAAAATATCAAGCTGAAGAGGTTAGCAGAACAGACAGGATTTGAAATAAGTCTCCGCTTCGTACGTATGCTGGGAGCCTGGTTTGTGCCCAACGGAGAACGAGCTTCTTACCAAATTTAACTCTTCATTCTGTCTTACTGCTTCAGAATATGAATCATCAAGTTTTTTCTGCAATTCAGTCAAGAGATCTTTGAGCTGAAATGAAGTTTAGAGTTTTAGGATTTGTCTCTCCTTAGGATGCCCCCTTTCTCTTCTGCTCAGTTATTAGTGTGCAGCTCTACCCTAAGGTCACAAGCATACAAACTCCTCAGCCACAGGGGCCAAGCACTGGGTTAGTTTTGCCAGCCAACTGGTAACCAAAAGGAAAATAAAACCAAAAAAGAGAACAGCTTGGACAATCGTGTTTACCTCTCTGACTTCTGAAACATAAGTAGATCGTTCTATTTCTGCCTTTTCTAGTTCACTTTCCAAATGTTCTCTCTCTTTTTTAAGCTAGAAACAGAGAAACAGAGTTAAAACAGATGTTTGCAATGCTTTCTTGCAGTATCATTTGCTTGATTTATAATTAGCTGTAAATTTCTATCAAATATTCCGTGACATTTAGAGAGCATTTCAAATGCTGTGATTGCACAGCACAGATTTAAACTGTTACACTTCAAAAAAAAAAAAAAAGAAAAAGAAAAAAAAGAGAGATAAAAAGAAAAAGAATCAAGCCCGAGATTGTCAACAAGCAGCAAACTGCTCAATCTCACAAGAAAGAGCCCCAGTGGGTGAGTACAGAAGCAAAAAAACAGAACAATTTCCAGTACTCAGCTTCTCTGCTTTTAAAAACTCTGCCCAAAGCACTCAGATTAACTGCAGCACAGGCTGTGCTACTTTGCAGGAGAGAAGCCCAGAAAGTTCAGATTCACAGCACAAGCCTAAATGGTGTTTAAATAACACAAATCCTCAAAGACAAAAAGAAGGAAAAACACCTGCACGTACAGTTTCAACTTCTTTGATTTCCTCCTTTAACCTCTGCACCTCGTGCTCCAGAGAAGTGACTGAAGTTTTCATCTGCAGTTTTCAGGAAAAATAAAGATATTTAAGTTGGGTTGGTCTAAAACAAACTCTCCACATACACATGAGATTGTTTCCTAAAAACACTGAGGATGAAATCAGTGGCTGCATAAAGATGCTCAAATAATTCAGTATACTGAGTCTATGTTAGAACACCATTCCTAACTTCTCCCAACCTAAGTAGTTCTTTGACATATTTAGAGCTTAAATGACTGAAATATTTGGAATATAAGGACTAAGCCTGTTGTCCATTAGCCATGGTAAGGGAAATATCCTTCCTAGACAGGGAACAGACTCCATCACACACCCAACCCCAGCATATTTAGCCTTAATAGGGGCTGTGTAAGTGCAGCAGATGGTAGCACATCTATAGTTCAAGATCTGACAGCCTTTATAAGCCCCTCAAACAAGATGTTTATAAATCATCTGTTTGCTCCAGGCTCACACTCTGGCACTCAAATTTACTAAGCAGAAATACTTTAGAAATTACTTCTCAAAAAAAGCTGTTTGACCCACTTTAATTGTAGATTAGGAAAGAAACATAAAAGGCCTTTTTCTTCCCACTTCTGCTAATAGAGCCTTCCTAAAAGGAACACTTTGCAGGCAATTTCAAGTGTAATTAGTTGGCCATAATGGATTGAGCAGTATTTTAACAGCTTCCAGAAAACTGTTATGATCCTATGATACTTCAATTTTAGCACAAAGAGTCCATATCTATTCACAAGTAGACTTGGAAAAAACCCAGGTGCTCAACAGAGTTGTCTATCCAAGTTATCAGGATCAGAAAAATATATATTCCTGGGCACATTAACAGGACAAATGTACATTTCTGAACTTCTGGCTTCCTCCCCCATCAGCAGTAATATTACTATTTGGCTATTTGGCTGCCTCCTGCATCACCTGCAAAGGATTCTCCATCCCTGGAAGTGCCCAAGGTCAGGTTGGATGGGGCTTGGAGCAACCTGGGATAGTGGAAGGTGTCCCTGATCATGGCAGGGGGTTGGAACAAGATGGGATTTAAGGTCCCTTCCAACCCAAACCATTCTCTGATTATAGGACTCAGACCTACATGTCACAAAGACCTTATACCTGTGCTCTTCCTTTGTTCTTGCTTCTCTAAAGATGGCAACAGAAATAACCACACAAACCTAAAGATATCAACAAATCCTCCCTTTTTCAGGTTTATTTAATGGAAGTACATCACTGTAAAAATTAAAAACCAGTCTTTACATGAAGCCAAGTATCAGAAAACCAAAATATTATTGGTGTGAGGAATCATTCCTACTACACTTGTTGCAGGCTTCACCTTTTTCATTCCCTGGTCACAAACACATCAAACCAGGCAGCCAGGCCTGTTCTACACTTGCCTTCACAGAGCTCAAACACCCTCTGTGACTTCAAGAAGAACCTGCCTGGCTGCTGTAAAAAAAAAAAAAAAAATCTTCAGAAATACCTGTTTAAGTTCCTTCTGTGATTCTTCAACTTTTATCTTCCATTTGCTTTCTTCCTCTTCCACACTCCTCTGTAGCCTTTGTAAAATCCCCTCCTAAGAAGAGAGAGGGATTTGAAAGCTCAGAGCAGAAGAAAGGCAGCTTGAAACATCACACAGGTGACCAGGCATCCAACTCACCGTCTCTGCCAGAACAGATTTGTATTTCTCACACTCCAGCTGCAGCAGGATGTGCATCTCCTCAGCCTCCTTCAACTTCTGCTCCATAGCCTGGGCAAAGGAAAAAAGGGACCACAGGAGTCACATCTCAGTGGCTGCATTTCAGTTCTATTCATCTTATTTCCACAAGCTGGTGTCATTCATGGGCAGGCCTGTCTTTCCAACCCGTGCAAAGATAAGAGCAAGTGCAACGTTCACCTACAAGTCTCAACACTGAATCATAAACTTTATATAAGTTACTGAAAAAATCCCTATTACTTGAAAAAGGGAAGAGGGATTTTGAATTTCAAGAACTCCCAACTCCACAAGGCACTTTTCAAAGATGAAAATATATTTCTGACTTACAACCTGCAAAGATCTACAGGTTGCCCAGAGAAGCTGTGGCTGCCCCATCCCTGGAAGTGTCCAAGGCCAGGTTGGATGGGGCTTGGAGCAACCTGGGACAGTGAGTGGCATCCCTGTCCAAGGCAGAGGGGTTGGAACTGGATGATCTTTAAGGTCCCTTCCAACCCAAACCATTCCAGGACTGTATAAAACAATATCCTTGTGACTTGTTTGAGAATTTGAACTTCACAACCTCCAGCACAACTTCTAAGATTTGTACTGGAAAAATACATCCTGCCACCTACAAGTTGTCCACTGTGCCTACCTTGACATCTTCAGATCCTGAAGCCTCTCTCAGGTATTCTTTAGCCATCTTCTCAAACCCACATATCCATTCGCTGTGGCTCTGTTGGGAAATCATTCAGTTGCAGCTGAGAATAACCTCAATAAAACTATTTTCAGGACATTTGCCTCCCAGCTGCAGGCTCAGGGAGCAGTGTTTGCAGTGCCCCAAACCCCCAGAGCTCACACACAGCCTGCCAGCTGTTGTTCAGTCAGTACCACACACAGCTGAGAGGAGCTGGTGGGCACCAATCCAGGAGCACGAGGTTATGAGACACACACACAGAGCTCAGGGGGGCCTGGATGTGCTGAAATACTGCTGGGTGACAGAGGAGACTCCCTGCAAGTGTCAGCACTCCACAAGAAGCATCTCAAGATCTAAGGCAATCTTTTCCAAAATCCCTGAGCAATTAAAGCAGACACTTGCTATGTAATTGTAGGAAGGTTGTTTTATAACCTTACAGTAACAGCCTTTTTAAAGGCTGGTTCATCAGGAGACTAAGTTTAGCACATTTGGGAACAATTTTAAATATGAATATTCAAAACCTCTACGTGTTATACATGGAATGCAAAGCCCATTTTTGCAGCCTCACCCCAGCTGAACCACATGAACCCAGTGCACTTTCCCTGCAAACAGCTGAAAGCCACCAAGGATATAAATTCAGAAATCACTGCTTGGGAATAAAATAAACCCTCCTAAACCCTATTAGTTGTGACAGAGGCAGCACATCTCCTCCAGAAAGGGGCAGAAACATGGGTCCCCACTGTGCCAGACAGTGAGCAAACACACAGCAGGCCTTATTCACCCCTGAAAATTTACTGTCTCGGTTACAAGATAACACAGACAGGCAAATTGGATATGGGGGTAATAGGGAAACACGAGATAATGACAATTTCTTTTTTAACACTTTTTTTGAAGTAACCACCTGCAGCTTTGCCTGGCAAGCACAGGGCATCACCAGCAAGGCACTCTTGGCCCACTGCAAAACCACAGGGGACTGTGAGGAAACCCTGCAGACTGCCCAGCACAGCAGGACCAGAGCCCCCTGGCTCCCAGCAGAAGGTGAAGAGCAGCCACTTCTCTTACCACGTTGGAAGGAAGAGACACTTTAGGGAAGAGCTTCTGGAGGAGTTCGCGCGTCTCCACCTCGGCAGCTTCCAAATGCTGCTGCTTCTCCTAAACCAAGAGAAGGGCCCACATGAAATTGGGGAAAAAACAATCCACACACCTGGCAATAGGCTATTCTATGCCTACAGTAAACTTACTTAACCCACAAAGTCTTTTCATAAGTGAGAAAGGCACTATAGTCTCTAAAATTGCCAGTAAATTGCTTCCAAAATGGGCACTGAATTGCTTCAGAATTTGGCCTTCACATTTGTTCTCGTTTAAGCTTTTATTTTCTTATGTTCTCCTCCAATCTAGCCTGGCTGGACAGAAATCACACCATCATTCACTTGTTCACAACACAAACTACACTGTGCTGAGCAACTGCATCCACAGATCACACCAACCCTGCCACTCAGCTTGAGAAAGCTCAAAGACAAGTAGTTTGGTCAATCAGTATTTTTTTTTCCTCTTAAACCCATGCTTTTTAAACAATTTTAGGTGTGAAAAAAAAAATCACTAAGTTAACAATGTCACATGAGAGAATTAAAATCTAAAGGAAACTTTGTGTTAATGCACATTTGAACCAGGCCAAGAAAGTAAGATTTCTAAACATTACTTTACATCCCTTACATTCTCCTTTCCCAACCGTGGATGCAATGGGAAATAATTATTAGAGCTGTGTGACAGTCTCCAGGTTTTCTTTGCCCTTGCTCTGCAAATAGAAACAGCCAGAGCCAAGGGCACCACAGGTCCATCCTTCCATGTATTTAACATTTACAGCAGAGCAGCCACAGGACATGTGCTTGCTGTGCTTGTGGCAGATGGGGTTAATTTAGCCATATGATACTCAGGCTCCCATTTAAATTTAAATGCAGAAAGCCTGGCGGTTTTCAGCCCAAATCCTTCACTGATACTTGTTGTTTTCCCCTTTGACATCAGTGTTACTGCCATCCTGCTCCGAGTTCCTCTGCTGCAAGAGGTCGGTGGCGTGAGCAGGTTGAGATTCAGAGGCAGAAACGAGACACTGGGTTTGTGAAGTTGTGCTAAGTGTGTTAGCTGGCAGCAATTTAGGGACCACCAAGAAGTGGCAAATGGCTGTTGGATGGAGTCTTCCAACTGCAAGAGAAAGCAGGCAAGCGTTAGCACACGGCAAAAAGCAGGTCCAAACCTCCCCGAAGGCGGGGCCGGCGAAGAGCATCTCCAAAACACAGACACACAACCCCAAATCAGAGCTCCTCTTGCTTCCAGCTACCTGACCCCTGTTCTGGAAGTTATTTTGGTGCTTTTGTTGAGTTCTGCACAGTGGGCAATTAGCACTGAGCCAGGCTCACAGCAAACACGAGCTCCTTTCAGAGCCGTTCACGGCCCGTAGCGTTTCGAGCATCGCTCCAGTGGTCCCTGTCAGTGCTTCCTATGCCTTCAAGGAGGAAATTCACAGCTGTGGTCACACCACTTGCCTGAGAAGCTCCCAGGGTTTTTTAAGTAATAATTTAGTCCTGGTTCTCCACAGGTCCACTAGATTTGTTCAAGCACAGCCAAAGCCCAGTAGAGGAAAGCAGGTTGCTCACCAGCACAGCTTTTATTCTGGAGCTCCCCACAAATCAAGAACGATTCACAACAGCTCTAACAATTATGCAAACAAAAATCAAAAGTCAGCATGCCCACACACTAACAGTTAAAAAAAAAAAAAAAAAAGAAAAAAACCTAAAGACAACAGGAAGAAGCAGAGGTGAGAGTATATGAATGATCACTCAGAAGAGATTATACTTAAACTGCAGTAAAAGTTAAATGTCTCCATGTCACTTAAAAAACCAGCTGCAGATCTGCTTCTAGCTTAATGCATCATTTCTAGCAGTCAACATTACAACCTTGGCAGTCTTGTTCACTTTGTCCTGCAGCAATTTTTCAGTTGATGCCAATGCTTCCATTGCTTCCCAGTTTTTCTCCCGAAGGTCCTAATCATTTTTAGAAAGAATGATTTCAGTTCAGCCAATATTCAAACTGTTTGTGCTTTTACTTCAGAGATACACTTCGCATTACATTCCACCGTTTGCATTTAAATGCTGGTTACTGCAAGATGATTTTGCTGGGGAACAGGACATACACTAGCAAAAACAAGTGTGATGTTCAAAGACTCTGAGTTAAAAGGTGGAGGGGGGGAAAAAAAAAAAAAAGCCAATTTCTACCCAACCTGCCCCCATGTCCAAAACTGATCCAAGTGTTACTGCAGAGCTGTATCACTACAGCGACCCCACACTTTGACTGCACTTGTAAGAAGAAAGAGGGAAGTTTTCAAAAGTAGTGAGGAACACAGACACCAAACCACAGATTACACAACAGAGTGTTAGGCATGTTGCAGTGCAGAACCCAGCATGGACCCCAGGAGACATGGAGCTGTGCACATTTATGCCCCTGATCCTGCAACCACACCTCGGGCCTCAGCCCAAACCTACTTTGTGAGAAGCACAAAGCTCAGGGCCTTTGCTTGGCAGCGTTTGCCCCAAGGCAAGGGGGCAGGACTGCCCACTGCACCCACAGAAAACTGGTCTGCTGCTCACCAGCCCTCCTGGGAGGTTCTGGGATCCCAGAGCCCAGATCCACACGGAGAGGCCGCCGTGCCGTGCTCCGGCGTCTTTCTTGGCGAGGTCATCAAACGTGTACTCCACAAGGTGTCAACATGCAAGCTCAGCTGGGAGGCCCAGAGCTCTTCTAAGAGCAGCCTCACAGCTCAGAGCTAGGAAGGATGGTGGGCCTTGCAGGGAGGAGATTACCATGCTTGGGATTGAGATGAAATTTTTTTCCAGCCCTCAAGAGCAATCTCCTGTGGCAAAGGGCTGTTCTGGAAAGGTTGGGTTGTTTTTTCATTCACCCAAGTGGCATTCAAACCCTAGCACGTGCCCACACCAGCTTCACTTCACCTCTTCTATCTGCCCACTATCCTAAGGGCTGTTCTACAGGATATAAGCACAACATTGGATAAAACTGAGAAAAAGCTGGGACCTGCAGGCATGGCCTGCCTTCAGCAGCAGTCAGACTTCTGCCTGCACCACAAAGGGTACTCAGACTTTGTGATTCCCCAGGAGACACATGCACATGTTCTACCTTTCCAGCTCATGTATCTTCTGAGGCTACTCAGCCACTTCCTCTCTATTCTATTTCAGCTCTTGCAGCACTCCTTGCTTTAAAGCCCAAGTTCTCCATATTTTCCTTGTGCCTCTTCCTTATATTGTCCCACAACTAAGCAATAAAGCTTACTGCATGGCATCCATTGGATTTTACAGTCTATCAAGGAGAGACAGGCAAGACAAACCCCCTGTATTTTAAACAACTTCCTTCCAAGTAACCTAAAAGGCAGCACTGTTGCCCTGCACAGGTAATGGATTACAAGGAAGTAACTTCACAGCTCTGTGATGGAAGATACAGGTTTTAATTCCACCCACACACAACCTGTACTACACCATCAGCAGCTGCTGTGCAGGAAGGCTCAGGGTCCTTCATCTCCTTTGGAAGATCAGGATTAGTCATTCAGGATTGGGAAGAGCCAGATCTGAGCACCCTGAAGGTAATTCCTCCTCCCATGTCCATGCACAAGGACCATAGCCCAGAGCATAGCACCTTTCATCCTCCCACCCTCCCTTCCCAAAGTACCTCCTCTTCCCTTGGCAAAAGGTGTGTTTCTAAACAGGGCTAGCAAGGCTTGAATCCAAATCTAAGAACCTGCTGTGGGATGTGCCCCCTAGCAAGTCTCCTGCCTCTCTTTCAATCAGCAAATTGTCAGGGAGCTGACAAACTCCAACCAGCCAAGTAAGGCATGTGGTCACTCCCAAGAGGGAAGGAGTGTCCAGGGGACACAATACAGCAGACAACTGTCAGAAACTCTCTCTGCAGAATGCCTCAGGCATCAAGGAGTGCTGTGCACAGAGGTCTGGTTGCTTTAGGGGTTTGGGGGATTCTCTGGGGTGGCGGGGGAAGAATTTCCTTACGTTGTTCTTTTTCCTCTGCTGCTCAAAAGCATTTCTCTGAGAGGCGAGCTCGTTTTGGAGACTGGCGATTTCCTTCTCTTTGCCTGCAACCCTGAATTAACAAAGAGAACCACAAACAAGTCAGGAGACACTGAAGAACTTCCCAGTGAAGCACTGACACCCTTTTCCATACACTAAAACTTGCCTTCCCTTCCAGCAACACACTATCTTTGAAAAGCTGCTCTCAACTGATTTGGCAGCATCATTTGCTTCCCACTGCTCTGTGAGCCACGGGCTGCCAGAGCACAGCCCATTGTGGAGCTCTTGTTTGCCCACAACAGGCATCTGCACACATTTATCAAGGCCACAGAAAGGCAGCACATTAGCTGAGGATAAGTCAGCCAGCCCACGCTTAGTGCAGCGCCACAGAACAGGCACTGCCTGCTGGAGAAGAGCATTCCCTTTCCAGCACCTAGTCCACAATTTATAAGTCATTTCACTTAAAAGACAAATAACTCAGCCAGCCAAAAATGCATGACAGTGGCAATTTGCTTAGCACAACGTAAGGCAGTATGGCATTAGCTTCCACACAGTTATTTAGTGTGCTTCAGCTCCACGTTACAACACATTTTTATCCCTGGGATTTTCCCTGGGAAGAGATTTCCACCGGAAGGTTTTATAGTATGAAAAACCCTCTACTGAGCTGAAGTTCCAAGAAAAAAAAAAAAAGCCTGTCACTTCTGCTTGAAACACCAACATTTAACTCTTCAGCCATACAGCTGAGCTGGCATCTATTCAAAATTAAATCAATCACAGCTCACTTCTATGGTGGGCACAACACACTGCCAAGCACTGTCTGTCTGCAGGAGACTGCAGCCAGGGAATATCATTGTGAGGAGAATCTGATAGAAAACTTAGGGTTTTTACTGCCCACTTCTCACACTCTGATATTGCACATTTGGCATTTATTTCACCTTCTAAATTTCCTGAGCAGTAAGTGAAACGAATCAATTGCATTCAATTTCTGGCAGTACTCACACTTGGAGGAGCTCCTCGCTTTGGACAGCCAGAGATGCCTACAAAGAGATCAGACCCAGGTTAGGAGCAGAGCAGCAGCAAAGACCAGGAGCTGCCTTGTTAATCAGGCACTGCTGCAACACCACCCAGCTGCACTCTGGGCCTTTGGGGGAATCCTGGCCAGCTCCCTTTGGCCAGGAGTCTGGCTGGGATACAGCGTGGAAAGACAGGGTGGAAAGGCAGATGAGAACACAGCAGGAGTAAGAAAGAACACAAGGCTGCAAATCCACATGAGAAAGGGAAGCAGGAACAGATATGCAACAGCCAGGAAAACTGGCTTAGTGCAACCCAGCCCTGAAGCTGTCCCTGGATTTCCATGGTCAATACAACTACTGGTTTTTCCACACCATCCATATAAGATACCATCACCCCCCTTGGACTTCAGTCAAATAGTGCAATCTGTACCTGTTTGCAGTTTTCCTGCTTTAATTCTTGTATTTGAGCTTTAAAAGATTCATTTTCTTTTTGCACCTCCTGTTGAAAGAAAAAAAAGCAATACATACTCATGTATAAATATAGATACACACTCACAATACACACACTTCTCAATGATGTTATCAAAACTTCACCTGCAACTGTTTTACTTGGTTTGCAATTTCTCTCTCTTTTTCTTCCACTACAGCTTTCAACTTCTTCATTTGTTCTTCTTCCCCTTTCAACCTGCAGAGATAGTTTAGAAAGTAAGGGGGGGAGCAAAAACAAACCACTATTAAAGGGAAAAAAAGTTAAAGTAAGAATTTTTGCTAAAAAGGGACAGACATTCTAGCCGGGACAGTTTTTGCAGCAGAAGATAAATAAATGTTCATGCTATATACAATAACCAGCCAAAAGGAGAGCACACACACATGGAGAAGAAACCACTGCACTAGAGCTCCAGCCCAAGGGATTGATCACCTGAGCAATCCCTGCCAGCCAGGTGGCTCTGAAGGTGCCAGGGCCAGGCTCCTAAAGGTGAGGCTGCCTCAGGTACCACGTACTGGCTCTACCAGAGCTCTGCTGGGAGGGCAGCACATCACAAGAGCTGCCTCAAAGACAGAGCCCTTTTTGGCACAGTGTCATACAACCTTCCTCTGACTTGGAGCAGCCAGACAAAGCAGAGTCAAAACAGAGGAAAGCCTGGCAGTGTTTCTCCATAAAACAGGAGCTGGAGAATTGGCTATTGCATCTCAGCCTGGAAGTGGCAAACTGGATCTGTTCACTGCTTCCACCAGCTGAGCCACAGGCACTTCAATCCACACTCTTTTAAACATGCTAAACAGAAGGAGAAATTATCACCAGACACAAGAAGCAGCAGCAGTTTCCCTAGTTAATAGAGCCCTGGGTGAACATTCCCAGGGAGTGTGAGCAGCTCTGCTCAGGCAGGATGGGCAGGGACAGCAGACACTGAACAGCCATCGGCACTAAGAGCTTATTTTAGCAAAGCCCATGAAACTCCTGAAACCAATTCATACATTGCAGTTTAAGATAAATGCCAGCACTGAATGCATATTCCCAGCAGACACTTGAGGAACTGCTACTATGCATACTCACAGGCTCTCCAGGTCCTGGATTTGGGAGGCAGCTGGTACCTGAAAAAGTAATTCCCAATCTCATTTGGATGGCACAGTTTTCAAATTGCGTGAGCAGAGGCAACACACAACTTGCAGGACACTTGCCAAAGAAATAGCAGGAATTTTGGATCAGACATTGATCCAAGAATAGCTAAGCACATAATTGATTTCAGAAGCAGAGCTTACACCAAGTGTCCCAAACTTCACACCAGCCAATTGCTCTCCATTCCATCTTTCCCCTGGCATAAATGCCTGTCTAGACGTCCACCCAAAATAGAAGTGCAACTCAGTTTCTCCCCTTTACCATCAACAAAAAGCCAAATTGAGCTACAATACCACCTTATTGGCAAAGTTTTCCCATGAAGTGACACCTGGCTCCGAGGATGTCCACTTGCCAGTTCTCAAGGCCAGTGCAGGAAATCAAAAGCCAAAATATTCCAGCCTCAGATAAAGGCAGGAAGGAATCACAGTAAAGCCTGGCCACTTCAAGAGGAGCTGCTCCATTCAGTTACTGCAGGAGTTCCTCCAGGAGTGGAGCCCTCCAGACCTGCTCCAGTCTGGCAAGGAGGTGCCCAGGACACAGCTCTGATGCTGTCTGGGAGCTTCAAAGCTTTCAGACCACCAAAGCAACTCGTTATGCACAGTATCATCCCAGTCAAAGAAAAAGCTCTCAGAACTTGTTATCCATGTAAAACCTGTTCTGGATGAGCACAGCTGAACTAGTGGGATCCCTGCACTGTAGACTACCAGTTTAGTCAAGCAGGATTTAAAGAAGCTCTGTAGGCTGAGGGCAGTGCAAACCCTTTGTGAGAGGTAGAGGAGACCCTTTTCCTGTTCAACCAAGCAGCATTCCCAAACCACATGCACTCTGCAGGCCATACCTGTTGGAGCTGTTGCAGGTTCTGTTGTTCTAACTCCTGAACTTTACTGGTTAATTGTGCAATTGTATCCTTCTGACCCTTTGGACAAATAAAAAGCAAGTTTAGAAATGTAAATTTATCTCTTATGACAGAACTCATTTCCCTTCAGAACACCAAAGAAGACTTACCTGCAGACATTCTCCTTTCTTAACAATCTCTTTCTCCTTCTCTTCCAATAAGGCCTCCATGGTCTTCACCTGCTTCTCTTTCCCCTTCAGCCTGTACCAACAAACACACAGAGACACACAGCATAAACCTTTGCTCTTTTATGCACCTGAAAATAAACCATCCTGTGCTTTGCAGCAGGTAACAAAAGCAGCATGTATGATCAAAGGCACAAACACAATTCACCTGCTGAAAATCAATGTGTGAACACTCCCACTCCAGCCTGGGTTAGCAGGAGATGCCCTTGATCAATGGCACTGCTCATTAAGTGAGAGCTGACACATATTTGCAGGGATATCACAAATGTATGCTCTCCTCATCTAAAAATACCTCCTTCCCCCTCCCCAGCTGGTGACACGAGGGACTGACTGATCACTCATCCACCCAGCTACAGCACAGATATTACCAAAGTAAGTTTTCCACTACTCCTTGCCTACATCCCTCCATCCTGGCTTGAATTTAATCCCTTGCAGCTAAACTGGGGCTAGGGAAGCCAGGCTGCACTTCTTGTTTGCAGTCTCAGACAGAACCAGGGATTTCTAATAAGGACACACATCTAAGACCAGTGTTAACAGCCTGGATCACTTCATGTGAAGCACAGACAACAGGAAAGAACATCTGAACTCAAAACAGCCCAGAGAAGTAAGGGGTGAACAGGACAGAGCAGATATGAACAACTGTACTTACAGAGTCTGAAGTTCTTTGACTTGTGATGTAACTGACACCTAAGGAAAACAATCAGTACTTCAGTTCAATGCACGTAGAAGAGACACATCAATGCTAAAAACTGCAGACATTCATAAAATAGCCACTATTTGTTGCAGTTATGTAAGCATAAACACTCCTTTGGGTTTCTTTTTTAATTATGAGAAGTCAAGTGTCTCCACCATTTACATTTCTCCACATTTTAAAACGTGACTTCCAGAGCAGCAAAGGAAACAGTGCAAATGGGGATCACAAACACACCCATGGGTGCACCACGGGGCACACAGGAAGAAGCAGACACTGATGGTGACAATCATCCCACTGGCAGCTCCAGCTCAAACCAGAGGGATCCATCCCTGATCACTGAGGTCTCTGCACAAGGAGCTGGATTTTGGGTGCTCTCTGCAATGTCAGCGCTCCCTTAAATTCCCATTTTAAGGCTGAACGTGGATTGAAGAAACAAGATTTAGTGGGAATGTTTCTTTTGAGTTCTGTATAAAAGACTGGCAGTAGTTTTTTGTGTAGATGTTGGCTCAGTTCAACCCTCTACCACAACATGGCAGGAGTTTCAGACATTCCCAAAAAACCTCTATGCTGCTTGCAGGAGACCAACAGGTCCACAAATGTATCACTTTTGGAGAAAGCACCTCATTTGTGGCTTTCCAGAGACAGTAACTACAAACTTCCATTTTTTTTTTTTTCCTGGGCTCTGTGTCAGATCCAGGGAAGGAAACACACAAAAATAACTCCCTGAGTTCCTGGAAACTTGCTTTGGAGGAAAAGCCCAAGACAGGAAACACATTCTACAAAGCTTTGCCTAAAAAGGACAAAACTTGAACACTGAGGAAGGAGAAAAGGGGGTGACACGTTGGAATNAAGCAAACCTCCTGACAGCACAATGGATTAAGCTGCCTGCAGAATGGGCTCCCCAAGGAAATGTGGGCTTCTCCCTTGTTCAGGATGCCAGACAGCAGCCATGCCAAGAAAGCCAAGACCCCTCCATTCCTGCATTCCTGAGAGCTGGAGTAAAACTGCCTGTGCCAAGACTGACTCTCTTTGGGCACTGGGGAGAAAACAGTCTTGGCTTTACCTGGAAACCAGATACTATTTTTTTGGGCCTGTAGTTTTGTTCCAGCAACACAGAAAGGCCAACAACAGGAGAAGCAACTTCAGAGCTTGAGATTCCCAAGCTTCCAGCCCCTCCAAGGATGTCCCAGGGTTTCATGTTTACTCTGTGCCCAGCCAGAGCCAATGCTGCAGTGCCTTCAGTTAGAGCAATTCTTGTCACACTTCATACTAATAGTCCAAAAAGCTCAGGCATCCACAGGGATGTGGTTTCTGAGGGACAGCACTAGTTACACTACATACTTATGGCTTTATATCCAAGAATAGGGTAGCTCTACCACTAAAAAGTTCCCCTACCCAATGACATTGACCAGTGAACAAAACACACTAGAACAGAAACGAGTGAGCAGCACATCCAAGGCAAGGCTGGTTCACACTGCTTGGCACTAAGGTGTTTTACCTGTTTTTCCATCTCAAGCTTGGAATTTCCTACTTCTTCTTTCAGAGCCTCTATTTCCTGTGTCAAAGCCTTTTCAATGACAAAACAGACAGGGTTGGACAATGGAAACACAGAAACGCCACAAAAAATGGATGCTACAAGTTCATCGCTCTCCAGTGCCATGCAGTAACAAAGGAATGGGACTCAGTGGCATCCACACAGGGAGGGAGGCAGGGATTGCACACAGATACCTGAACAGTCTTCTCCTTGCTTGCTACTTTGAGAACTTCAGCTTGGAGGAGTTCTTCCACTGATTTGATTTTTCCATCCTTCTCGTGGATCCTTAAAAAGAGCAGAGGGACAACATTTAGCTGGCTGGAAAAAAACCCCACCTTGCACTCAAGCTTTGATTTTGCTATCACATCACACCCCCAGCCTCTGGGATCCACAGGCAGGAGGAACAAACAGGAAGAATAAGACTGGGAATATTCAGAACAAGCTGGTTTTGTGTAACCAGTAGTTCACGTGCTAAAGAGATACTATTGCAGCCTAAAAAATGCAAATTAAGGTATCAATTAAAATGAGCCTTCACTGGACTTTCCAGCAAAGCATTTATCAACTTAAAACAAACACAGAGCAAACTCCTTTCAAAATGCCTACTCAACAAAAATGATTATCTGACAAAATCAGTGCAATTCCTCGTCTAGTTCAAGTCAGGCTTAGGAAATTAATTGCTTAGCAGAGAAGCAGCTGGATTTTCAGAAGGTATTGATCTGGACATGATGTGTTTCTAAAGTGAAAATGCTTCCTGCCACACACACACTTCACCCAGTTAAAAGCAAATAATTTCAGGGAAGTGATTTACTTACAGTCATGGGATAAAGACAGAGAACTAACCATCAGAAATTAAATCTGTGCAGTAACTTACACTTTCTGGAGTTCCTCCACCAGTGACTGGAAGGAAACCTGTACAAAACAGGTAGACTTAGAAAAACGTCTTAGAAAAAACAGAAGATAGCAAAACAATCTGCTAGTGTTGAGGGATAAGGAGTGGAGATCCAGAGCACTCTGGCACTGGGTAGACTATGTTCCAGCCTAATGATTTTATTTGGCTGGCTGGCTCCTGAGAAAATTAGTCAGTCTCCAGTTTCCAGCAAAGCAATACCAAGTCTGCTGCAAGTTCCAAAGAAACAAAAGCAAACCCACCCCGTCTTTAGCAGAAGATGAGATTCAGGACCAGCATGTGCTCAGCTAACCTTTAATTCTGGCACTACTGTACATCTCTTCATGATCATTCTGCTTCCCTTCTTCCATAAATGACTTTCCTAGAAACTAAGTGCCCTCCTGAGCTGTCCAAGCAGAGCGGGATGCCAAGGAAAGGCACCTCCTGATCTGCACATCAGAAGTGACAATGCTGTGACAGTGTCACTGATCAGAGACACAAAGAAGGGGGATAAATCACATCTGCAGAGTGGGGATTAACACCGGAAAGCTCAGTCATGAACCTGAGGCAGTATGAGCTGCCTGCCAGCCATGCCTGCTGCTCTGGCCTTCTGGAAAAACCAATCCACAGTCATTCCAGTGCGTGGCAAACTCTGGGTCCTTTACATCAGCCCCACGTGTGCAAAGGAAGGATCTGACAGCAGCATCAGCTTCCAGACCAGAGCTGGAAGAAAACAGGATGCTTTGCCAACAGGCTTCAAAGGCATCTCCACCTTTTTCCCTTGACTTTTGCAACCACAGCAAGATTCTTTCAGATTTAGTTTAGGTGTAATAAAAGTTTCAGATGAAAAGTACTACCTGCTCCGATTGCTGAATTTGCAGACTTTGAAGTTCTTTTCTCAGGGATGAATTTTCTGTTCGCAGCGCCTTTGAGAGCAGACACACAGATAATGAAAGACTCATTTGTTGGGCTAAAACTGTTAAGCTTGACAGAAAAGTAATTTCTTTTAGAATAAGTGAAAGACTTTGAAAGGCTGAAAGAGACCACCCCCCTCCACCCCCCTCGCCCTCTGCAGCTGCTGGAGCCAAAGAATTCAATGGGATAATTATTTATCATGGATAACTTGGAGTGGACTTCAATCCATAGGAAGTCAGAGCCCAGGTATAGAGCAAGGTGGAAATGCTGTAATTGAGCAGAGAGTTCAGAACAACAAACATAATAAATCATGTTACAGGCCATTGCTATTCTTTGGGACAGACCATTAAGCTGTATGTGTTTATTTGATATTGGGATTCACATAATAAAAATCATAAGACTGTAGGTTTTAACACTCTAGATTTTACTCTGGAGTCAATAACAACACCCAAAATACACAATGAGTCAAAGATGCCTTTCTACAGAAACACACTACAAGAATAAAAATCATCTTCCTAACATTGCCATTAGCATTATTTTAAAAACATTAGAGTATTATTTCAAACAAATGGTCAGACCCCTTAGCCAAACTTGCAAACCACCACCATCCCTGGAGGGATTTTAAAGCCATGTGGATGTGGCACCTGGGGACATGGGTTAGTGGTGGCCTTGGCAGTGCTGGGGGAACAGCTGGACTCAATCTTATCTTCTCCAAGCCCCCAAAGGATTCTGTGATGTGCTCACACCTTTGGCTGCTCAGTGACCTGACAGTTTGCAGGCCCTGCCCAGCACAGGGGTGTCAGCAATGCAACTGGAATTCAGGCATGTTAAGAGAGGGAACATTGTCTTGGCTTTGTCCAGGTAGACAGGACAGAGTTTTCCAGCAAAAACCAGCTGAAAACAGACAAGCCTTTTTGTTCTGGCTTTCCAGGCTTGTCATCACTACCTTCTTTATCAACAAACAGGAAGGAAATAACTTTATCTCCATCCAAAAAGTGTCACTAGTTCATGGTCCATTTAACCCTCCAGATTATCAATTAAGCAAAAAGATGCAGGAGTCCCTAAACTGCCAAGTTTTTACAAAAAAGGCAGATTTGTTAGAGGTTAAGCCAGATGTACAGCTCTGGAGAGCTATTCCCTTTATTCCAAAGGACATCCTAGCAAAATCTGCTCTAGACTAAGCAGAGAGAAGCACTTACTGTGCCATCAAAGCTCATGTTTAGCCTGTCTTACAGCAAAGGCTTTAACCTTGTCTGCACAAGATGCTTTTCCTACTCAAAAGGAATTCTCAGGCTGCACTACGAGCACTCCAACACACTTTGCACAAGAGCACTTCATCTCTACTTCCCCATCAAAAGACAATACAAGAGATTTTACCTTGAGCTCCTCCTCTTTATTAGCCACCTGTATGAGTCCTGCCTCAAGCAGCTCTTCAACTGTCTTGATTTTATCATCCCTCTCTCTCATGCTGAGAAAGCAAGAGTGAGTATTAGGAGAAAGAGTTAACCCCCCTGAAGGCAGTTTAGCTACCAACAGTAACTTTACTGCCAACAACATCTTTATTTTGGTCCCTGATTCAAAAGAAAAAGGTTCCTTACCTTTTTTCCATCTGCTCTATCAAGTCTTTGTTTGTCTAAAAACAATAACACAACAGGGTCATCATTAATTGGATTAACAATGGTTTGGGATTTTTAAAAACAACAAACCAGAATCTTGGTTACAACACTAATTCAGAAAGGAAAATAAAGTAGGGGGTGAAAGTCCTCATGGCAGGTGTGTCTGGTATTGAGGCTGGAAAGATGTCAGTCTTTCAGAGGGGGGACAAATCCAGCCCAAATGCCTTGAGGATTTTACACTGATGGAGTTGCAGCACCTAATCCACAACAGTGAGCTCAGTACCTGAAAACCTTCCCTCTTTTGAGCTTTTATTGGAATCACAAGCTCCACCTGAGGCCCACTCAGCAGAATAACTGATTTCTCAACACCACATAATAAGAGACCAGATGGGAAACCTAAACCAGCTCCCAGGAAAAATCTGCCCCAGTGTCTCAGACAAGGCAGGAGATCAGCCAGTCTTCAGGAGAGGAAGAAAAAAATCCACATTTTATGTGGACACCCTTAACTAGGCCTAAAAAAATAGTGACAACTGCCTTACTTGAACCCTCCATGGAAGAGAAAATACCTAAAAAGCATCAGTTTTGACACCAACCAGTTCAGTCTACAGACAGGTTCAGAAAAAAATTACAGAAGAAATTAAAATAATAGAAGGTATTTGATAAAACTTCAGCAAACAGTGGCTATACCTGCTCAGACAGGAGAGTCTGGAGCTTCTGAACTTCAGTTTGCAGAGTTGTGTTTTGATCCTTGAGAGCCTGGAAGAAAATTTGCACACTTTATCAGTTCAGAACTGCAAAGCCTAACTACAGCATTTCCATAATGGCAAGGAGGTAATTGAACAGCACAGAACTCATTACAGGGAGTTCTTTGGAAGCTACAAGACTACAAAGAGTCCTTTCCTCTTCTTGCCTGCTTTTCTGTATTAAGGACAAAAGTATTGTCCTTATGTTCCCATGAGAAATTCAGCTGTTACCATCTTTATTCCCTGGCAGAGAGTCAGACAGTAACAAGTGTGAGAAGCTCAGGAAAAAAATGCATTTTCTTCCTAAAGCAGCATCAGCATCATGTCAAGATTTGATAGCTGCCTCTTCCAAAACACTCCTCTGGCAAAGCAAATGGTCCAAGATTCCCTCTCTAGTCCCTTCAGCTGCCTTAGAGCACAGCATGGAATTGTCAATCCAGCAGCAGAGGGTTGCACAGCTCCCACACTGGGGTCCAACTGCAGCCTGGGAAGAGGTGGATGTGGAACACAAACAGCCCCACCACAGACCATTCCTGCTCCATGCAACAGACACCCAGGCTGGATTCCTCACAGGCATTTAAAAATCCTCCTCTACCACTGCTTTTTGCTTGACAGAGTCTTTTTAAAGACTTGCCTGGTGCTTTACAAAAGTAAAAAGCAGGAGACGTGCTCTGTGCTTCAGCCTTGCAGGGAAAGCACAGGCAGGAAGGGACAGCAGCAGTGAGGATTAGAAGCACTGCTCTGTTTTTCCCACTTTCATGTGCATGGCAAACAGCAGCACTTCCTTAGGTTGGAAGCATTTAGTACAGTACTGGTCTGGTTTGTGTTTGGGATCAAAGACAGGAGGAAGAAGAGACCAGCAGTGCACACAATACTCACGCTGAGAGCACACCACAGATTTCTGCAGTATCACCACGATGATGATCTGCATTCAGTTCTCCATTCACTTCCCTAAGAACTGCTAGAAATGCCTCCAGGTGATTTTTGCCACTACTTAGCACTGAACTGACTTCAGCACACAACCATTCACAACACTTGTAAGGCCCTTCTCCTGGGTAACAGTTACTACAGAAACCATCACACTACTAAAGCATGCTTGTATTATTCCTCCTTGCATTCATTTTCACCCCTTCACTTGCCATTTTATAATGTCCCACCACGCTGAAAGCTCTGAGAGTGTCACTAACTTGAGACTTGCCCACTTACTCCAGCCTGCCATCTCTTCCCACTCCCTTTTCCACACTGTTTATGCACCCATTATGCACCCACATCACTGAAGATTCAGCCAACAGCTTTATTCAAAAATCAGCTGAAATTGTACTTTGTTTCCTAGCCTATTAATTGAGCAAACTTCTTCCCTCTTATTCTCCAAGCTTACAGAGCCTTGCAAGGGACTCTCATCAAAACCTCTTTGAAAGTGCCACTTTCATACATGAATCAAGTTTACAACCTGCTTCAAAGAGCTCCAGGAGACTCCAGAGGCTTTTCCTACAAAAGCATCCTGCCTCTGCCACCACCCACTTGCTCTGTCCCTCACCAGCAAACCTACCAACCCGACCTTGGGAGATTCAGAGTGACTGACCTCGCACCACAAACATCAGAAGAGCAGCAGAGCCCACCATGGGCTTTAGAGGACTTTCAAAAGGCAGAGTCATCACCTTTCTCAGAAGAAAAAGGCCAAGGTGGCAGAGGGCAAGGAGTTAAACTCTCTGCACACACCATGTAGAACGAAGCAGCAGCTTTGCTGTGCAGACCCCAGATGTCAGAACAAAAGGTTCAGCCATTTAGCTGCAGCCTTATGAGAAACAATTTGGAAGCAGGCAGAAGGAAGAGAAGGATTTTTGCACCCACCTTCACAGAAAACAGACTTGGCATGATAATCTAAGCAACAAAAGCTCACATCAAGGCCTTGAAAGTCGTATTAGAAGGTGCAAAGCAGGAAAAATCACAGGAGCTTTTACTGTGAAACTTCCTCTTGCAGATTTCAAAGCCATCACTCTTCACAACTCCAAAGTCTGCATTGAACTCGTGCTGCCTCACCTTTTACTCTGCTACTACTGTGACATCCCACACTGCTCTTGCCTTACAAACACAACACTGTGATTTACCTTAACACACAAAAGTCAGTTTTATTTCACTGTTCTGCAGTTGCATCACAGCCTCCAAAGTCTGGAAAACTTACTGTAAATAAGCACAACATCATCTACTCTGTATCTTACCTTGAATTCTTCTTTTGTGTTTGAAACCTGGGCAAGTTCCTCTCGAAGCTGATCTTCAAGACTTCTTATTTTGTCATCTTTGATGTGAATGCTGAGACACAGCAGAACAGTTAACTGTGTTTCCCCATCCAAGTCTTACAAAAAGCACCATTCAAAAGCACATAAAAGATTGATAAACATTGTTTATCAAATCCCAGAGCTGTTTACCTTTTCTGCATCCTTTCCAGCTCATGTGCAGCAGCAGCCTAGATATAAAGAGGATTAACACAGACTTAGGATACATCACATGATTCAATCAACCTTTCATTCCACAATATTAAAAAGCTAGAACAAGTCATTTGGCCTCTCAGCACATGACTGAAATCAAGAGTGAAAAGGGTAAGCTTCTCCTCATGCACTTTTACAACACCAATCTACACCAGGCAAGATGTAATTATGCAAAGGGGAGACGATCCCGAAGAGATTCATTTGACAACTGGGATTATCTCTAATTAAACACTTCATTTCCACCTCTGTAATGAACGGGCCACGCAGCAGTAACAGAGGGACAGCATTTTGTTTGGCCCTAATGACATCTCTGTGGTGAGGCAGGGGGATTGTGTGCTTTTGGGGTTTTTTTGGGGGGATGCTGATGACCCCTTTACGCAAATGCCAGGGATGCACATTCAGTGTTCACTCCTGTGAAGTGTCCTGCACTCTGTGAGCCTGAAAATCTAACCAGCCATGCAAATTGCTTCAGCAACTTGGTTATTCAAGTAAAAGAGTTTGCTGGTGAAGGAGGGGTAAGAATTAGGCCTCCCAGCTGCCATAAGGACTCCAGGGAATCAGGTATTAGCCCAGTCCGGAAGCCTCACACCATTAATGTGCTTAAGCACAGCTTGCTTAAAGCCAACAGATCTGCCCTTGCATTTATGACAGAATAGGGAGCAAAATTAAATATTTAATGAAACCATTATTTCACCTGTTCATTTGTCAGAGCCTGTAACTTCTGGACTTCTGATTTCAGGGACAGGTTCATGTTCTGTAAGACCTGAAGGATGCAGAGACAGTAATATGTTTGCAGTTCATACACAGACAACATTTCAGGTGAGTTCATTCTCCAGGGCCAAGTATTTCAGGTTACTTTTGGATGGAAAATCCTCAAGCTTTCTTATCAACAGCTTCCCCAGCAGCTAGCATTGGCCTTGCCTAGAAGAGCCAAATGAGCAGACTTGTAGCTGAAAGGGCTGTTTCTGGAGCCAAAGGCAACAGCCTTGGAGGCTTCCTTTTGTACAGGCAGCCAAGGAGCCTCTCCCTGTATCAGCTGCCATTTATGCTTTTATTATACCTTGAGCTCCTCCTCCTTGCTGGTTAAGCTGGCATGTTCATTGCCTAATGAGTCCTCCATCTGCTTTATCTGTTTGTCCTTTTCTGCAATCCTGCACAAATGAGAAATGATGACAGATCAGTATGAAAAAAGATCTGGATGAAAATGGCACAGGAAGCATCAGGTTAAACACAAAATACATGCTGGCCCTTAAGTCCAGCCCTTGCTCTAAATCCTGCTGACTGTACACTTTGGGCACGAAAGCTTTTTCATTTTAAATTGTTGTCTGCTTGCCAAAAAATTTATGAGACATTCTCTAGCTCTGAAACACAGCAATTACCCCATTTCCCAAAGGGAGAAACCCCTCCTAGCACAGCCACAAGGCCCAAATAACACCAGTTCCCATGGTCATGCACATTCCTGCACTGACCCTGCACCCAGGCAGAGGTAAACAAGAGAGATGCTGCTTTCTGTGGAGCAGAAGCCTCCAAACCTGAGGCCAGACATGGAAGGGAAATCCATAGGAAGGGTTTTCCCAGCTCCCAAGTCAACCTCGTGGTGGGAATTGAAAAGCACAGACAGCAACAATTCTTTCACCAGTCCCCCCCCTGCACGTGTGTGGAGGGAAAGGGGCAGGCACTGAGAGCCACTAACACCTCCCACATCCCAGAGGAAATGAATGCTCACACTTTGTGGAGTTCTTCTGCCAGGACTGAAGCTGAGGTCTGTAGAAAGGAGAAAAAAAAAAAAGGCAGCTGAAAGTAAAGCAAGTCAAAGAATCCTCATCCACAGTGAGCCAGGAATAGCATTTGTCCAGTTATTTTAAACTGGCACACGATGCTTCCAACTATTTCCTGGCTAAGGAGCACTGAGGGAATACCAGCATAGTCATGTCCCTTCTTCCCCTTTAGCCTAAGGCAGCACAAAGGGGAAAAAAAGACTTGTATTATTTCCCATTTACCAGATTCAAACAAGTCAAGGGCACTTGTCTCCCAGGACTTCAGTGCTTTATGGGACGTTCTGCTGACACACCACTCAAATTTTAAAAAAGAAAACCCTGCACAGTGCATCAGGATTTGTGTCAGGACCAGAAACAGCAACACAAAACCATCAAGTGGCATTTTTTTTTCTCCCTGGAAAAAGCCTGTTGCTTTGCTGTCACACACACCAGGGCAGGAGAGACCCCTCACACTGTCTCACATCCAGTTTGGCAGCAGCTGTGGCAGAACTTCCATGGACATTTGTGCTTCAGGTACATGGTTCTCTTTTTCCAGTCTTTCCCCCCCTTGCCAAAATCCCCACAGAGCTTGTGCCTGGGGGACTCTGTAGCAATCCCTACACTGCCTTATCTGGATCACACCATGGAGAACACCATCAGAGGAAAATAAATATCAAAGGGCACAAGCAGTTCCAGTCCCAGAGAGGGTCTTTAATGACCAAAAGAGTTCCATCAGCCCTGATGTCCAGAGTGGGATCCAGTCCAACCTCACCTCTCCAAAGGGCTTTTTTTCACACCCACTGGCCATGGTGGAAAAACACCCCTAAATTTTCATGGCCCGTGGGGCTACCTGGGGAAAGCACAGACCTCCTTCCAGCAGCTCTCCTTGTGTAACCCAGAGCTGAAAAGTACAACTTCCCTAGGGATTTATTTCCAAAGCCTTTAAAGGACTGGGGTGAGAAGAGCAGGTCATGAAGATGCTTTAAATCCAGAGTGGCTCTTCCTTCACTACTCTCCCCACCCAAAGGGTTAAAGCACTTCAAGCAAATCCAGATTTTCAGTCTGTCATCGTATTTAATCAAATCCCACCAAGCACATCCATGATTAAAAGGAGGCAGCACCCAACTGGGTAGGACAGTCTCCACTTGTGCCCATAAAGCTGATTTCTGTGACCTACCTCTACATGGAAGCAAACCCAGTGATCCTGAGACTTCACATGGTGTTTACAACAGAAATAATTTCTCAAATAGACTAGTCAAACTAAACTTTTAAAGATGAAAATAACTGAGAAAGGGCATTGTGCAGCTTTGGTGGGGTTTTGGTGTGATTTTTTTGTTTGCTTCTTCACAGAAACCAGCACTGAAATGAACAAAAAACTTCATACAGGAGCCACCATAAGACAAGGTTTCTCACAAGGGAAAAAGCACAATCAGATGGTTCACGGGACTGCAAAAGACCAAAAGAACCACAAGACAGAATTTTACACATGCAAAGCTACAGAAAAACAAACATTCAAAAAGGTGCTATACCCTCTGGTTATAAATGAAAGCCACTGTGGGAGAAAATAAGTAGATTTTCCCCCAAAAAGACAGAAGCTTAAGTTTTAAACCACTTTGAGAAACATTAGAAAAGAGGATGCCACCAACTCTTTGCTTTCAGCATTACATCTCATACCCAGCTACACAAAAAAAAATCTTATTTTTAATGAAAGTTCACAATTCATGACTACAAAAGAAAGTCTGAGAACATGCTGTACCTGGGCTGCCATTTGTGAATGAAACTTCTGAAGCTGAGCATTCAAAGCATCATTCTGCTCTATCAGCTCCTTGTAAGAGAGCACAGAAAGAAAAGCAGGCTGAGATGTGCACCTGGTCAACTTTTGCTAGGATTAGCTTTTAGCTTTGATTGTGTTAGTAAGAACAGTTTAGCATTTACATGTCAGACACTTGTACAAGACACTGGTTTTTCTCCCCACTAAGCTCAACCAGTTGGAGTGGAAGCACAAGAAACCTCTTCTGTACCAGGAGAAAAATACTCCCTGCCCCATCATGATCCATCTGGTTCCCCTGAAGCCCTCAAGAGTTATGTCCATGCTGCCTCTCACCACCTGATGCCAGCAGGAGGGAGATCACACAAACATCAAAGGTGCACAGCTGCTCTCCCAGGGTGTTCCCCACGCTGTGGCATCGTTTCACAGCTTGGAAAATTGAGTCAGCACGTGTTCCTGAGCTGCCCAGAGCCCTTCTCAGGTGTGAGATGGCCCCAGACCTCCTCACAGCACCACACACAAGGTCTTGCTTTGTAAGCAGACTGGCACAGTTGGCCCATCCTTTATCCAGTGGGAAAGCTTTACTAAAGCAGCATTTCTAGGATATTTCTGTGTTTCCACAGACACAAAGTGAGAGGACAAAAACCCCCCAAAGCCTTAAAATATTTGAGCAATACTACCTGCACTTGCATTTGCATGGAGTCCTCCTCAGAAGCTCTCTTTTGCTCAGCCTCCAATAACTGCAGCATCCTCTGCTCCAGCTGCTGTTTTGACACCATTGTATCAGTAAGTTTACTGTGCAAGCTCTGGATTTCATTGTCTTTGGCCACAAGCTTATTCTGCACATCTGTAGCAGAAATGTCAGGATTTTAATTCAGAAGTCAATATTTCAACTTTGGGGGAAATCATTTTCACTGCAAACAGGGAGGCTGATTAGAAGCCTCATTCCAGCAAGCCAAGGCTCAGCTCCCTCGTCACCACTCTGATTAACTGGGATCACAGCACAGTATTTCCCCAGGGTGCTGAAGCAGCACCAACTTCACCTGAGCTTTATTTAAGCCATTTACTCAATAATGCCCCTGTTAAACAAATGGCAAGAGCCAACTCAGTGCAGCAAGCATTCTTTAGGAGTTTTGTCATACGTGCCTTGCTGTGCTGCTTCGTGTTCTGCTGTTCTTTTCCTGAGATAAGCCTGGATTTCTTCCCATCTTCTCTCTGCTTCCTGCTGCTGGACCTTCACATTGAAAAAGAGAGTTGATGAACAAGAAGTCTAACCTTTAATTTGTTTTTTGAAACATTCAGAGGGCATCCCCCTCAGTGCCATTCCCAAAACATATGGCAATGAAGTGAAATTGTTTCTTGTTTTCATTAGGGCACATCAGAGACAGAGTGCTGTGTAATCCTCCTCCTAGACTAGTTTAGCCTATTAATTTGAAAGGCAAATTGTGAACAGGATTTCATTACAGGCTCTTAGCAGAATGGTTTCTGTAATGTGAAAATGCAGCCTCTTTGCCCTGATAGCTCAGAATTAACACCAGAAGCCAGACCAGCCACGCATCACATAAATCTGCAGCCAGTAATTAAAACACATCTCAACTCTAGTTACCAACTCTCCACCTGCCAGGGCAAAAGGTAGGGAGAGCTTCTGGTATGCAAGACTTAATTACAAATATTAAAGAAGTCATGACCTCTGGATTGGCACTGCCACCCAAAAACAATAGTTTCTCTTTTGAAAATAATAAAACATATATATAAAAGACCTTTTTTTTCCAAAGAAAAGGAAAGAGATCCATCCAGAATTCAGTCCATTTGCATTTCAGCTGTTTGAAAAGTGTATTTATTTAAAAATTAAACATACAGGTGGCTTCAAATAAAATCACACCAGGACAATGCCACTCTGAAATGTCAAATCTTGCTGGAATTGTCCGAAGTTCAACACCTGCAGCTTAGCTTTTTTAAGATATTTCCCTGGAAGGTAAGTTTCACTTCACAGGGAGGTCTGCAACCACCCAAGCCCCGGTGCACCGAATAAAACCATGAAATAAACCCCTCAGCTGGCTCAGCCCATCCAAACTGGAAACGGCTAAAGCGATTCCCACCCTCCCTCACATCCTGCTGATTCAGGACTTTCAGGAGAGCCCTCGAGCACAGAGAAAAAGCAGAGAAAAGGCCCAATCACCTTTAGCTGAGCCACTGCCTGCTCTGCGTTCTTCTTCTGGAGCTCCTCTTGCTGCAACTTGCTGCTCTTCTCCCCCAGCTCGTTCATCAGCCTCGCGTAGTCCTGGCGCAGCTTGTTCAGCTCGGCCGACTGCCTGCAAACAAAACACACACACAGCAGCTTGACACAAGAAGCCACACCAGCAGCTCCTCAGACATCAACACCAAGCCCTGTATTTTGCTGTACTGGGTGGGTTTGGGGGATTTTTTCCTCCCCCCAGCTGTTTCATCCTAGGGAAGAGATGAGCCACAACCTGGAGTCAGTTCCTTTGAAAGGTTTGCAGCCTGACTGGCATGATTTGGGCAGGCTGGTCTAAACTAAGGAGGCTCAGCACAAGGGAAGGCCTCCCACAGAAATTCACATTCCTTTCCTCTTCCCATGAAAGATTATTGATCTCAGACTTACTCAAGACTATTCCTCCTGGACTACTAACTGCACACATTTCTTCAGACTATTTCTTGCCTCCTGACCCTGACTATTAACTTATGAAGGTGTCTCGTGCACTCTTCTCACACAGGGAGAGAAGATGCATTTGTACAGCCCAAGGGAAGAATTTTAAAAGGCTTAAAACCAAACCAAACAAAAAGGCATTTTATTTTGATCTTAGGTTCGTTTGAATTAAGACCTTTTCAAGATCACTGTCTAAGAGGTAATGATGCTTCACTGAAATGAACAGAACACCTAAAATCAGGGTACCACACCCTTTTCTGAGCACTTTCTCTATCACCCTCTAGAACATATCTCTGCTGAGCTACCCTTGTCAGGAGCTGTGAACAGAAAGGTGCATATTGAAGCAGCATCTCTGCATGAGCAGCATAGTCAGAAAAAGGAGATATGGAGGCCTTTACAAGTCCTGACAGTGGTTTTGCCATTCTAGTCTCCAACAGTAACAAATCAAACACCTGAGAGCACACAACATGTCAGGTTTGTTCTCTATGCACCTTAGCAGGGTGTTCAGCTTCTAGCACAACACACACAGTCCTCTCTGCCAGCTCAGGGGCATTTTGACTCATAACCCACAAAAGGCAAAACCTTGAGATGCTTTTTTGTTTCTCCAAACATTTGCACCACCAGCAGATAAACCCAAGTGCTGCCCCAGTGGTATCATTAACTGCAGGGTATCAGTACTGATTTATAAAGTTTAGAGCTCCTGTTCTCCCCAGGGGAAAGGACACACACCTTGCCAAAAACATCAAACTGTGCCTCAGCACTGCTGCTCTTCTTCTTGTTAAAGCCTCATAAAAGCTCAGGCTTCAAATTGATAAACTGTCTGCTGTGAAAGCCTTGGCTCAATGCAAACACAACCAGCCCAAAATATCCACGTCCCCAGCTTAACCACTAATTCAGACGCAGCCAAGGAGATGGAAACCAAAAAAGCAGAAGCCAGAACAACTCTTGAGGGAGGGCTGAAACACAGAGAGCTCTGAGGTGCTGCTCACATACTTGCTCTCCATTTGGTTGGTGGAAGTGCTGACAGCATCCCTCAGGATCCCATTTTCCTGCTTCAGGTGGCTTATTTCTGCCTCCATCTGCTCACGGAGCTGTTGGAACTGATGGGGAGAGAAAGATCAATTCCATAAAAGATTAAACTAAAGAGCAATAAAGAAACCCAACCCAGCAACTTCTGGCAGTAGGTAAAATATCACAGTAGTTTCAGTAAATAATAATTAAGGGGATTTTTTGGGAGAGGGGAAGTTTTATTCCTTCCTCACACTCAAACTGTGCTACTCAGCCCCTCATCCTCAAATAAAAGTACAGGTTTCCTTTTATATCAGTGTAACATCCTATTTATCAACCTATTTTTATTGTTTAAAAGACTACATAAGTGATACTCAGAATACTGATTGCTCAGCTGTATAACTTTAGATATTTATTAATAACTGGATATCAATGCAAACTTTTCCAAAGGGAAATAAACAAGCTGTGAATTATCATTAGAAGCTTACAAAGCCTTCAAATGAAGCAGAAAAAGTATAAAACAACTAACAATACACAGGCTATAAAATGCAAACTGCAAAAGTAGTCCTCATCTAATATCCTGAAATTAAGACTACAAAACAGACTCTTTATTTAGGCAACTGTACACACTGATTGCCATGGTTCCAAACTGAGGCAGAAAGAAGCCCTGATAACCCAAGGTTCAGAATTGTGCCAACAAAATCAAAACATGGCATTGAAAGGGGGAAAAACTGGACTGTGCACGAAGAGCAGAGCTGGCCCTGCAGCCCAAGAGCCTGCTCTGAAAACCCTCGACCACTCACAGCTACAACACTTTGCTCCCCCTACTAGTGCCAGTCTGGAGGTATGGCTGACACCACCCCAAAACCCAGTTTCATCAAATGGCTGACTCATAAATGAGCATTTTCTATATAGAAAACAGTCCTTGAATATTTATTAGGGGGTTCTTTTCCCTCCTTATTTTTTTTTTTCGGAATGCCAGCAAGATGCCAAGAGAAGCAGGGGCACAAATGCCACGTCACTGGGAGCTCTGACAGTTCCAGGTTCTCTGCCATGCTGCAGCACATCAGCAGAGGGAGCAGGACCAGAGCACTGGCTCCTCTGCTCATCCTTTCTCTAGCTCTGCCTGGGACAGCAGCATCTGCAAAAGTCTCCCAGCAGTGCCCAGATCTCCTTCCTCCTCTCGTTATCCAGTTGTCTACACAGGTTCCAAGGAAGTTGTCTCTGCTCAGGAGAACAGAGTTCTGCTCCAAAACTGCAGAGATGCTGCTCTTTAAAGTGCTGAGACAGAAGATGCAGCATTAAAGCTGGGAAGTTCATGTGCTGGGCTCGCTGCTGTGACACTCACAGAGGAAAAAAGTACCAGAATGAAATCTGAGCAGGCAAGTTGGTATGAGAAGGGCCATTTTTCTTAGAAAACTCTGAGTTAAACTTTTTAATCTGATGAAACAAATGCTTCATTATAAGGTCACTCCATTATAATGCAACTACAGTAGAGAGTAACAAGGGTCTTTAAACATAGAAATGTCTGCTCTTCAGATACTTTCAGCAAAGCTCGCCCCCAGGCAATGATATTTCATGTATATTATGCTATGTTGTCACTCCCTTAAAGAGATTTATCCACTGGTAAATGATCATCAGCATTAGTGGCTCTCTTAAGCTGAGTATTTCAATTAGATTTTACACTTTAATTGAGTAACATTTCAGCAGAACGCCACAGAGGAAAAGTAACTAGATCAGAGACTGGCTGCCTGGACAGCATTTCCCTGACTACCAAAGCCACCTGCGAGAAAACTTTGCCATTCTTTTCAGTCAGGAAACGGCCACAGAGTTTTGCACCCTGGCTAAAGCAGCAATTTCTCAGCACTGTGCAGGAACATCAACAGTTTTTGGTGAGGCACTTACCTTGATCTTCATCTGCTGAGATTCCTGGTAGCTCACGTGTATTTTGCTCTGGAAGGTGTTGTGCTCCTTCTCCAGCGTGTTGATGCGCTCTCGCATTTTCGCCGTGAGCAAACCGTTCCTCTCCTTCTCTGCAACCAGCTCCTTGGGTGGGGAGGGACAGCAAACAGGGAGATAAGCCACCTACTGCTCCCTTCTAGAGTCTCATAGTCAGTGGTTTAAGGTAACTAAAAATGCAGCAAGTGTGCATCAAGCCAAAGTCAGCGTCGCTTTGCTCAGAGAAATCACAGCATTAGACCTGACCAGGTTTCCAGCACCTTTATGGATCTTCAGGATCAGTGTAATCTCACACTTATTAAAAAGTTTGCCAATTTGAACACTGATCTTCTGTTGTCTCAGCAGAGACAGAGTCCTATTTCCATCAAGTTTTGCCAGTCACAGAGGTCTAACAACTAAAACCACAGGCATCACAGAAGGCAGAGCTTAGATTTTCATCTCAAGTTCAGCAAAATGAAAGAACACAGGTAAAGCACCGTGGCAAAACAGAGCAATTTAGAGCCCAAGAATTGCTTTGGAGCAGCCTGCAAAGCCAACAGCTTTGTGAGAGATGGGCTATTAGTGCATTACAAAGGCCAGAGAAGCCCTGGATCCCACCAGCATGACACTGTATTACAGCTTTCAAATGAAAATACACATTGCTATTTAATCATTTATTAGCCAGTAATTTAACCCAGACACCTGAGAAATCCACAGGGCTGCTCCTCTGCAATACAAATGCACTTGGCTTTAGTAAGCAAAAACATTAAGTGCAGTTTTCAGCAGCTCCCATCACATAATGAGGAATTTGTACCAACTGGGCTTCAGGTGTCTTCAGCCACACAGCACAGCTCCTCTCAGTGCCAGGGAGCTGTGACACATCATTTAATGCTCTAAATTATTAGCCTGAATGCCCTCCATCTCTTCAGAGTAATTACAGCTTTTCCTACATTTTAAATTTAATAGAAGCTATTCTCTCTCTTAGATCCAACTCCCTACTTCAGGAGGCCGTGCCCCCCGAATGAAATAAGTGACTCGAGATCCTAAGACCATGTTCGTGGAGGTATTTAGGGATTTAAACCACATTAAAAGCCTTAAGTCACTTCTGACAAATCTTGTCTTCATGTGAAGTATTTTTCCATGTTATCTCTCCATCTGCTGTGATGTAACTGAAAGAAGGACCACCAGGACACAGCACAGCTTCCTCTACCCCTCTACCAACCCCTTGCAGCCCTCCCTAACCCAGCAGCACTGCCCAGAGACCCTGGGAAGATTAACTTTCACCTACTCTGTGTTTCACCAGGTACCTCCCAGGTCAGGCACTTCTTGCTCTCATTTATGCTCTCCAGTTATGAACACCCCTGCAGGAACATCCCTGCACCTTAAAGCCCCTTCAGACAGTGTTTTCAGAAGTACACATTAATTAGAAGAGAAGAGCTTTTGTCAGTCGAGCTGAGCTTTAAACCTTTTTTATCCTGATACTTCAGCACTGCACCAGCTTTGCTTTTCCCCTTTTTCTCCCAGCTTCTCCCTTCCCCAGTCCAGATGGGAAAGCCCCCTGACTCCCCCTACTTCTCTGCAGCTCCCACCTTGCCTTCACAAGCATCACTTTGCAGATGTTTTTTCCCCAACCACATCAGCTTTTCCCACACCCAGGCTCCTTTATCCATTCCCTCTGCTTCTTCAGCAGCAGAAATCTCTCCCCTTTGATTCTGCAATCCTGAGCCAGTGGTTTTCCCCCTCCAAACACATCCCAAGCTCTTTCTCCCTACATATTGACTATCCCAAACCTGTTGATCCCACCTGCAAACACACACCTCCCTCCCTGCCAGGAGCTCACACAATACCCACTCCCTTCTTCCCTTCTCATCTCCCAAATCCCTCAACTCCCATGTCCTCTGGCCACTCTGTTCCCACCTTTAGCCACCCAGCTTTCCGTGCCCAAGTTTTGCCCCACAACATGACTTTCCTGATCTTAATCCCTGCGTGCTTCCAAACCAGAATCCTCATCCCAAAAACCTCCAATCCAGTCCATATCTGCCTAATTATTTGTTCTACTGCAACTGCTTTCCTCTGAAACCTTCACAAAGAGTTATTTTTCATGAACTAGTCTTGACAGTGATGCATCAGCATCCCTGGAAGTCCAAAGCAATCAGAGCTGCACCTCCAGGGGCTAAAGCAGGCAATCCACATTTTCTGTACCTTCCTTCTTGAGGAAAACTGAGGATTGCTGTGCCCAGGAGCACACAGGGATGTGAATGCTAGAATACAGCCCAAATTAAAACAGCAATGCAGGGCAGACATTTAATATTTGCATCCACAAAGCAGTCTCACGCTCGTGAAGGAAGCATTTTTAAATGAACCGTTTGAAAAGAAAAATAGGCTCAGCTTAAAAGTCTCAGTAAATGAAATCTCTGGTAAAACTACTGGGAAACAGCTCTGCATAAATATATTACAACATCATAAACCCAAACACAGCGCCTTGGCAGCTTTGTCAGCATAAAAATTGCACCCTTCAACTTAAGCTAGGCTCAGTGAGTCAACACTTGCTGGCTGCTGGTCCTACAGCCCCTGCTCCTCTCTGGACACAGGAACCCCTTTAGATGTACCTGGGAGAGCTGCTTGCACTGCTCCTTTGCCACAGCTGCCTCCTCCTTCATGGCAGTGAGCATCTTCTCCTTGTCCTGGAGCTGGTGGAGAGCTGCAGCCGACTCAGCCTTGCTGGCCTGCAGGAGGAGGACACAGAAATGATCACACATGCCACAAATCCCGGCAGCAGAGCAAACCTGAGAGGAGGAAACATCCCCTCCTGCCCCCAAACCCTCTGTCTGTGGCACCACCAGCGCCCAGTCCTGGGCTAATGGATCGTGGGATCCTGCAGCGCCAGTTCCATCAGGGAAGGAAATGTATTCTCAAGCATGCAGGAACCAATTAAGAGAATAAATGGGCTCTTAAGGTCCATTGGAAGAGAGCTGCTGTGGTGGTAGTGGGGAAAACAAAGAGCAGCCATTAAGAGAAACAATGGGAAAAGACGCAGAGATGCTGACTCATTCAATAATTGAGGTTGGAAGGGACTTCCAAGATCACCCGGCCCAGCCCAGCTCCAAGCAGGTATAACCAAACAAGTCTAATCTCTGGAAATATCTCACCACAAAGGGAAAAGGAAACACTCATGTGGTGTCTCTTTCACTTCCCAGGAGAGCCTCCAGCTGATGTAATTACATTTCTGCTGGCACACTGACACAGATACTACAGGGAATGTGCCCAGAGGAACAATCCCCATGGGCCTGCCACTTGTACACTGGTCCTAAAAACTGGAATAGCTGCAGTAAGGGGCACAGTTCCTACATGTCTGTGCTCAGTCCAGTGGTTGGCTCAGAGGGGGTGGTGCAGTCTCAGTCCTTGAAGGTTTCAAGCCAGACTGGATAAGGTCCTGAGCAGCCTGAGCTGACCCTGGAGCAGGTCCTGCTTCGAGCAGGAGGTTGAACTACTCAGACTTTACTGAGTGAAGCAAAGAAGTGTCAGTTCCATAAAGGCACTCTGAATTTGGAAGTTCTCCTTCAGTGGTGTTGTGTCCACATGCAGCACAAAGCACCCTGGCAGTGACTTGTGTGAGTTACAGAGAGAAAACTACTCACTTATATTTTCATCTGTAGGGACCCACATTTTTTTGGTTGTATATAAACCCAGGAACTCATTTTGATCCTAAAGATTTAGCTTCAATACCACACATTCCTTTAGAAGAAAAAGATACAGCAAGCAGGTTGGCTGCTAAAACAGGTAACACCATTCCAAGTTTACCTCCATTGGGTTTTGTCCTTGGAGGTTTTTAAGACCCAACAGGACAAATCTCTGAACAACTTGCTCTGAATTCAGTGTTGGGCCTGTTCTGAGCAGGCAGCTGGGACTGCAGGACCTCCTAAAGTCCCTCCCAACTCCAACTGTGTTAACTGAATTGACACATACCTAATTCTGCATTTCTGTTTTTGTACCTTATCTGCAGAATTCAGGACAGCCAGATTTCAAGTGGGACAATCAGGATGTCACGAGCACAAAATCAAGAGTCATGGGCAGGAGGAATAGGTATTTGTAAGATACTGGTGGCCACCATTCCCTTCTGTCTTGGATAAAAGAATTAAAAATAACTCCTGAACATGGGCACAGAGGGATTTTGTAGTCTCAGTCTCTGAAGGCTTCAACCAGACTGGATAAAGCCCTGAGCAGGCTGACCTCAGAGCTGGTGCTGTTCTGAGTTGGAGGCTGGACTACAAAACCCCTCAGGTCCCTTCCAAATCTGAACTGCCCTATGAAAAACATCCAAAGAAACCACACTACAAACTATAAACTTGAGATTGACAAACCTGCAAAACACAGAATCAGCTGATCAAGTGCAGCTTTCTCTTAATTTCTGCTACAGCTTATCCTACTGACACATCTGGAAAACATCACTCCCAAAAGTCACCAGCTCCCCCATGGCAATGTGCACCAGCAGCATTCCTGCTGTATCCCTAATTCCCCATGGCCATGTCTGCTCTTCACAAGGGTCAGAGCCCTCAGCCTGCCCTGCCAGCCCCTGGGTGGGGGGCAGATGGCAATACACAGGCATCTGACAACTGCTTTCTGCATGCAAAGCAAGCCCAGACCAGCTGGGAAGAGCCTTCCAAAGGCAGAGTGCACAAATCACAACAGAACGTGGACAGAGCTAATTTGACAGCACCTCTTCCAATTTCTGTGTTTAATAAGTTCTGTCTCCCTCCCCACCCCACTCACTGTCATTCACCTTTTGCAGGAAATCATGGATTGCACCAGATTTGTCCTTCAGCACTTCCACCACACAACGGGCCTCGTCTTCACTGAAGATCATGTTCTTCATGGATGTTACAAAGTCTTTAAATTTTACTTCAGCATTCTCTGCAACACAGAAGGGAGGATTTATTTGTTTTGGACTCCATACAGAATTATTTATTTTGCCTCAAAACAGCATGTGATGGGGGTATCATTATGCATTATATTTAATTCCAGCCTGAAATGCCAAGAAGCAAGAGGTCATGAACGCTGAGCAAAAACAACATCTCTCCAATTTAAATCTGATAACAATCTGCCAGCTGATAGTTTGGGGGAAAAAATTAAATCCCACCACTTTGTTTGCACAGTTGGTAACGTTTATAGTGTTGCTAGCAAGAAGACAAAGCATAACACAGATTTTGGAGGGAAAAAATAGCATAAATGTGAAAAATTGAAGAGTCCTTTCCAGTGTATTATGACAGTAATTCAAGCTGAGCTCTCAGTTTAATGGACAGCCTGGCTGAACAAGCAACATGCACACAAGTTAATTAATTTAAAAACTGGCACTTTTTTGATTATATTACATGAAAGACAAAAATATTAACTTCCAAACTTAGATTGAGGGAACTGCTGCAGAAGCAATTCAGCAGTAGGAAGATAAATCAGTAAGATCCCTCTTAATGGCTGACTAAGTGCTTAAAAGGCACAAAGAAAGAACAACAATTCAACTGAACTATGCTCTAGCAAACAAAAAACACAGCTCAAAAAACAGGCTGCACACATAGGTAGGTCATTAGGTGGCCCCCTGACTTCAGGAAATGGAAGCACAAGACCAAGGCATCCCAAATCCCTGCCAAATATTCACCAGTGCACACAAGTATGCGAAGGGATAGAAGGAATAAAAACAGCACGAGCCTAGAAGTGTTGCTTGGTTCAGAAATTGTCCCAAAGATCACAGAGAATGGTCCAGGTTTCTCACCACAGGTGCTAAACATGCCACTGAAACTAAGCTATACATCAAACCCAAAGGTCTGTTCGGGAAATAAATGAAAAATAAAAATGCAGCAGTGATACTAAGCCCTATCAGAAATTATAAAGCATAAAAACGAATCACTGAGTAACAGAGCACGGGGAAGGGAAGAGCTGAGAAATTCTAGCACACTCTCCCCTAGTCCTAAATCCAACTTAGTCTTGGCCACAGACTTCAGCTCCCATCCCTGCTGCATTGACATCAGCAGTGATGCTGTTACCAGGAATATGCCAAGATCCTGAGACCCACAGCCCGGTTTAGCTGGGAGTCTGCAGCAGCTTGGCCAGGGCCAGCCTGAGCCCTGTGCTCCCTGAACACAGGAAGACCTTGCCCTTGCATCCAAGGAGCTTACAGTTAGAATAGGGCAAGATTTCTATATCGGGGTGGCAAATCCCAGCTGACACGGGAGAATTAGGAGTTCATGGAGAAGGTTACAGCGCGCAGAGGAAATGAGAAGGGACGGGTGCACATGAGAGGCTTTGATGCTGCAGGACAGTAACGTGCACACATGGAGGCAGCAGCACGAGAGGAGCCTCAGGCATGTGGGAATCGAATCTAGATATCACAAAGAGTCACCAGGAAGCTTTCAAGGGAGCTATTTTAGAAGACAAGTCTGAAAGAGGTTCCAAAGAGTGCAGTGAGTGACCACACAACGCTGGAGAACCAGCCCTGTGCACAAACAGGAGCAGGGAGTCACAGCTCAGCCACTTGGCTTCTTCTCTGGCTGCCCACAAATTTGAGGGTCTCACCTCATGGCTCAGTAAGTTTGGCAGGCTTTGAGCAGGTCAGTGGCCTGTTTAAAGCTTCAGGGTGGGACACAGTGCTCATTAATCACTCCAGGCATCTGTGGGAGAGTATGAAGGAAGTTCCCCTGTCCCAACCAATTCCAACTGCACTGAAGGGAAAATTCTGAGTCTTCTTGGAAACTCAGACTATCTCCACTGGCAATCTGCTTCAGATAATTCTGTGTTGCACTTGGTCAGTCCCACATAGGTCCATGAACACCCCCAGAGCACAGCGGCTGCACTCCCAGCCTCACACAGACCCCAGCAGCCTGTGCTGAGAGCTCTGGGTTTAGAGTCCCTCCCCGTTAGCAGTGCCTGAACCATCCACTGTAAAACTCTCTCCCGTGCATCTGTGTGGTCTGTGATCACCCATTTGCTCACTGTGGGGACACAAAAGCCCAGTCAGAGCTGAAAGGATTCAGATGGCACAAAGCCCTTTCCACAGTGCCAAAGACAAGGGAGAAATGAGCACACACAAAAAGAGCATCCTGCAGCCACAAATGTTTTCCTCAAATCCTTTCTTCCCTGCACATAAGAGAGGCTCCCCCTCCCCACACATGTCCTCCCTGCTCAGGTTTGCAAGCAGGATGTGCCTTAATTATCAGTTTCTTTACCTTTATCTGTTTCATTCTTCAGTTTCTTGCCACTGCTCTTGTGGATCCCCTCATTCACATTATGTTTTACGACTTCAACTGCTTCTCGCTTTTCCAAAGTGCCAGAGTCAGAATTATCCATCAAAGGAATATAAGTAGTTGCTTGAATAAGAGGTTCATCCACCAAAACTGTAATCAGAAGTTCACAGGGTGGGTTAAGGTTTTGTAATAATTAACATCAAGGTTTTTAGAAAAGGTGCATAACATACTAGAATTGGATTAAAGCATCTCTAACCTCAATAGTTAGTTATACTCTCCATTTCTATCATCCTTCACAGCTTAACTCATTAAAGCTCTTCAGGTAAGTCCATTAAATAAAGGTCTCTAATGCATAGTAATTTAATAGCTTCAATTAAACTTCTATTTTCAATGCTGCCTTTTAGCATTTTAACAAGTAGCAGAGAAGAACCTTTATATTTTGACTTTCATTTCACTTTAATGAGAAAGTTGCACACAACATCGATGAGACTGGTTTACTTGTGGCTGTGTATGAAATCATCCAGCATCCCTAAGGTATGAGCAAAGTCTTTTGTCCCTGTTCTGTTAAAAGCTGGTACTTCACTGCCAGCATTTTCACATGCATTACATCACCCACGAACTGAACCATTAGGCAGGACATGCAGTAGGGCCAGCAATCAAGCTTATTTTGCATGCAGACTCCACTGCTCTTAATGAAGATATCTCATCTGGCAGGGCTGGCTTCAGACACCATTAACATGCAGAGAGGTACCCAGAGGAACTGCCCGACCCCGGGTCTGCACTCACAGAGCTCTGGGTAAGGAGCAGCCTCCGCCCACGGAACTCTCCAGCCCAGACAAAAGCAGGCAAAGGGAGAGGAAGAGCAACAGACCAGGGACAAACAGACACAGCCAGAGCTGGATCTGCTCTTTGCCCAGCTCCTGAGGCCACGCTGCCTGGAGTATCCAAGAAGTCCCAGCAGGAAAGCTCACGGCTCCAGCCAGCCCAGGCTGCAGGGCTGATGGACAACAGCAGCAGCCCAGGGAGAGGAGGAGCTGGGTGGGATGCAGGGTTTGGGCATCAGTGCAAAACAAACATGCATTCCTGGCTGCCACAGAGCCAGTTATAAAACACTTCTGAATCCTGGCTGCTGTTAAGGAGCAGAATAGGCCAGATGGAACTTTCTGTGTCACCTGCTAGTCTTTGCACTTAAGCAGCCAGCAAACACCTGCAGGTACACTGCAAGCTCAGAAGTGAGGAGAGCTCTCCTCCTAACAGAAATATCCACTATCTAATCCAGTTACCACCCTCACATTTTCCCTTCCTCTCCTTTCAAAACCTACTTAATGAGACATTTTGCAGTGTCAGTAGCACCTGAAATCCCCATAGTACTGCCCTGTCCAATCCTGATGCCCACGAGAGCTTATTTTTGCTCTGTCATTTTGGAGAGGTTGCTTTAAAAGGAAACAGCTTGTGTTCAAATAATGCATGAGCTATTCCCCTGCAGCACTGACAGCTCAGCCTTATTTGCTGGCTGAGCTGGTACTGACACTTATTTGCCATGTAGAGACAAGTTTGTGGCCCCACAAAAAAAGGGCAATGCACCCATTTCCATCAGGAAAAGCACAGGAACATCCATAAAAGACAATCACATCCTAGGTTCCCTACCAGTAGGCTTCTTCCAGGAATCATTTGGAAGTTCTTCAGTTATACAGGAACCCCACCCTGGTCTGACCAAGACCCATGACTGATCTGGACCCTGATGACCTGACCAAAGTATGAAGGAAACACGGAGCAACAGTGTCTAAACCAGGAGCAGCCCACCAGCCTCCACCTTCATAGCTGTCCCAACACGGAAGGGTTTTGAAGCTAACAAGGTGGCCTCACAGGACTTCATAGTCACACTCTGTCCAAAAGCCACAGACACAACAGCACTCATTGTAAAAAATTTTTTTTAAAAAAGAAAAAAACCCACAACCACAGTGAGCCAAGAGGAGACAAGAAACAGCATCTTGGCAGAGAACGAGGGATGACGAACAGCGAAGGCCTTGACAGCAAAGATGAACAGTTTGTGTTGGAGCACCAGCCAGCCAACAAAAGGACAATAAGAGAGGAATGTGGTCAAAGCAACTGGCTGAAAAAACTGCAATCTTGTTCAGGGCAGATGATTGCAGCAGTTCCAGACATGCCTTGCTTAGAGCAACTTAAGGGCCTGCTCAGCTTATACTGTAAGTCCACACATTACTCCTCATTCAGGCATGGATGTTTGGATCCCAGAGAGTTCTGAAAGGTTCCCAACATTATCCAGTGCTCAGTGGTACCAGATGTTCATAAAATTAAATACTGTCTCAAGCTCAGCAATCTTTCCTACCTGGAATTCCTGTTTTTATTCAAATTAAAAGTTATTATTCTACAGGCTTATTTTCCAAAGGAAGAGAAACTAAAGAATGGATGGCAAAAAGGTTTAACAGTCAAGTTTATCTGAACTAGATCATGGTTGGAATTCTCACCATTATCAACTTTCTGCTTCTTGGCAGAGACTTTCTTCTTTCCCGATACATTTTCTTGCTTTATCTCCTGGTGGAGCAGCACTGGTTCTTGCTTTTTGGCAGGAGATACAACAGAATCAGTCTTACTATCTTGATCATCTGTAACAGACAATTAAGACAATATGCTCTTCCGTATATTCTCAGCATTGCTTTTCAAATCAGCAAGTTTGTAACAGCCGCCGAGGTCCACTCCCAGAAAAACCAACTCACAAAGTTATCCACATATACACACAGTCACAGACTCACACACACACACAGCTCCCAAATCAGGAGAGAACCCCAAAGCAACAGGAAGGTTTTAGGAGAGTCAAGAGCCACAGCACCTACTGATTTTACAGACAGGAATCTCATCTGCAAGCAGAACACACGGCAACGCAAGGAACAGTTTAACAAATCCAATCCAGATTTTACTGTGACAGAGCAGACAGCACATGTTACCCATATTACTTTCTTATTTAGAAGTGTACTTTTCCCCTCCATGAACCCACTTGGGCACTTTAAACACACACCCCCAATAGCTACTGGGACTGTGAGAAGCAGAAAATAAAGAGTTTCCCATTAGGGAACTGTTCTTTTTAAAAGCAGTTGCTAGTGAGAAATTTTTTTATCATTTTGGACAGCCTGGGCTATATTAGGATTCTTGTCAGAGCTGACATGCACAGGGCAGGGCTCTGGTGTCAGCTCCTGTAATCAAGGATAAGACTCAGTTGTGGCTGCCCTCAGAACTGTGCTTGCAGACCACATTTGAACAGTGCCACAGAGATTTTCGGAGAACACCCACAAACAAGATTTGATACTTCTGTTGGCAGTGGGTGGGATTTTTTTTTTTTTCTCTCCATTTTTTCAGAAAAAAAAAAGAAATAATGTACCACATCAAGCAGCAATGTCGCTCTTTTTCCTCACTCCCGGTGCAAGCCTGCTGTGCCTGCACCACAAAAGGGGATCTGCAAATACCTCGGGTTTCACTTATTTCTGGAACTGGGTATTTTTATTCTTTTTTTCATTTCTATTCATAGTCAGACATGGCAGCTGCTGAGGATTTGGTCAAGAGAGAAGCGATTCTGAGTAGTTTTCCGTCTGTTCTACATCGGGTGTTTCACTTACAACAGCCAGACCACTTTTAGCATCAGTTCCATTCAATTATAGAGGTGTAGCAGGTGGGAAGCAGCTATAAGTGCTTCCTTCCATGAATCAGCCAGCAAACACCTCTCTGTACATTAAGCCTGCACTTAAACAGTGATTTATTTTGCAATCTGCTACGAGGTTTCTCTAGATGCCCTCCCTTATCAGAGCAACCACTCTTAGGACTTTGGGGTTTTTTTCACAGCTTGACATCAGAGTGCACACAGCAAACATGTAGTAGGTTCTTTCAGGGAATCAGAATTTTGACAGCTTGAGAGCAAAGCAGTCAAACCACAGAGCAAAGCAAGAGGTACAAGCTACTCTGTTCCTCTTAATCTTTAGTAGAAGGAAGCGAAGATGGGAGGAGGAAAACCAGAGCATTGCTGCCAGATGAAAAACAGGGGGGGAAAAAAAGGCAATAGCTCGTAAAAAAGGCAAAGGTTAGAAGGGAGCTTGGCCCCGTAGAGATCAGGCAGAACAGTTGTGAGAGACACTCTGTGGCCTTGCAAAAAGCAGAACACGGTTTTGGCGTTCTGTGCAAGAAGCATATGCAACATCAGATACCCATTCCATTTTTCTGCTTCTTCTGCCCAGGCTTCTTCTTAGATGCTGTTGGTTCAGATGGTGGAGTGGGCTGTTTTGTAACAGGGACTGGATCTACTTTCTTGCCTGAAGACTTGGATCCTTCCGAGTCCTTAGTTACGTGATCATCTTGACCGGCCTTGTGCTTCTTCTCCTTCTTCTTGCGCTCCCGGAGCCCGGCGGGGGCCTCGGTGCCGCCCGAGGGGACGGGAGGGACGTGCTCCTCGTCTGTGCTCAGGGCGTCAGAGAGCTTAAAGTCCCGAGGAGCACTCTCAGAGTCAGACTCGTGGATGTTCCCGTTCTGAGCTTCTTTCTTCTTGTTCTTCTTCTTCTCGGTTTTCTTTTTGTCGGCCTTGGTGGGTGGAAACTTTAGGTCCCTTCTCTGTTTCGCAAGGACTTCGTCGTATAAAGTCTCCTTCATGAAAAGCCAGAAGAAGAGGAAGATGACTGCAATAACCAGACTAGGAATGAGGATGATAAAGTAGGTAGACTCGTAAAACTCCATTGTGCTTTTTCTTAGCTACAATTCCTTAAAAAAAACCTAGAGGGCGAAAAGAAAAAGGAAAAAAAAAAAAAAAAGTTAGGTTTTGAGCCGGTTTTCCCTTGGTATCATTTCTTCCACCCATTATTGTAATAAAAGATGATTTCTCAGCGTTACAGAGTAGCCTTAAAGTAGCTTTAATAAAATTACCAAACTACATCAGCCATGGAACAACTTCTGGAATCATTTACCGTTTGCTTCAAAGTCATTAACCTGGAGTGGAAGAACTGCAGCTTGCCAGGCTGCTCATGTGGGAAGGGAGCAGTTCTCCCCTTCCCTGGCTTTTCCTCATCCTCCCTTCCCTACGTGAACTTTATAAAGCCTTTTCTTTCGGAAATACATGAGACAGCACTTTCAGAGGCAGAACACCGTTCTTTTTTCATAAATCAAACGTAATGAATTAAGATTTTTATCGTGGCAAGTGGGAGTTGAATTTCAGCTTCCTTTTGTTCCCAGATTTATGACAGCTTCAGAAGTAGAACAAGAGGAAGAAAGGAGAGAGCCCTGAATTTCAGTCAGCCATAAAGAATCAGGTATTTTCAAAACTGCTTTTTGATGTCTAAAACCCAGCTTCAAGCTCATGAAAATTCCATACATTTACAGGAAAGCAGGAAGATCTGTTACTTATTTTGCACATGTAACAGTGTATAACTTCCAGGGCATTTACAGACCAGATGACTCCAGGATAATTTGCTGAAAATGTTATTTATGTCCCAAACACTAAGTTTTCATTTTCTTCTTTTTAAAAAGCAGGAACCACTGAGTTAAAATCTGGCTTGACTTGACCCCAGAATTAAGGGGTTTTTTAGCTTCATTCTGACTTTTTTCCCCCATTTCATAACTGATTGCTATGAACAGACATGAATTTTTGCAGGAAGAATCCAAATCCTCCTCAGACTGTTTGTTCCAAGGGGGAGGGGGGGGGGAACCCCACAAAACCAAACTAACATAATGCAAACTCTAATTAAGCAAATGTAATCCCTGATTCACCACCTCAGTTTAAAAACCACCATGGGAAGCACGTGCTTCAAGTACATTTTCCTCTACACAAGAAAAGACAGCTCTTCAACTCGAGGTGTCCCTTGGGAATGAAAGGCAAGGGATTTAACCCGGGTTCCTCAGAGTATTCCCTGTGCTGCCCAGAAAAAGAAAACAGATGAGCCCAGCGAGGGCACAGGGACTGAAACACCATGGAAAAGTTGCACGGTGCAAGGAGAGGACAGGCTCTCCCTGCTTCTGGGCTGACAGATGATTACTCTTGACTTATTTAAGGCAGTTTTACTTCAATTCCTGACTGGTTTTTGGAAGATGTTACCACCAACTGGCTTTGCCATCCGTGTGGAGCCTGGCTCTGGCTCAAGAGGGAATAGCTGTTATATATAATAGTTTCAGGACAGAGGGGAGTTACTGTGATAATATATTTGTACAGTGCACTGAGCAGCACAAAAAGCAAGGATTGGGAACGCTAATTTGGCTATTAAGTTATCCAAATAAAAGACTAACTTTTCAATACACTAATTATTCATCAGTTGTCTTAACATTAAGTCTCCTCCCAGTTTGTACTTATTTTCTGCTCACTGAAAAGACTCGGGTCTAAAATTACATCCAGCACAGAAAGTTTCAGAAGGGCTGAGAGGGATGGGAGGAAAAGCTTGTCTTTTGGGGAGAAAAAGCACAGATGTTCAAAACTAAGCTGGGGCTTTCAAAATGATTAATTACTGCTACTTGATAAACCCAGCTCCCTGCACTAAGTGATCTAATATTAGTCATCTCTTGAAGGAAGCAGATCTTGAAAACTTGTCTCAGCCAAAGTCAATATTGAATGCTTACGGGAAGGGCTAATCCCCACAGTAAATATGTAATTAAGCAGATTTTTCTCGAGTGTAATTAAGTTGATCATTACAATACACCACTGCAAGAGTTACAATACCCAAGCACCAGGAGCCCAGCACAGCCCATCTCTGCCCTGCCGGTAACACCAGCACACAGCTGGCCACAGACTCAGCCCATGGCTTTGCCAAGCCGGGACTATCACACCCTGCAGCCGTCAGTCCCAGCATCTGACACCAGATGCTCAGGTCAAATCACATGCTCAGCATAACACAGTGTTGTAAAGAGGCTCAAGACTCAGGGGTCAGGAGGAACAGTGGCCATCGAGGCAGGACAGATCTGCAAAAAGCAACGGCTGCTCCGAGACCAGAGTGCAGAGACACGTTTAAAAGCTTCAGCTGCTTCAAGAGGAGCCATAAATACATAATTACAGCATCAAGGCCGGGTGGGGAACACATGTCAGACTAGATGAGGTCTGATCTCAGAGCTGGACGAGCAGCACAAGCTCTGCTGAGCCCTCCGTCCAGCACCCTGCTCTCCCCTCCCTGCACTGGATCTGGAGCATGACATTGCCATGACGAGGTTCAGAACCTCACCAGAGTCTGTTACTGCTCCTGTCCCCCTTCTACTCGTCAGGGTGAAGCAAAGCATGACACACATGAACCTTTCCACCCCAAGCACTGAGCAGAGGCAGGCAGCTTCACCTCTGAAGTCCAGGCACAAATCCGATTTTTCACATGGAAGCAAGGTTTAAAACAAATAAAAATCTAAATCCAAATAAAATCTCAGGATGTAATTAGAATTGATTAAGCACACCCAGGAATGGCACATGAGCTCATACACTAATTTCCCATCTCAGCCCAGCCACAGTATTTAAAACTCACTCTAGGAGGACACCACTGCTGCTGGCTCATAGACAGAATGACAAGACAACATCCTTTACCATCCATCCCTTGTCAAAATGTCTTTATAAAGTGGTATCCTCATCATGGGATAAATCAGCAATGTTTTGGCTCACACACAATTTCCAGTAGTCCTCTGACAAACTACAATTACTAAAAAAAAGTTCTGCCATTCCCATTTACTCCTGTATTACATTAACAAGCCATCTAGGAAAAAAATACCCTATGCCATGCAAAAAGAAACAGGATGAAGCAGCTCATTCTGTTAAACCAGGAAAAAGTGCTGCATTAACATTCCTTCAACATACCAGCTGAGCTGCTCCTCAGAATTCAGTTTTACCATCCCTTCCATTCCTGTGACACCCTCACTGAGAAATGCCTTTCTCTCCTTGCAAGTGCTGCAATGGGACTTTCCTCACTCAGAGAACTCTCTGGGGCAGCTGGTCCCACAGCCCCTGCACAGCACACACCCCTCACCGCCGCCTACAGAGGCGCAGCCACCTTGGCTACGTCTGAATTTCAAGGTATTTGGTTAAACACTCACCTTTCACTCGTTACTTGCTGTTTAACCCGCTGTTGGTCACGTTCCTTAGAGCCCAGCCCCCGTGCCAGGCTCGCCCCTTGCAGGCACCCTCCCGTCTCATCCATAAATTCAAGAACTCACAGCATCTCTTTAGTCCTTCTGAGAAAGGGGAACAAACCGCATCTGTCCCAGGCCGTGCACAGACTCGCTTACTGTTCCCATCCTGCCTTTAACAAAAGAATTGCACTTTTGTTCCCTAAACAGAGCCCGTGCCACAGAAAAAGAGCTGTTTCTGAACTCCAGCGCAGTCCTACTGCTTGCACCTGACTTCCCCTGCCTTGGATTTTTCTAACACACCCTTTGCCTTTCTGCATTTAAATCTCAAGTTTCACCCTGCACAGACACCACATTTCATGGGATATTCATTCAGTTTAGGTCCAGGGGATTAGCTTACTTGAGAAGACAGAAATAAATTATAGCTCCATCTGGCTAATGAGTCACTTGTAGCTTAGTCCCAGCACATGAAAAGCACGGCTTCTATAAATGCTCGGGTCCCAAAATGCACATAATCTTCAGGGATTTGTGCCTCTTTGAAAAACTAACATTAAAAGGGGGAATATAGGTACCAAGGTGATTTTTTTTTTTCAAATACTAAGCAGTTTAAGAGATACCACGTATGATTTCACTAAGGCAACAGCTCCTTTAACTGGGGTATTTTCCCTGGGATCTTCTCAAGCTGGCAAGCAGACTAAAAGCCCTCACATCCAACAGAACACAGCAAGAAGTCCCAGAGCAGTATCTGTATTCAATAAATTCCTCAAATAGATAACACTATTTTTGTTCTCCCTAATCTGCACACAGTTCAGAACGTGCTCTGTATCAGCCAGCTGCAAAGAGGATCCTCTTGAAAACAGCTTCACTCCCAAGCTCATCCTCTCCCCGAGCTCTTCAGGAGAGGATGTCCAGCAACTTGGGATAGGCAAGGCAACTAAACCCAGACCTGCCACAGGAAAAAGACAAAATTAAACAAGATGTTTAGCCATTCCATGCCTATTCCTCATCCATATGGCAGGAGCAACCAGCACTCTGTGACTTGTTCGTGAGCATTAACTAACTAAAGCCCTGCTGGGCTCCAGTTCTAGGAAGGGGGGCTGCCAGAAAAATCTCAGAGCAGTTCATTTCACATCAGCATTGGTACAGTATATAAAAAAAAAAATGCAGAGTTAGAGCTTAGATGGGCTCTTCACACCCCAAGACAAGACACACAGAACAGCAGAGCTGCTGTGATGTGACACAAAGAGGCAGAGAGTTGGAGTTGTTGGAGCAGGCAGGGATTTCAGCCCATCAAACTTGCTCTGAATTTGTTAAACACTTGGTTAACTTCAGCAGGTGAGAGCCCTGGGAAGGGAGGAGCCCTTGCACCAACTCAATGTCCTCAGCCTTCCCAGAAACATGCTGCCCAGAGAATACCAGCAAGGAGCTGACTGCACCTGAACAGGAAAATGGGATATTACACATAAATCTCACCTGACACTGACCTAAGGAAAACACACAACTTCCAGTAAGATCACACATGATATTCTCACAGGTCACTTGTAAAACTGCACAGTTTAAAGTCATGCATGAAGCACCCACCACCCAGTAAAGGTGAAGGTCTAAAGGGCACTCCAGTTTTGATCCCAATGGCAAAACCAAAGTATTATAGACTAGAGTCATGGAAAATCCTGAGTTGGAAAGGCCAACCCCTGGCCCTGCACAGACACCTCAACATCCCTGAGAGCATTGTCCAAACCCTCCTGGAGCTCTGGCAGCCTTGGGGCCGTGCCCACTGCCCTGGGGAGCCTGGGCAGTGCCCACCACCCTCTGGGGGAAGGACCTGTCTCTGGGATCCAACCTAAACCTCCCCTGACACAGCCCCAGATGCTCCCTCGAGTCGTGTTGCTGGTCACCAGAGAGGAGGAAGCTGCAAACTGGGATGAGGTCTCCCCTCAGTCTCCTCTCCTCCAGGCTGAACAAGCCAAATGCTCTCAGCCTCTCCTCATACAGCTTCCCCTCCAGAACTTTCCCCACTTCCATGGCCCTTTGGTCAGTCTTTAATACCTTTATAACCTTATATTGTGGCACATAAAACCGCACGCGTTACTCGAGGTAAAATTTAAGCTGCATGTTTGTATTCTTTTTGAACTCTACTTCTGTGAACAGAGCATGTAAATAGAGATATAAAAGTCCTCTCAAACCCAAGACTGGGGGGAAGCATAATAAACAGCAGTTCAGGCTAAGAGTTTTTCATTTCAGTACATGCCCTGACAGCTTGATTTGTGCAGCCACAGGAGAAAGCTGTAGACACTCAAACACAGACTGAGACATTCACATATTAAATCTACTCTTCCTGGGAAAGAGACCTGTTCCAAGGGAAGCTCAACAGTGCTTGACACCCCCTCCAAACCGCTGACAGCAAGAGGAGAGCAAGACTTGTCAATAATCTTGCTCTTCACTTTATTCTGCTGATACAATTAAGCCATTTGCAGAGCACAAGCTCAGTGCTTCAAATACCCTCTAGGTAAATATTTTCCATTCCAAACATGCCGCTGTTTGTACCATCTGTTGGGCTCTGTCTGCTCTCAGTTGCTTGATGTTAGTTAACACAGACAAGCTATTTATTAAATTCCAGAAAGAGTAGCTTTGCTTCAACAAAAGCCTTTACTTTCAGGGTGGGGTTTTTTTTTTAATACAACTTCAGAGCCAACACCTGACAAGATGCAGCAGCAGTGCCGAGAGCAAGCCCAGAGTGCAATATGGTCACACAACCTGGCCATCGCTGCCTGGCAGATGTCCTTGGTCTTGTCCAGGCACCAGCAGCAGTGAGCACCCAGGTACCTCCTGCAAGAGGTTTCCACCCCAGCCTGGCTGCTTGGGCAAGTTCACACATGGGAAGCAGGGCAGGGATTCAGCGAGCAGCAGCTGCCACCCTGAAACCACCTGGGCTGTAGGATAAAGCCCAGAATTGGAATTAGCATCAGTGAAAGTGGAGCGAGCAGCCTCGAGTTTATCCAGGGATAAAAGCATGCACACCTGCTGTTGGCACTGAGGGAGGACAACCATGCTCTGCACTCCTGCCCATCACCTCACTCAAATACCCTGGGGAACAGCACTGACCCAGGTTTTGCCACACCAGCAACCCACAGGGTTCACCAAGGCACAGGCACAAATACACTGATATCAGAAATAGTGTGGCAGCAGGACCAGAGCAATGACCATCCATCCCCCTGTGCCACGCACTGGTGAGGCCACACCTGGAATCCTGGCGTCAGTTCTGGGTCCCTCACAAGAAGAAAGACACTGAGGGGCTGGAGAAGGGAAAAGAGCTGGGGAAGGGTGTGGAGCACAAGTCTGATGAGAAGCAGCTGAGGGAGCTGGGGGGGCTCAGCCTGGAGAAAAGGAGGCTCAGGGGGGACCTTCTCACACTCTGCAACTCCCTGACAGGAGGGGGGAGCCAGGGGTGGGTCGGGTTCTGCTCCCAGGGAACAGGGACAGGAGGAGAGGGAACGGCCTCAAGTTGCTCCAGGGGAGGTTTAGTTGGGCTGTTAGGAAAAATTTCCTCACTGAAAGTGTGGTCAGGCATTGAAACAGGCTGCCCAGGGCAGTGGTGGAGTCCCCATTCCTGGAGGGATTTAAGGACATGTAGATGTGCTTAGTGGTGGGCTTGGCAGTGCTGGGTTAATGGTTAGACTCAATCTTAAAAGACTTTTCCAGCCTAAATGATTCTGTGACTGTACAGCACTGTAAAGTCTTAGGAAACCAAATATTTCTTGCAGTATTTGTGAGGGGATGTTATTTAGAATAAAAACTGGCATGTATCAGGGCCAGGGCAAAATGTCCTTGGCTCCACCACACTCCAGAAACTGCAAGTTTTCCCTTAAACTCACCAGCTTCTAACACGCACACACCCCTATTAGCTCCAAAGCCAGAAGATTAATTATCTTTCCACTACTTTCTTCCAAAGTGCCTGTAAAGGATCAAAGGTTTCTTTCTTCCAGCAGGAGAGGGCTGGGGCAGGACTCTCAGCATTACTCAGCAAGTCTGCACCTTCCCATGGCTATTTCCAAGGGCTCCCCGAGGCTTCCCCAGCTCCTTCCTTCACCCACTCATGTGCAGACGTGTCCTGCCCACACCACCATGAACTATTTGTGAGGCATTTAAACACCCGAGCAGCAAGCTCAGGCTTTCGGCTCAAGCATTTCCCCCTTCCCTGCTCTCCATGCAAGCAGAGACCAGATCTGACATTTGCTCTTCAACCACTACTCACTTCTGTGCACAGGGAACTGGGAAGTGATACTTCTCAAAACAGGGAGGTGAAAAGAAGATCACGGAACTTTCTGAAAATAATACTACAAACACGAGCCAAATCTGGCAGATTTATGACCCAAGCTGAGTTTATGTTACCAGTCTGAGCAGCAGTTCCACACGTGCAGTTTTCAAGCATGAAGGAGTCTCCTGCAACATGAACCCATCAAGTAGCAGGAGCCAGGTCCAGATTCAAGCCAGAACTCTGGGGTCAGCCAGGCAAGAGCATTAAACACACACAACCACACCTCAAGCCTGCTCGTGCTCAGCACCTGGGTGTGAGGGAGGAACTGGGCCACGCCTGTTTCGTTATCCCAATTATTTGTCTGGGAAGTTAACAGAGCTGACACAAGCCAAGTTGCTGTGACACTCCATGCCAGCTCAGGTCTATCACACGCAAAAGCCATTTACACAAGTTTAAAGCCACTATGCACCTCAACAAATGTCTCTGCATAGCTGATGTGGTCTGTTGTATAAATAGAATCCACAGTTTAATTCTGACCTCCGATCCACAGACATCCTAGGGAGCAGGTACCATTCCCTGAAGCCAAGGGCAGGTGCAATACAACAGCTCTGATGCTGAGCCCAGCTGGGCTCACCCAGGATTTTGTCATGGTTCTGTCAGTTTGCACAGCACCCTTTCCCAGGACACAGGGATTTGGCATTGCCAGCACGGCTGTTTGCACGTCCTCCAGCTGGGGTCACAAAGCTGCCCCTCAGCCACCTCCCCCCCTGCTCCATTTGCTGACATAACCACGTGCAGCATCATTCCCAAAGTCAGCCCTGCCAAAGCACAGCCAGGTGAAGGGTCCCAGCTGTGAGGGTATCAGACTGCCTCGTTCTAACACTGCTCAATCCTTTTCTGACACAGCAATAAGTTGCATTAGCACGAGTATATTCATTCTGAGACTTCTGCACCTACCCTTGTCATGCTCTGTTACTTTAACTCAATTAAAACAAGCTCTACAGCACCCACAGCAATTATGCAGCTGACCACCCTCTGGCCACAAATGAGGCAGAAAACCAAATTCCAAGTTACAAATAAAAAATTTAAGATCATTTCTTGAGAAATTTGGGCCTGCTCCATCCCTTTCATCTCTTGACATGCAATTCTAAGCACGGAAGGAAATTCTTCCCTGGGAGGGTGGGCAGGCCCTGGCACAGATTGGGCAGAGAAGCTGTGGCTGCCTCATCCCCGCAAGTTTTCAAGGCCAGGTAGGACAGGGCTTGGAGCAACCTGGGCTAGTGGAAGGTGTCCCTGCCATGGCAGGAGGTGGAAGGAGATGGGCTTTCAGGTCCCTTCTAATCAAACCATTCTGTGATTCTATGACAGAAGAAAGCAGGTATGAGCTCCTCAGTGCTCAAATTCCTCTCATACTTTCACAGCAATGTGCAAAGAGAAAACAGCTGGAAAGAAACCTTTTCCCTTTCCCAATGCAGACAGTAAATATAACTACACAAATATGCATTCCTGTATTACAAACGTGTGCTTATCTTTTAAAAAATAAATGTAAAATAAGAGGAGACAGGAACAAAAGAAAAGGCCTTTGGTCCAGCTTTTCTTTTTTGCCTTAGCAGATTCTGTGGAAGTATGAATGGCATCTGAGTACTGGGAGGCTAATAATGCTCACTCAGAAAAACAACCCAGATTTTTTTAAATACAAGGGCTGCAAACAGCAAAGGAAAAGACTTGAGTGTATTACCTGCCTGTGCATCCCAGGAGAGGTAAAATCACCTCCCTGGGCACCTCCCACAGCTCAGCAATGGTGCTTTTCCTCGGGCTGGCTGGCAGGAGCAGCACCACTGCCCATCCTCACCCACCTCCCTGGGCAGGCACAGGCTGTCCCAGGCTCTGAATCCAGGGCAAGGCAGAGATCCTCAGTGCCAGAACAACAGGAAAAACACGACAGATTGCTAAAGAGGAGGGCATGTTGTCTACGGGCTGTGTTTCTGGAGTTTGGATATAACTAAGAAATCCATCTTAATTTATGGCTCGGTTCTCCAGATTTCCACTCAACTTTGGCCTTAGCCACACTGGCCAGACAACATTTTAGCCTGGTCACTTGAATTTCTCCTGACACACGAGGAAGTTTTAAACCTACCACTTTATTCTGTGGGTCTCCAGACCACGTGGTGCTGAAGCTTTTCTCCAAATTTCTCACCAAAGCAGCAGCAACCAAGGGGCAAAAAACAGAGCCTTGAAGGGCGAGCAAGTCACTCAGAGAGACTTAAACAGGTCTGCATAGTTGAATTTATTAACCTTTGTACCCCCACATCCTGAGGGTGCAGAGACTGCTAAAACTATGCCACAACTGAGCCATGAACAGCCCAACAGTGTCACACTGCTGCTTTCACCAAGTTTCCACCCACAAGGTCTCACAGGAACCCTGGGAAGGGGGAACACGTGTGCATGGAGGTGATGGCACAGGAGGAAGACAGGAAACCTCAAAACAAATCAATCTGGAAAATTTCCTGCAGCAACGTATCACCAAAGTCTTCCTGCAAGAACATACTAAATTCACGGTAAGAATATTAACCCCGTTCATATTAGGATTTATTTCCACTACAGAAATAAATCAGGCAAAAATATTCTTAGTAAGAACACCATAAAAATTACTTTATCCGGACTTATTTTTAAATGTGTATTTAAGGGATGAGAACGGAACTCTTCTGCCAACAAAGACAGGTATTAACCCAAGAGAATCTATTCAGCTTCAGACTTCTTAAGCAGACAAGATTTTAGTGAGTGTGTGCCCGCTGTCCTTTACCCTGTTGCGAAAGGAACAAAGGAAGAGGAAATGACTAATCGAGGCAGCAGCACATTAATATATTTTGGTATGTGGAAAGGGAAAATTGTAGCTGGTATTTTGAACATTCCCACCAGGAGGACGAACTGCCATACACACACCAGTTGCCACCGAGGCTCGGCAGCTCCTGGGAGGGGAAAATAAAAGGGGAAAAAAAAAAGTGGAATTGTGTCCCAAAGAGGAGTTCTGTATTTTCCATTTCCCGGTGTGAGCTCTGCTGGAACGACATCCTGGAAAGGAGGCACGGCTGGGGCCAACAGTGATACCTGAGTGATAACAGGTGCACTTGGACTGAACTGTAGGGAAAACCCAGCCTGGAGAGGTGTTCCAGAGGGAAAAGGTGAGAGTTTCTTGGAGCACTGCCACCAGCAAACAACCCTGTAAGTCCCACCCCAGCTGTGCTGGGTGCCCTCATCCACAGGCTGATAAGACACAGGGGAAGAGAAGTGTCTGTGTCACAGGTGGCATTCAACAAGTCACAGCTCACTCTCTTGCCACAGAGGGCAACCCATCCATCCCACACTGTCCCAAGTTTAATTCCCCTGAACTCCTCAAAGCTCTCCATGTACAAAGGGGCTGAGCTGGAACAAAGCACTGCGCCTTCACCTCTTTCCTCACAGCTCCTTTGCCACTGCACCCACAGGAGCCAAGGCACTGGTGTCCCAGTACAAATGAATTTAGCAGCTTGGTTTTCAATCCCACGCTGCTCCCCATGGGAAGCTCATTGGGGCAGCCATGGTGACAGCCTTGCTCAGAGCAACAGGGCAGAAGCCTGAAGGACTGCTGTGATAAACCCCAAATTAGAGCTTCCAAATGCCTTCCTAAAAGGGATCAAACCCAATCAATCTGGCAACAGCCCACCAGTCATTTGTGCAGTGGGATGGCACAGCACAAAAGCACTGCTCGCCCAGGAAGAGGAGCTGGATCACTGCCTGTCTGTCCAGCTCCAATTGTTCCCACACTTCATAATTAAGGGCTACAATTCACCCTTTTTCTAATGCCAAACCCCAAAAGACACGCAACAAAACCAACAGTAATCGCTCAGATCCCCCCCGAGCCCCAACGCTGTCGGATGCAAAGAGATACAGATAAACTAACATTTAATGTTCTTGCAGAGGGATTTGTGCTCAGCCACCCCATAAGGCAGCCAGAAGCCTGAAGCTTAAGCAGGTCTTTACCCTGATATCACAAAATGACAACCCTGGTCATTCCACCAACAAGATTTTCCCATTATTTCTGTTCAGTGTGCTGTTTGACACCGTTATACAAAGAGATTGGACCACAGACAAAAAAAAAAAGAGCTTCGTTAACCTCTCAGTGACTCGACAATCCTATTGTTAAACAGCAGTGGACAAAAGGAGAAGCCGCCAGCAGACGGATGCTCTCATCTATCTGAATTCCTAGAGGAAAATGAGATTGACCTGCACTGGGAACGGGCTGCAAGTTAAAGGAGAGTTATTAACTCATAGAGGGGAATCAAAAATCTTGTGACTGTGAATCATATCAGATCTAGATGCTTTTATGTGGTTTCTTCTCACTCCGTGGAGTTTTAAGATATTATTTACTGCACACATTATGTCTAAGCAGCTGAGTGATTTCAGTTGTCTCTAAAGAGAAAACATGCAATTGCTGCATCAGAATGACTGTAGATGTGGCACAGAAGTAGCTAAATGAGAACATCAGAAAGCAGCAAGTGAAACCAGATTTCTGTACCCTATCATCAGCCTGTCTTGATAATTCTTCAGCTGGAACAGGAAAGAAAGAAACAGGGGAGATTTTTCTCCCTTCTTACTACATACAGTGCAATAAAAGAACGAGGGGAAAAAAACGTATCCATTAGTTAAACAACAAAAGTTTACAGAGTGATAATAAATTTCCAGATATACCAAGAGTTTAAAGCTCAGGGGTATGCAGTTAGTTCTCAACCCCAAGATTAGGCTGGATGACAGGAGGAATGCACTCACCACACACAAGTCAGAGTTCCTCTAAGTTGACAAAGGCATCATAAATAGAGTTAGCATCAACACTATGAGCCTCCCGGGGTGGAATGTTCTCCTCCTCAGCCTATACAGCTAGGCAAGCACTGCATGAGCACACCCATTTTTGCTTTTAAGACTCTCTACCACAGTGGTGGCTCAGAAAAGACACAAAAACACTGGAAAGCTGAACAGCCAGGCTCGAGTGGGCATTACTCGCTGCCCTCCCTTCCCCTGTGCACGCACAGCTCCGCTGCTCTGAACTACACCCAAGGAACAGGGGCCGTGCCCAGCAGATTTGGCTTCCTCTGCTCCCACCTTGCAGGGTGGGGCTGAGCCAGAGGACAATGCTGGCGTGGGAACAAATGGGCAGCAACAATCCGAGGAGGTGCTCAGCGCTGTAATGGTCAATCTGCAGCCTCCACGCAGAGCACTGTGTTTTATTTCACCCCTCCACGCAGAGCACTGTGTTTTATTTCACCTGGCCGTGCTCAGCACTGTGCTGAGCCAGGGATGAACCAGAGCCCAGGGCTGCAGGGAACATGTTCTAACCGGTACAAGAGGCATCCACCACTTTTCCTGGTAACAATCAATGAGTTTTAATCCACAGTCACATTAGGAACGACACCTCCAAAGAGGGATGGATTTTATTTCAAATGTGCATTAAATTTAAAATCATTTGCCAGATTAAAGCATTGTTCGTGCTCTACTTATAAACCTTTTGAACACAGGGGATGTTTAGAGGTATCCTCCAAACTGAATCTGGACTGCAGGAGTTTCTGCTGCTGATGGGCTTCCTACAACACTGATATTTTGACTTTCTGCTCCAACACAAATTTGTACCAGTGGAAGGCTGATAATTCTCCCATCACCAAGACTTCCACAGTAGATAGGAGATAGTTTTGACTGCTCCATAGCAAAGCTGTCCTTCAATATTTATCCTAAAGCACGTTATCAAACAGGCACAAAGACAGCACTTCTATATCCAAGCCAGATCCCTCATGCTGGAGAACGTGGTGCTGTTAATACTCTTAGAAATAAAGTTTCAAAATGGTTTAGGAACAAAAGAGGCTTTAGAAGCAATCCCTACAGCACTGGCACTGTACAAGTTACCCCAGTGTATTTCAAAAGTGTAAACTGCATCATGAGCTGGAACTTTCAGCTCAATTTAAAAGCACAACATGAAGTTTAAGAAATTGCTGCTGAACTGTGGCTGTTTCCCTGCTGAGACAGGTGAAGTGTTAAGGTCTCTCTCCACTCTGCTTTGAGACAACTGCACGTAGCCTATTTATGGAGGGCAGCACTAAGAGCTCACCTCATCATCCATCCAAAACCCCTCCTGCACTACAACAGGGACCTCACTCCACTGAGGCACCACCCCTTCATCTTCCACGCCAAGGATATGTGCTCCTAAACAGCAGCACCACACATTCCTCTCCATAAGGTTTCTTTTCACCTTGTTAACCTCTCTGTGCTTCGTTGAACAGTCTGCTGAAGGCACTCACAGCTAAAGAAATGATACACAGTTGGAGTCATCTCATGGTGTCATCACACACATCCCTCAGGATTTGGGCAGGCAGCTTAACAAGGTCACACATACTCAGGAACCAGTGCAGTATTTCAGCAGACCCCAAAGCAGTATTTGCATCTTGTCTTAAACACCCAGAGCAGGAGACCAGGCTCCCCCCCAGCACCAGGGAAAAGGCTCCAGCTCCTCCACAGACTTGTTTAATAGTTGAATTACACCTGGGCCATGTGGTCAAGAATTTTTCTTTTACCACCCTTCTCATGTGGCTGTGATTTCCCAGGTGAGTGATACTGAGAGTTGCTGATGTTTCTCTGAGCAGCAGCAGCCCAGTAGACACTGCAACACTCCCTGCTGGTCCCAGTTCCAAAACTCAATTCACAGCCCAGCACAATCCATGCTGTAACCCCAGATACTGCATAATGTTGGGGGGTTGGATGACATCACACAAGATCCCCCCAAAAGAAGTGTTCAAAGAGCATCTCTAAGGGTTTCCTAGTTCTTTCCACTTCTGATCATAAGGACTAAGCCTGTAGGAGCTTCCTAAAGGGACTGGAAACAGGGAGATGCTTATTTGAAGAGTTTTAAGTCAAAACCCCAGCGTTCCAGAGTTCTCCCCCAAACCCAGCCTCCTAACACATGTACACACACCCACCCCAACGTGCTCAGCCTCACAGATCAGCACGGTACTGATCTGAACTCGAGAACATGCCAGGTTGTTAAAAAGGCCTAAAAATGTTCAGCAACAGAAACCCAAAGTAATTGAGGTCATTTCTCTCACGCTTCTCTGGGTTCTCACTCCCTTTGCTTTGCTGTCCCACAATCTGCTCCTCCTTTGGCATGCGAGGATTGAACAAACACTTTGCTGCAACCACACAGATCTAAAGCTATTTGTCTCCAGTTTAAGTTACAGCTCAAACTACTACTCCAGTAGCTTGTAATGGGGAGCATGGATTAAGAAATCTACTTAGAAATAGGTACATCAGACCTGAAGCCAAGAAATTCTTCATTTGGCACACAAACAGCAAGGAAAAAAGGTAGAAACTTGCAGATGGAGGGTGGGGGTCTGAAAAGGCAGGCCTGTCATGGAAACATCTGACCAAGAATTTTCACAAGCCTTTAAAACTTCTGAAACCCAACCCCTTCGCTGGAACTTTTCACAAGCCTCAGACTGCAGACCATGTTATGCAAGTTGTAATTGTGCCTCCACAACCCTCCCTCCCACCCACGGTGCACCACACCTCACTGGATCCATGTGCTGGAGCACACCAGGGAGGAGGAGTGTACCTGCTCCTCCCACACCTGGCCTGCTCTACTGCCACCTGTGCAGAGGAAAGCCTGGCTTTGCTGTGTGTCTTGAGCCAGGTTCCAACCTCTTAAAAGCTGCTTTTAAAAAAATCTGGTTTTACATACACACACTAAGCTGTAAAAAGGTTCCCTAAATTTAGCACGCAACCCAATCCTAGTGGCAGTGTAGCACAGGCTGTAGATATGGAAGTGACCTTAGGTGAAGGTAACAAGGGAGAACTGTCAGCATTCCCATTGAGCTGCCATGGGAAAGCCTAGGGAAGGCACTAAAATCCTCAACACAACCTCCATAAATCCTCCCTGAAGCTTGGTGGTTTCCAAGGTGTTGAGATGACACCCTGCCTTTCTTCTAGACAATGCTGCTCATTGTCCACGTTGGGACACACTTGGGGAGGAACCTTCTTGGCACACACTGGGGCAAACAGTCCTCCCTGAACTCGGAAAAGTGAAGCTTGATGAACCTCCACCACCACTGCTTTAAATACAAAACCAGACAGCATGAAGAGAAAAGGCAGCACAGTCCTTTATCAGTCTATCACAGCTGGAGTCACACATGCTGCCAACAGGTATTTAACCAAGCAAAGGTCAGCAGGCGTGACATGGGATAAAACATTTACCCATAAACTCCATTTCCTGCCACCACACCCCCTGAGAACCACAGACACTGCCTGGTCCAAGAGAAGGATGCACCAAACCTCCCCAGAGGACTGCAAGTTAAAGGAGGCAGAAGAATTCCTACCCAGCCCCAGGGGAAAGGGCCCTTCCTGGCACAGCACCCTGAATTCTGATCACTTCCCAGATCTGAAAACACCCTGCAAAAGATCTGTTGGGTCTGAGCTGCTGTAGTCATGGTGATGCTCTCAGGTACACCTGGAGCTGAAGCAGAGAAGGACAGAAGGGATGCTGCAACTGGATTCATGTCCCTGGTTTAGGTCCACACACAGCATGGCATTAAGGAAAAGGCAATGCCTATGCTGCAAACCAAGTTGGGATGTCCCCATGCAACAAAAACAATGATTGAGTGGACAAAGCAGCACAAAGTACCACAACAGCCTTTCAAACCAGTCTGGGAGGCAGAAAGCAGTATCACTTTCTGGGGCCAGACTTGGCCTCCCACACACACTGCAGCAGAGACCCTGAAAGGAAGATGCACACGGGAACAGTCTTGGTTGCCTCAGGAAAGCAGGTTTGTATTATATCCCAGAATGGTTTGGGTTGGAAGGGACCTTAAAGCTCACCTCATTCCAACCCCCTGCCATGGGCAGGAACACCTCCCACTAGCCCAGGTTGCTCCAAGCCCCATACAACCTGGCCTTGGACACTTCCAGGAATGGGGCAGCCACAGCTTCTCTGCCCAACCTGTGCCAGGGCCTGCCCACCCTCCCAGCCAAGAATTTCCTTCTAACATGCTAATCTCAATCTTCCCTCTTTTAGTTTAAATCCATTCTCCCTCATCCTATAACTATCTGCCCATGCAGCACACCCACCAGCTGACTGCCAGGGGGACAGGTCACAGAGGGACCAAGAGAAGGGCACCAGCAGCAGGCCTGCTGGTGACCTCTTGGCATCTTCCGTTCAGTAAACTGGGAAGGTAAATTCCATGCAGGAGCCTGGTGGAGAAAGATCCCTGTGAGCCAAAAGCAAATCATCAGCTTTAAACACTCCTGCTGCCCAGCAGTCCCCAGCCAAAGCATGGGAACCACTCACTTCCTCCAATAAACTGGACTTTTTTCCACGTAGCAGCCAAGACTTTTCAACTTAAAACTCCACAGCAAATAGACTGAGGGGGAAAGAAAAGAGCAGTGGTGGCCAGTGGTTGGATCAAACCAGTAATGATAAAATGAGGAGCCAACTGATATTACAGGCTCCCTTCCCAGCCAGTCACGATCCGGTGCAATCCCAGCGAGCTCCCTGAAGAGCTGCACCTTGTGCAATAGCTTAGTCATCATCTTCCTTGACAGCCACGCACTTGCAAACACATTACAGAGTCCACTCACATTTTCCTATGAAAATTTTCCCCTCCACCCTACTACAAAGCAGGACAGGAGCAGAGTGGTGCCAGCCTAGAGCTGGGAGCTTGTCCCTTGCAGGGGAGGGAGATAGTGCTTTTATCTCCCAGACTCAATAACTTCCTTCCTGCTGTAGTAGGCAGACAAAAGACACCTTTTCACACCACAGACAGGAATGAGATGTACTAAAATTTGTCACAACCCTGAAATAAAATACCCTGCTTACCATTTTCAGTCCATACGGGAGAGCGTAAAGCAGAATTGCCTTTCTCTTACAAGAAACTGAATAAGGAGCCCAAAATAACTCGGTCTGAGTTTATATTGCTCTGGCAGCTCAACAAAAGTTGATAACACTGGCCTGAGGTACTTCCCCTCCGCAGGATGAGAGCTGGATTGTTTTTGGAAGGACCATGAATCACGGGCATAAATATACCAGGCTTTAAGAGCCTTCAGCCCCCCACGTAATTCTGAATTCCAGCTTTATTTTCCCTGGGTCATTCGACACATGCTCAGCGAGCTGGACACCAGACAGGCAGGCTGGGAAGGTCAGCTATTCAACCGATAGGTGCAAACCCCAAACAAGAACTTGTGTTTGGCTAGATAACCTCAACACACCTCTTCCAAGAGAGAGAAACAGCCCTCCCTGATGCTCCATTAGTCATTCAACTACAGCTTGAAGGAAAACAGGAGTTTTTGCTCTGTTTCCTCAACTTTACAGCATAAAAGGGCTTAAAGATGTTTCCTGCAGCAGGGGAGCTGTTAGCGATGCAGCGGCTGCTCTCCAGCAGAGCAGTGATTTGCAGGATTGCCTGGCTGCAGGCAGATCCAGACAGGGGAGCCAGGAAGGAGGGTGTCCAATGGGAAAGAGGGGGAGAAAAAAACCTGCAAGAAGTGCTGCTTTCTGTGCTTTCCTACCACTGAAAACCCTGCACACCCGACAGCGACCACAGCAAAGGGCTCTTAATGCTAACAGAGGGCAATGCTATTTATAATAAGGATTAATAGTGCAGGAAAATGAGTAGCTTGCCCACATGACTAATTTACAGACACTTTCTCCAAGTAATAATGCAGCCTAAGTGATGGATAAGCAAAGAGGAGCTATCATTTGAAAAAGAAAAAAACGTTATTCCTCTTAATAACTCTTCCTGGGAAGAAAAAAAGGAAGAAATTATTTCTTCTCTTCAGTAACAGCAATTTAGAGCTGTGAATTTTAGTAAGCAGGGTGGCCACAAAACACTAAACAAGTAACTAGTTTACTTTTGGTTACCCCACAAACCTTACAGTACCTGTCCCTCTCCTCTCCCTCCCACCGAACACATATTGCACAGCAAAACTTGAGGCTGGAAGCACCTAAACTACTTCTTTGCAGGTTATAGTTGCAAGGAGACACTGTTCTTCATTTGTGTTTAAGTCAGAGAAGATTTCCAGAGTTTTCTGGTGCATAGATGCGACAGACACTGTTTCTGTTTTTCCCCTCTTTCTCTACAGTATCTAAGGCACTTAAAAACAAAATAACACCTTTAGTTAAATTGGAAGCATTAAAAAGGATCAAGAGATTTGCATTCTTTAGCACCTCAGATTACTCCACAGCTGTGGCTTCCCTTTCCAGCTCCCCACCAAGCTTCAACTAAAGAATCCTCATTTTTGAGAGGACTTGGGCCCTTCTTGTACCAAGACCCCGGACCATCCAGGCCAACAAGATGCCAACGCAGCAGAATTGATGCAGTCCCAGGAGATCTCCTTTTAATTTTGCTGTATGGAGAGATGCTGCACCAAGCCTGCCCTCTGCCCAGGGCCTATATTTAGGGACTGAGCTGACCTGACAGTGCCCCCGTAAGCTCATTTATCGAGATTCACTTATTCATTTTAATATAATCTAATTAGACTGCAGCAGTCCTGCACACAGGCATGGCAGTGACCACGGGAGGGCAAGTTCAAACACAGGGAACGTGGCCCAGGTGCTACTTGGTCCTCACATAGAAGGGGGAAAAGAACCCTGCAGAGGAATGACAGGAATTGCAGATGGCTGTGTGCTGTTTTCCTGCTCGGAGAAAGATCCACCTGGATCCATTCTGCTTCTCCCCTCCACCAGCTAAAAAACAATTCCTCAATTGGAAGAAGCAGCAGCAGAGTCCAGATCAATGCAGTGTGTTTATCCATGTGAGGGGCTGCTGCTCCTGCTCTGAAGTCACTGGAAATGGGGGCAAAAAAAAAAAAAAAAGGCAGGAATCTGAGTCTCTCAGGCAGTGCCAACACCAGCAGGCACAGATGTGTTCCCAAACTACAGACCGCAGGCATCAGCCTGGAAAAAGTGCCAGCAAGTCCACATTGTAAGAAAATACTTTAAAGGCTCCACTCTGGCAAGAAATAGGAAGTTCTCAAAGCTCCCAAGTGCCCCCTCTCCTGCAACCAGCTGCAGTTCAGGCATGCAAACAGGAAGAAGCTTTTACATTTCTAAAAACATAAATAAATAGTAATTTTTTTTAAAAAAGTCTTCATGTGTTTAACTTGCTTGGACATCTTGTATAACGACGAGAGGAGAAACAGATTCCTGGGAGTCATGGGCTGGTAATTCTCCAATCTATCATCTCCATAGTTTATGCACAGTCATTAACAAGAAGTGATTTGTCTGGGACAAATTTAGTCCAGCAACTCCCTGTCTCGTTAAGCCTGAAACAATCACCCAAGGAATGTCAAAAAGTTCGTGAGCTTGCTGCAGTGAGCAGCACCCTCCAAAATATTCACATTTTTTAAAATAGTCCAATCCTGCTGCTTTGCCAACACGGAGCAGGAAGCTTAAGAGCCAAACACAGATGCATAAAATTCCCTTTAGATTAAAAACGTTTTGATGGGTAAAGGCAAAAGGTTGTCACTGACAAGGAAACCCTGAGAATATCGATAAGAGAACAACACGAGGAGATTTAAAGACTTTGACTTGTTTAACCTGTCGAAACAAGGGGTCAACAGGGGATCTGATTTCTCCCTCTAATTACACCAGGGAGGGAAAACAATCATTTAAACCAAATGGAAACACTGGAACCAAAAACAAATTGCACAAAGAGGCCATAAACACCGCGAGGATGGAAATTCAGCGATCGCTCCGAGACACAGAGGAGGCTCCCCAGCAATTCTCCCATGGAGATGGGGGCAAAGAACAAACTGTTAGGAGATTCACCTCAGAAGTGGTTGTGTTTTGAAAGGCATCCACGGCAAGGATGGGTGCTATAAATGGGGAAACTGAATCTAAACTCAATTTGGGCTCTCTTCTGCTCTCCGGTGCTGCCACAACTTTCAGAGCAGAGGGCAGGAATGAAGAATTACCTCCTCCTGCCACTGCCTTCTGCTTCCTCCCCATCCCTCCGGGACAGCACAGCAGGTATTCACACTATTTACTCAGGCACGTCACTGGGGAATGACCAGGGAACTAAACTTGGGAGCTGAAGCCTCGCAGAGTCAATGGCGAGAGGTGGGTTGTCTTGGCAGCAGCAGGGGAAAGGATTAGGAGCAACCAAGTTTGATGCTTAAAATAAAACACATGTCCTCTCACCCATGTTCTCATGCTTAAGGGTCTTGGGTATAGATTAAAGGGAGTTCTGGCCATCGCCTCTGAAATTTACAGGGAATTCCAGTTTCCGAGGGGTTTTGTTAGCCCTGGGTTTACAGTGCCAACATCAAGCAATGATTTGACATTTTTGAGCCATAACCACCTAATCTCTTAACAGTAAGAGCAGATGATGCAAATACAGGCTGTTACACACTTAACCAAGTAACACCAGAGTTTCACACAGGCTTGATCAAGTCTTCCCCTTTCCTTCAAGGGGTTCAAAACCAAGGTAGTCATTAGGTCTGTAACAGAGGTTTTATGAGAGCGAGGGATAAAGGATCAAATTAAAACCTAATTGTGCGTTCTACATATCCTACTGCTACTACTTCTTAGAGCAGAAATCATCATCTNAAGTTATTTGGTAATAACCGTACCAGAGAATCAGTATTTCTGTCCAAACCTCAACCTTTCGCTGCTGCAGTTACACACAAAAGTTATTTTAATCACAGTATGGCCAGAAAGCAGCATCAGCATATGAGGCAAGAGAAAAAATATGTGGCAAAGCGAGTTGCATGGCCTGTTCGCGGGCAGAAATTACAGCGCAGTTATAGGGAAGAGGTCCACGAGGCAGGGAAACACTCCCAGCCCAAGCCACGCCGCAGGATGATACCAGCCCACCGAGGGAACAGCAGGGAAGGCATCTGAAGGGAGGTGGGACATGGAAACTGAATCCCTTTTGAACTTGTGCAGCACTCAGTCCGGACTTCCCAGCGAGGGATTTTTGCCTCGTCATAGGCAAAGAGATGTGAAAACTTTTCGGTGATATCTACTAAATACCATTTGTGTTGTTGGAGCCAGGCAGGGATGGAAAAGAGTAAAGAAAAGGGGGAGGGAAAGATAATTTTTAAACAGAGAAGAGCCCCAGCAGGACATCAGCTCTGCTTCTCTTCCACAAAGCAAGAAATGATATTTGAGGTTTTCTAACAATGACCTCAAAATACACAGCAGAACCTTTGGGGTGGGGTAGGGGGGGGAGGGAAAAGAAAGGCTATAAAATGACAAACGGGTGTGTGCACATCGCAGGAGAGCAGCTCTTGGCAGTTCTTAATGCAGGAAAGATGCTACATTATTCTGAATAGCCGCCCACTTAAAACGCTCCATCAATTGAGATTAGTCGGGTACAAAAGGCGCAGCTTCGCCACCTCAACTTTTCTCCCCTTCTCAATAACCTGCCCACCGGAGGAGGGGAGTAAGATATGAGTAAAAAGGAGAAGAGGCGAGGTGGTGGCGGTGGGGAATTAACAACTCCAGGGTTCACAGAGCCGGCACCGGGTTGGGGGGCACAGGCAACCTTAATAAAAACCAGAACCCCCCCGACAAGGGGAAGCGGCCCCGGCGAGCGCTGAGCGGCGGCCGGACCGCGGGGACGGATCGCGGTGCCCGCCGGGGCTCGCCAAAAACCCCCCCGTGGGGCTCCCACGGCCTCGGGAAACGCGTCCCGAGGGTGAGTTTTGGCAGGGCGGGCAGCCAGCACCGAGGGCACCCCGACAGCACACCGAGGGCACAGCGCGGACACACCGCCTTCCCCCGCCCGGCTGCGGGGGATGCGCTGGGAGCCCCCCGGGAGCCCCCCCGGGGCCGCGCCCCGCTTCGCCCCACACACC